>CACRXP010000536.1:383494-403963 GCA_902702965.1 Spirometra erinaceieuropaei | reverse complement strand
TATTACAGTGGTCTGCAACTCACTCCAGTTAAACTTTTATAATGAATAGGTTTCTGGGGGGACTGGAAGACTATGCACGTCGCGACGCCTGTTTACGGTCCTACGAGGCCTCCGAATGATCTTGTAACCTTGGAACAGGGTATGCTCTTTGTACTTGACTAGATTTCAATCAGCCTCGAGAAGAGGCAGCCAAATGAGTGAGGAGGAACAGCCTCCACTTGTTTCATGCCTGCATTTCTCCTACTTTTACGGCATCGCGGCGTACACAGACGCGGTGTGAGTACACCCCTTTGGGCTAGATCGCAGTTGGTAGCCAGGTCCCGTATTACAGGTGGCTGGGGGTTTGTTTTCTGGGACTATTTTGCGGGGTTCCATAATCACATCCGACCCATTTGGCTTCCGTTTTACGTTTGAGGTTAGGATTAGGGTACCGGTTAATGGTTTCCGATTTTCGGGTTGGGGCTATGCCTTTAGGCTTAGGTTTTCGGGTTACGGTTAGGGTTTGAGCGAACGATTAGGTTTTCAGTATTACGGTTAGGTTTTCCAGTTATGGCTATGACTAAGGGCTACGATTGCGTTTAAGATTTCGGTTAGGGTTGCCGTTAGGGTTAACCGTTAACGTTTAAGGTTGACGTTACGGTTGGGGTTAGGGTTAAGGTCGTCGTCCGCCTCCCCATTCCTGGCTATCAACTGCGATCTAGTCCCACTTTGTTCCAAAGAGCGAGGCGTCGTATCCAGCCGCATTGTTTTCTGAGTCCACATCAGACACCGGAATTTGCACTTCTCAGTCCGCACGTCGGGGATGACCAAGGGAGTCTGCCAAGTTGAAATCTGCTTACTCTAGCTGGACCTATATCGCCAAAAATTCCCCCCTCCCTTTGGGCTTCTGTGTTGGGCTAGTAGTTGCCCGAGCGTTCAGAACCCCGCATCAGATCTCCAGTTGACGATGATCACTGACTTGTTTGTCAACTCTCCTCATGAATGCTTGTCGTTGTACCCCGTCTGCGCATCCTTTAGGCTTCTTTTTGCGTGTCCCATTCAATAAGCGCTTTTGAGGACTAAATTTTCAGGTGTACAACTCTGTATTCTTGAAGTAGTGAGTGCACACGGAGCTCCGTAAGCATCAGGACAAGTCCAGATTAACAGAACAAGACTTAACGAGGTGTTTGCTGTGCACAGAAACCGGCATTGTTGTCTCAAGCAGCAGTGGTCGCCGGCGAGGCCAGGGTGTGTGAAAGGGGTTAAGCTATGCCCAAGAGAGTGAGAGACTGGTGCCACCCGCTTTTATGACTGTGGGCGCATGTTTAAGCATCTCTGCGTCCAAGTGCTGTGTCCTGCATTAGCCTGGCAAGTTCCAACGAGGCAGAGCTGTGACCGCTGACTGCGCGCGTGTGCGCATGTTGCAGTCGGTCAGGCTGTGAGGTCAGCGCGCCTGTAACCGCTCGCTGGGAAGGCGAACGACCTTGAGGCATTGGGGCGCCGAACAAAGAGGCTAGGCATCATGATGATGATGACTGCCGGTCACAGCTCCGTTGTAATGCCCCGGTTCGTTGGAATCGTAGTCAAACGTGACGAAGTGTAGAGCGTCCAGAGTCTTCAATCCACGGGGGAGATTTTCGAATGCAGCCGACGACAAGAGAATATTACACGAATTTTTTCCTACATCATCCAATGAGACAAAGTAGTTGGGGTAAGATTTTCCCTAAGGTACTAACACGTCAAAGGCAGATAGATGTTTCGCGATCACTACCGGTCGCCAGTGCGCCATAGGCCTCTCCTGTAACTTATGGAGTGGTGCTTATAACCCTGTAAAGTAGGTGCGTGACCTTCACTTGTTGTGGTTTGAATTTTACTTGATCTCATTCTCTCCGCCGCCAGCTGGGCTGCTGAGGATAACGGACGTTGTACCAGAGGACATACTACAATACACGGAGAGCTCACTACAGCACTTACTTGCCAGACGCAGACGGCTGTTTCGAGGCTATTACCGATCGCCGATACGCCGGAAGCCTTTTATGTTTACATGCCTCACAAGACAGGCCAATGGTGAACTGACGGTCGGTGGTGACCGGGAAACAGCCGTCTGCGTCTAGCATGTGAATACCATATTGTGTTATGTTCTCTGGCATAACGTCCGTTAGCGTCCGCGGCCCAGTTGTCGGGCGGACAGAATGGGATCGGGCAAAATTCCAGCCACAACCAGTGAGGGTTATGCGCCTACTTGGGAGAGTGACTGAGATGCTCCTCTTTGTGTCGTAATGGAGTAGGTAGGTATAAACTCCAGTTTATCGGAGTTAGAAGCCCCTGCCCAAACTAATGTCATTACTGGATGGATCATCAGCTCTATGATCCAAGTCGGTGAATAATGACGCCACCAGATGATGCTGACAGCTTGACCGTCGATCCCGACGATGTCCATTGTGTGCTCCACAGCAAGGTGAGAACAGGGACGGGGACTTGCACACAAAGTATTTTATAGTGATAGTTGACAGAGTCGAGAAGACCGGAGGCGGGAGAGGGCGCAGGTGGATGGCACGGCCGGACCCCCATCTAGGCGTGTCACCACACCCCCGGGTCCACAACAAACGCTTGACCAGGATTTTTCATCGAAAAACAACTACAGCAGCAATAACAACATCCCAAAAGGGGGTCAGAGGGCCGAGGATGACTAGGCAGACATGCCCACAACCTGCGTACCCAGCGGGAGCGCAAGCGCATCTACCGGCAGGAAACCAGGTGCCGGAGAATTGCGAACGAATACCCGGCTGCAAGGGTCATGGTTTGCTGATACTGGCATAGCGCACGGTGGGTATGTATCCCAGCACTGATTTCGAACGGAGTTACACAGGCAGTAGCAAAGCTCGAGCCAGCCTTCGGGGCTCCCGGACCACTATTTCGAACCCACATCCCGTACAGAAGGTGATAACTGCAAATGTCGGCTTAAGACAGGTGAGGCTTCCGAAGTCCGATTATGAACACGGAAACACTAGTGCAGTAAAAGTCAGCTGCATGTTGTGTGTTCCAACAATGAGGAACGGCTGATTCTGTATACATCATACATGAGCAATCAAGTGTTTAAACGACAGGAAGTAGGTGGATTTGCCTTGGGTCATTGACATTTTAAAATTATTAAGGAACCAGTACTTATGACACTGAGTCGACAGAAAACATGTAAAGGGGAAACGTGCGTATCAGCCTTCCCGAGGGCTACCGAACGCGTCCACGGGTGATAGATAGTGGGACGGCTTGCACAGTTTGTTTGAACTAGTGTTCTACGAGTGTGAGCAGGGTGAGTCGAATTTGTACGTTGTCAACACATACTAAACGTATGCTTGTATTACACAATATAAGCAATTCTGAATACTTTGTGTATTCAATTCCTGCACACACAACCTATATTTAAGAATGTCGGGTAATTAGGCGTAATTTTTCTTAACTTTTATGTCGTAAAGAAGGAGAGTTTGGAATAACCTCCCCCAGACTTGACCAGTCACCAGTTTAGTAATTCGGTAATCTGTTCAATGGGAAGAAGCCATAACGGTGCTAAGACATGGAGAATGCTTGTCAACAATTAAATAAGGCTTTACGCGTCGTCCGGACACAGACCCAGAACCTTGAAATCCCGTGTAAAATGGGAGGATGTTGATGCCTCTATCGGTATTGAGGTAGTGCTGAAGTTATGGGTCAAAGGGTACGTCAGAACTTTCTGAGAACTAGTAGTGCCGAGAGGGACAATCTCTTTCTAAATACTTCCGAACAGCAGCATCCCTGACATAGGGGCATGGGCAATGGTATCAGCATCAGTCACGAAGCCAGCGTCAAACGATACGTCTCCGATTCTCCTATGACCCTGCCGCATATTTGCCGGAGGTGTGAGTTATTTGTCAGAAGGGAGCAATTTACCTGTCAATGAATGCTAACGGCGACATCACGCACAGAAAAGCATTAACAGTGGTCCTAGAGTCATTAACGGCGGCATTGACAGCCAATAGTTTTGGTGCTGTTCCTGATTCATGGACGACCTGAACTTGCATTGACTAGGGGTCTGGATGCATTTGTAACCGTCGCCGGAATCACTGCTTTCAAATGCACATAGCGTTATTGCAGGTGGTCCAATAATAATAATAATCATAATAATAATAACAATTATTATTATTATTACCATTATAGACCCGTCAGGGTCCCATCAAACCTCCATTATTTGGACAGTCATTTCGGAGGTCTACTTCCTCCTTAGCCTGCTGAGGCACTAGTCCCGCTGCTACTCACATGTGCCAACGGTTATAAGAGGCGTTTTGCACATCGGAGGCGATTCGGGGTGAGCAAACTAGGGACAGTGGCGCCCTCTTTACTGAGAGGAGCAGTGAATTTGACGGATTGATGGTTAAAGAATAAGCTTTCACAGGACGGTCTCTCAGAAAGGGCAACAGGAGTATTCAGCAAATAGAAGCCAGTGATACGCATTGTTTAGACACTTGCATACCAAGTGAATAAGAATGCCCTGTTACGTGAAGCGGACTTTCCACTTGAAAGCAATAGCCCTTTGCGCTGCGAAAGTACTCCGTAACTTTTCTAATAAGAGTCCTTCACATATTGCATGTGAATAAATACCTAGTAGAGCAAGATATTTTTGTGCCTTACGATAGCAAATGTATGCAGCAAAGAATACCCCCATACCCAGAAACCCCTGAACAAGCAAGAAACGGTCCAGACAAAACAGGTAGTGGCAAAAACTTCAGTCAAAAATCGTGTCGGGAATTCAATAAAGGAGTCCTGAGACATGATTTCAACGGAGGATGCATCGAAAATCGCATCGATTTACCGGAGTGGCTGCGGTCATTGAATCGAGCTGAAGGAGGTAAGCCACATTTTACAAAATGCTATTGATGGATGACTCGTCAGTTGCACAGTGGCATTGCACTAAGGCATCAGTCAGGGGGAAACAGGAAAACGGGCGGCAGCAGCAGCAGCAGCAGCAACAGCAGCAGCAGCAGCAGCAGCAGCAGCAGCAGCAGCAGCAGCAGCAGCAGCAGCAGCAGCATCAGCAGCAGCAGCAGCAGCAGCAGCAGCAGCAGCATCAGCAGCAGCAGCAGCAGCAGCAGCAGCAGCAGCAGCAGAAGATGAAGAAGAAGAAGAAGAAGAAGAAGAAGAAGAAGAAGAAGAAGAAGAAGAAGGAGAAGGAAGCATACTAAGACCGCGTTGTATTTTACGGCTACCGTTTTTATACAAACGAGGGGAGGGATTACAGAAAATTAATAGGGAATAAGTGGGAAAATTCAGGCACTAGAAAATCGCCGGGTTCGCCGCTGATAAGTGGGAGAAGGAGGCCAGATCTTTATAAAAGAGGTCTATATTAAGGAAACTTAAAAGATTAGAAGGCAGCCTACTTCCCAGATGTGCGGCGTAAGGGACTTTATTGAAAATAATATCATGAGACAAAGCATTTAGAAAAAGTTTTGACCAGAAGGCGCCCTAAAATGACTTCCACTTATCAAAAAGAAGACTGCTGTTTGATGGCCATGGTGAGGAATAATGCAAGACCTATCTAGAAAGTTGGATGATGCTATGATTTCTGGCAGGCGCCAACCAGCTATATCGTCAGTCTATTTGACGCATATAAAACCGCCAGGTGATCGTAGGTCATCGAGGAAGGTAAAAGAAGACAGCCGCGCTCTTGCTCGTCAAACTTTTCCAAATTACAGATGAAACATCCGGCTCCTGGAAAACTTCTAAAAGCTTCAGGTAAAAAATTAAACAAAATTTGTCGGCAGAATCATGTTCCGATAAATCTCTGCCTAAGCTTGGTAGGAAGATCTTAACAGGATTGTTACTCAACATAGTTTGAGGCAACTTCCCCCATCATAAATCAGAACTAAGTTTATTTAATTTGCCGACGTAGAACAGGGGCTTTTATTCTCTGGAAATCTTTTGTGGTCAGAGCTCGCCAAAATGAAGGGTCTGTGCTACATAAATTTCCTGCCAACCATACCCTTGCTTCCATGGTACACAGTCGAAAAATATATTCAAAAGTATTGCGAAAATTCCCATAACCGTATTCATAAGACGAGTAGGTGAGCATACGTTGTTTTCGATAAATCCTCCTCAGGCCAGTACGTGGTACAGTAAAACATGATAATGCTTGAAAAATCAATAACAGTTAGTTTTAAAACACAGGCGGGATGAGATCGGAAGGGCGCAGAAAGTTGCATGTGGTTAGTTAACGTTTGACCACGGTAAGCGCGGAGCCTGAACTGTAATGTTTAAGCTTGTCGACGCGATCGGTTAGTTAAAATCTCCCCAGCGTCAGTTGTGTCGTGCTAGCTGATACCGTACGGGCTTGAGTTTCTCTGCTATCGTGATACCTTTGAATTCATTGACGACATTAAAGACCTTAACGACATGATGATGTACTCGCTAGAAGTCGCATCGCTTTTTACAAATTTCCCGGTCACCGAGACAGTTGAATACATGTGATTTCGCATCAGTCAATTAGCAGGAAATAGGAATGCCGACGGACACATTTAAGGCACTCTTACTAAGATGCAAACTAAATGTGCAGTTCCTTTTTGACAACCAATTCTATAGACAAATAGACGGCGTTTTTATGGGCTCACCTCTTGGACCTCTCTTAGCCGATGTCTTCATGAGCAAACTGGAGATATTCCAACCAAGCGATCAGATCGACAAGCTTAAACATTGCAATTGCCATAACAGAAACCGACGTAGCTACCCTCTTAAATGTTGTAAATCAGGCACATCCGTCGATCGAATTCACGTTGGAGATGGAATCGGCCCTCACTTAGATGCCCTTCTAAACAAGAGACCTGACTGTAACGTCCGAACGAGCGTCTATCGGAAGAAAACCTGGTCTAGACAATACTCGAACTTCGCCAGTTTTGTACCCCGCCAACAAAAACGAAATGTAGTCCTGTGTTTGGCGCAAAGAGCTAGAAAAATTTGTCCAACAGATAGCATTGAGAAGGAACTTGAAAAAATCCAGGACTTGCTTCACGATAACGAGTATCCTAACAAGTTTATTACACAGAACGCTGCCGAAAGACCGGCAAAACCCGCCACACTGATTGTCGAAGAGGAAAATTCGCTCCACAAAGTTCCTTTTCAAGGAGACGCTGCGAATGAACTCCTAAGAAGACGCCTTGATCAAGCTGTCTCGAAAACCTTCCCAGCAGCAAGGGCTCGAATATCATTCTCTACTCACCCCTTTTTTACGCAGAGAAGGTAAGGATAGGCTGCCACTTCGGACTGCCTCAATGTGCATCTACTCATCCACTTGCTCCCGTGGAGCAGGTTATATTGGTTGTACGAGTCGACACCTTTCAAAAAGAATACCAGAACACCTCCCGAATGGCTGGCAAAAGGCGAAACTAGGAGCATAAGCAGCGCCATTCTTGCGCATACAGTTGATTCAGGGCATCGTGTGGACCCCGACGAAGCTTTTCGTGTAATTTATAAAGTCCCCTCGAGCTACCCTAAGCTACTGGGCCAGCGCCTGTTAGCAACAGCAGAAGCGGCCGACATCAGATTGCGAAAACCGATTCTATGCGCCCAGAAGAACCTCGTTCAGACTCTGCGCTTACCCTAGTGAAAGTCTGACTAACCACTTACAACTTTCTGCGCCCTTCCGCTCTCTCCCCGTCTGTGTTTTAAAACTAACTGTTATTGATTTTTCAATCACTAGAATGTTTAACTGTACCCTGTTCCCAAATAATTGTACTGGCCTAAAGGGAATTTATCGAAGGCAACGCATGCTCGCCAAATCGTCTTCTGAATATTCAAAAGAGCACTTATTTTAAGTGTTCAGAGGCTTTTGATTATAATTTTAGGAATTCCATTTGCCCAGAGGTTTTCGGGTTACTTTGAGTGTCGGCTTTAGCCGTGATTAAAAACAAGACGAGAACTGGCAGTGAATTCGCAAAAAGACAAGTCATGAACTGCAGTTGAAAACATTACTCGGGTTCCCCACTTCACGTCGGAAGATTAGCCTATATTGTTGATTTGGGGATGACCCTTTATTAAGCAGCACAACACAACTAAGCCATGCGACAGCTGGTAAAATGCCCATTATGCGGGCTGCTGAGCGTTTTTTTATTTCCGCGGCGAACGGTAAAATGTAGACAACCGATGCTCTGATTGGCTCATTGTTCGTCGCATCGCCCTACCACGTGACCCTGTCATCGATGCGCGCAAATGCAACAACAGAATCTCTGGGGGTGTGGCTGTAGTTGATCCCAAGGCATTTCGGTGGGCGTTCGACCATTTGACACTGCAGACAACAGGTGCACAGTCACGTGCACGGTCTCTGTTACAATGAGATCCACCCATGTCCTCTAAATGGACGCGAATACAAATCTTCCCGCAAAAGGGAATGCAGTTAGGTTAGGCCAACACCATACTCGTTAATATTGGTGAAATTTACGGACACATCGGGCCAAAATCGTTTAAACAGGTAGTTTAGTTCTATTTGTTCATTTTCATTACCAGAACAGCTGGCTTATTCGATTAAGCAAGCTGTAGACAGTACTACGTTAGTGAGAAATAGCGTAGTGAGATGTTACGTCGGTATTTCATTGTATGAGGGCATCTAGACATGGGAGTTTACTGTCAGCTCGTTTTTCAGTGCAAATTTATTTCCTGGAAATGCTTAGGTGATAGTGATGCGGAGCGCGTCCTGTTGATACCGTCTAACGGCCCCAAATGTGTCATCTACACAGCATAGCCACACTTTAGGTTTAATCAATGGAAGAGTCGCAGGTTCTAACTCCTGAAGTGGGACCTCGGTAAGAAGGTTAGAGATGAGTGACCACGTGGGGTCTTCCTTCGGTCATCAGTAGTATGCCTGGGCAAAGGAAAAAATAGTTGTTAGTCACGAGCCTAAGAGTTTAAGCAGAGCAGTTGCAGGAACTTCCATTTCGTAAGACCTGGCAGAGCGTATGGGGTTTTGTGGGCGGGAACCCGAGTTGCGGCTATATGATCACTCCAGGTTCGTAGATGGCGGTCTGATTGACGATGAACGACTTCATACTGATGAACGCACCCTGCTGCGGATATACTGTCGGTAATTACTACAAACGAAGATGTCGATACAAGCGAAGATGCGAGTTCCAGGAACTAGTTGATCAGAAGAAGAAGCGATCGCTGGAACAATGGCTTTATTCGCCTGACGTTTCGGATTCTCTCTTGAATCCATCATCAGAGACAGTTGTAGAAAAGGGTGGCTAGTGTACAGGAAGTCGCAGTACTTATAGGATGCGGTCGCCATGCTACCGCATACCCACAGCAATTAACCGTACTCCCTTCATCAAGGATTGTTGCCCGCTGGTGCGCTAATTGCTTGATGGCCGGCATGCAAGTTGTTAATTGCTGACATCTCATCACCCGTGTTGGATGCTGGCGTGATGATTGCTCGGCCATCTGGATCACCGGCTAGCACGCTCATCGAGTGGTCAATTGCTTTGGCCAGTCTATGCCTCAGGACAGAATATGGAGTGGGGATGTCGTTGCACTTGTTGATAGACTGAGGTCCCGTGAACCATGATTCAAGCAACTCGCGGCTCACGCGATTATCCCCTCTCGCGAGAATTTCGGCCTCATCGAACTTGAATGTGTGGCCGGGTCTCGTCGAATGGGTCGCGACCTGAGAGCTGGCGTCATTTCTCCGTACAGCTGCCACGTGTTCGGCGATTCGCGTCCGGAGCAGTCTTCCAGTTTCTCCGACGTAGTTGCTTTGTCCGCAACTGCACCAGATCCGGTAAACGACTCCAGATGTTTCTTGCCGTGACAAAGGGTCTTTTGGTCTCATCACTTGACGTCTCACGGTGGCCTCCGGTCTGTGCGCAACTCCAACCCCAAGTGGTGCAAGAAGGCGACTAACGGCCTCGGAGACGTTCTTGATGTACGGGATCGCTCGCCAGAATTTGGGGTCGGCGCGATTTTGTCGCTCGTCTTGTTTGCGCAGGCACTGGTTGACGAAGTTGCGCGGGTAACCGTTTTCTCGGAAAACCCGTCGAAGATATTGGGATTCGGCAACCTTGTTTTCCGGTTCACTGCAGTGCGTCTCAACACGCCGAAATAGCGTTCTTACGCAACTGCGTTTGTGGCTGATTGGGTGGTTACTGTTGAAATTCAGAATTTGCGTCGTGTTCGTTGCTTTTCTGAACACTTTGGTCTTTAGGCCACCACAATCTTTGCGACAGACGAGGACATCAAGGAATGCCAGCTGGTTATTCTCTTCCTCCTCCATCGTGAATTGTATGTCCAGGAAGACGCTGTTGAGACGTTTTTTGAACGCTAGCACCTGATCCCGTTCGATGACGACGAAGGTATCGTCCACATACCGAGCCCAGAATTTCGGTCTGTGGTGTTGGAAGACCAGCGACTCCAACCGCTGTAGCACCGCCTCGGCAATGAATCTCGAAATAGGCGAGCCCATTGGTGTTCCCTTCACATGCTCGTAGATTGTTCCGTCAAACGTGAAGTACGTCCTGAGGCAGAACTTTAGGAGCTGAACGAAGATGTAACACAAAAAAGCACCATCTGGATTCGGTTGTGTAGACACGACCAGGGGGGCGGGATTGATAAGTAGTTATAAACAGTAAACTGACGGTCTGCGTCAAAAGCATCGACGGACTTCTGCTCCAATCCGCCCCCCCCTCGACACTCACCTGTCAGCATCTCACTTCTCAAACTTGCAGGAGAAATTTTCGTCAACTGAACACACATGTTATGCAGGGAAATCTTCCAGAAACACAGTGTGGATTCCGAAAGTACTGCGGGACCACGAACATAACTTTTGTTGTCTGTCAACTGCAAAAGGTACCTTGAAATGGGAACCAGTACCTAAACCGCTCTCGTGAATCTGCCGAAGGCCTCTGATGCAGTGGATTGAGGCGGACGTGGTAGAATCCTGTTAAAGATCAGATGTACGGTACAGGCAACATAAACGGCAAGACAATTACACGAGGGCGATGATGGCACGCGTCACGGGCAATGCTAAGTACTCATCAACACTCTGCTTTTCATGTTTTCCGCTATGCTGACGAACGCCTACCGCGAGGAGTGGCCAAGGATCAATATAGACCACCGAATCGACGACAAACGGCCCAACATCCGTCGCCTAAAAGCATCCTGGAGGGTACAAAAGACCCGCGTGTCCAGGCTGTTGTTCGCGGCAGACTGTACGCTAGACACCACAACGGAAGAGAACATACAGCGGAACGTGGACCTCGTCGCCTCCGGCTGCTCTAAATTCGGGCCGACTAGCAACAAGGAGAAGAAAGTGGTCATGCACCAGTCGGAGCCAAATGCTGTCTGCATCGTATCCCATATTAATGTCGGATGAATTCCCTCACGACAGCGTGAAGTGGGAGTACGATTTCAAGAAACATCAATATCGACAACGACATCATAATTTGGATATGCAAAGCCAGTTAGGCCTTCGGCAGGCTACAGCACTCCGTCTGGAATCGTCGCGGCCTCCTGGTCAAATACCCCCTCCTCGACTTCACCCTCTACCCACTCTTCCATGCACCAGTCGACTGTCCGAGCCTTCTCGCCAACTATTGATGGGACGAGGCGCAGTGGCTGGCAAACCAAAACCGACCGCCTACGTGTGCACCATACTACTTATTACCCTCACATGTACCACGATATGCCAAAGAACATGCCTCCCACCTATGTGAGATGAGCGTATTCTGACGTGTGACGACCAACCCGCTGTATCGGCGATGGCAGTTTTGATCACATACTTACTGTAGGATAGAGGCGTGGTGTTACGTGGGTAGGATCTATGTGCGCTAATGCGTTGCAAGTGCGATGGAGTAGGACTTGGTCAGTTCGACTCACCTCGCGGCAGATCAGCGCATTTCTCACTGTTATATACCATAAAAACATAAGTCTATTACGATGCGTCGCGCGTCGTGGATTGCAAGGTTATCAACTGCCAATATAACTCGATTACCGCGGGTGCATTTAGGGCTAACCCCAGGGCCGAGGGTCAGGCTGTAACGGCTGCTTATTAATGTGGCCCATATAGCTCTCTCACTCATACCAGATCAGAACAGCACCTACATTATGTGGCTTTTATCGGATCCCGGAAATTTTTATCCAAACGGAGCAGTCAACACACGGTGCGTGACCGATCTCATGAAATGTTGACCGAAATTCTGAAATGCGTTTTCGATTAAGAAGGATTACTTGGGCGGGGTTCTCATAATGATAAGTATACAGCATAAGCCTACAGCATTTCGGACTCACTAGAATGTTGGCTTTTGGATGCACTCCTTTCTGACCTCCTGCAGAAACCACACTTTGTAAAAAATGACTTCTTAAGTAGCATGCATTTTTCCTACTGATTTCCGATGGTCTTGGATATTCAAATATATTTTATAGAAAGCATGCACAAAAATATGCTTTCTCCTACTCTTTTGGTAGAAAATCACAGTGTCTTGGTAGCTTATGCCCGAAGAAAGTGTATATTTAGGTTTTAAAAAGTTTCTAATTATGAGATTTTTATGACCGTGCGATGTCCATGCATACAGGATCGCACATTTCCGTTTACCAATGTCTCTATTGAACTGCACAACACAGTCCGGATCCATTGCGAAATTATAGGAACTCTATGTGATATCTTCTTAAAGGCATAGAGGAATATATTATTTTCCTTACGCGTAAAGCGTCCACCTTGTAGACTGAAATCGCCAAACGCTAATGCAATGGCAGATCAGGCTCAAAATTATTTCGGAATTTGAAAACTTTTTAAAACCTAAATATACACTTTCTTCGGGCATAAGCTACCAAGACAATGTGATTTTCTACCAAAAGAGTAGGAGAAAGCATATTTTTGTGCATGCTTTCTATAAAATATATTTGAATATCCAAGACCATCGGAAATCAGTAGGAAAAATGCATGCTACTTAAGAAGTCATTTTTTACAAAGTGTGGTTTCTGCAGGAGGTCAGAAAGGAGTGCATCCAAAAGCCAACATTCTAGTGAGTCCGAAATACTGTAGGCTTATGCTGTATACTTATCATTATTAGAACCCCGCCCAAGTAATCCTTCTTAATCGAAAACGCACTTCAGAATTTCGGCCAACATTTCATGAGATCGGTCACGCACAGTAAGTGAGCAATTGCCCACTGCTGTCATACGTCCGTCTTGTCTGGTAGGGAAGAAGGCTATCCTTCCAATTAGGACTGAGCGCCAATGGCATACTGTTTCATGTGACCGCTGCAGACGAAGCTTCTTTACATTGCTTATTGCAGATGGAGCAGTTGGTTGTGTTGGTAGTAGGATAAGATAGGATACGACACCGGAGCTGATATTTTTAATGCGAGTGTAGTCGGAAGCACAGCATACCCAAGTATACACAGAAGTCTGATTGCAGAATCTACGAAAGAACAAAAAGTGCGTTTCTTTACATGCGTATATTTAAAAAAGTCACACGAGAAAGATTATAAGGTAAGACAGCAGACAAATCTACTTCTCTAGGTTATGTGGAGTTCACAGCACTTCGTTATAACCTTTGCAGTATAAAAAAGGTGTGTTCAGCAGCATCCGCCGGATGTCAGTTGATATGACAGGTCCAAACTTTCAAGTAGGTTCCCAACACCTAAAACATACGGCAGGTGGAGGTAAGATTGGAAGGGCGAGTAAAATGAAGTTCCCTTATGTCGTTTGGGTAGAATTAAACCGGAAACGCATGAAAAAATCACGGACAAAATGTGTCCAGATAGGAAACACTACTTGAGCGTTCCTGTTGTAGTGAGAACTATTGAACGCTTCTTTAACATTATTCGGGTGTTATGGTAATGAGTCTGTCGATGATATTATTAGTGGAAAAATTTATGTTTCGGGTTTTGATTCTAAATGAAAGTTGCCCTGTATCATAGTGTTTCCGCCAAAACGCATCACCTTTATTTAAATCAAGAAAAAACCAGCTAATACAATGACTAAATATGGCCGGAATAATGGAGCAAGTATCTAGCTAATTTATATAAACCTATTATATTGCCTCTTTTTAATTTTCTCAGAAATTATCTACGAAGTTGGAGTAGATCGGTTTATTCAAGGTCAACAGGCACAGACCGAGAATTTTATACATGAATATTTGGGCCAAAGTCCATCAGCCACAGCGGATAACTGCGTAATATTAATTAACTGCCCATAGACAGATATCGGTATACTTTGGGGTAAGGTTATACCATAGTAACAGCACAGGTACTAGTTAAAAGCCCATACACGCGTGTTTCGCCGATGTTTTGGCGCTGCATGGCAGTTAATGAATATTACGCGGTTACCCGATGTGGCTGATGGAATTTGGCCCAAATATTCATATAAACGGGCTCGTGGCCCGATGGGTAGAGGCGTGGACTTCTAAATCAACAGGTCGCGAGTTCGAGAATCGGGTCTTCCACACTTCGGACTTGGGTATGGCTGGCTGACGTCGGCTAATAAGCCAGAAATGGCCATTCCAGTCTCCCTTGTCTTTGTCGGTAATATCATTCTGCCCATGTATAAAATTCTCGGTCTGTGCCTATAGACCTTGAAAAACTCCAGCTTCGTAGATATTTTCTGAGGAAATTTAAAAGCGACAATTTCTAAATTGCAGTATCTACCAGAAAACACACGGGGACTGCTGGGGGACCCACTGACGAGCCGAACCCCTCGCAGCTGCACCACGCAGCGGCAAAACATCGGCGAAAAACGCGTGTGTGGGCTTTTGGCTAGTACCTGTGCTGTTAGTATGGTATCACCTTACTCTAAAGACCTATTATAAATTTTCAGAGACTGACCTTTTCAAAAATCACAAATATTTATGTAAGAAAGCTCATCAGCCAATGAATGCCCTAAAAGTAACAAAAAAGATTTAGAGAGGCGCCATCTCCGATGTTTGCTGCGGGACAAATCTCTAATGATCGCCTTATTCTTCCTAAGACCTCCAGTAACACTTTGTGGGTAGCAAGGAATCTAAAGGTACCATTAACTTGCAGAACACGTGAGAACGATAACTGCAAAGCGGGCGTGAACTAGGCTAGGCCAAAAGGTCAAATCAGGACTCAAACTGGAGACATCGGCGCTGACTGTCGAGACTAGCCGTCAGAGACAAACATCACTTAGCCCTTGGGTGGTGAATGGCGGTGCAGTGCTAGGGTTATACCATTCTTGGTCATGAAACCCGAACGCCGTTAGCTGACTTCCACAAGCGTTTGCTTTCCGGAGGCATAAGAACCACTCCTGTCTGTTGTTTCTAACGACTTCCACCTCCCTCATATACGTTATTTAGAAAAAAGGTAACAATGTACCTGAAGCATTCTGTTAGCCATGAGATGGTACGTGTGACCATAAAAAAGCAGGGGACTACTTAAGTCCGAGCAAAAAAGCTGGAACATATAACACCGTCCAAGTAAAGTCGATATGTCAACAGGAATATCAGTTCCCTGTTATTTTCATAGAAAAGAGTAAATCGTAATTGTATATGCGATTCCCGAGAGGGTTTTAAGGTACAAGTTTCCCTAAAGGATAATAATGGAAGACTGTAGAAAAATTCCACGCGTGCATCCTCTTACCCGAATGAATAGGCAGACGAATGTCCGAGTGGCTTTGATGTTTCTAGTCTAAACCACATCCATTGTGAAGGCCTCCTCAGAACTAACTATTGCCGCAGGCCTCGACAGCATCTGATCGTTGATGACTTCGCAGACGGGCCTCATGGGGTGATGTGTGCGTCTAATGTCAAAATTAGGTTCTTGAGCGCCATCATCTATACCGGTACTGGTACTAATATCTGCAAAAATACCCCTATTCCGCATCAGAGGGGAAAGCTGTGCTGGCAAGACCGCAAGCCTGGGGCTCCGATCGAGCGAGATTGGTACGTCCTGAATCCCAACTTGGGAGGAGCATTTCGGCAGCGTCACTGGGCTAGCAATTATGCCAGTAGCGTTGGACAGGCCAATGGGATGTAAGGGCAAGTTGTAAATGAAGGCTGGTGGTCCGTCTCTGGGGTTAAGTTTGCTTCTCTGGAGCAAGCGGTTCCTGCTCTCACAGTCAGTACTGTCGATAGCTTCATCGCCACAGATGGATGTAGCGTGGTTCTGTTTTTTGTTTCGGCTGGGTTCGGCATGCGCGTGATTAAGGCCAAGGTACCTAAAGTCCATCGAGACGCGCTTCCTTCGTATGCTGCGCTCTCGCCAGAGACTAGTGTATAGGCTTTCCGCAAGCAGCACAATAAGGGCCATAACCAGCACCGCTGAGCTTAAAATATCGAGGAACTCCGCTGAAATTGAAAAAAACAAAGTCTTAATTCCTGGATATTAATGAGGAGCCATCCAGATGCTCAAAAGATTACAAGATTGCCGGAGATGATCCAGTTAAAGTTAAAATTTTTCAGATACTAATTAGGAGGAAGGGCTAAATAAACTGCCAAGTCTTTACAGTTTCGTTTTGATTGAGACCGTTACACTTTGTCTGTTTATGAGCGTTTGCGTGTCCAGTTGTCTACTTGCTCATCTATAGCATATCACATGACCGTATGACTTGCGTCAAGATACCCCTCTCTCGCAGAGTGAAACCTGCTGCATATGGAGTTCGGGGCGATTTCGCGTGTGACGTGAAAAGACAGGTCGTACGGCTCTTGGGTCACTACGCCTACGGACACTTTTGGCCGTCATAACTTTTGGCCGGTGTAGGACAAGAGAGTGAGGTAGGTGCCACGCAGTTCTGCTACATTGTAAAAAAATTTGCGCGCAAGTTGCTGCCGCTCCACCATGTTGGTACAGCGATGGTCCTCTTCATCCGTGGTCATCGAGCCGTCGTTTCCACCCCGTTTTCATCTGTGTCTGTTAGACACCTAGAATTCAACCAGGAGACTTGGGAGGCCATGTAGCACAATCGACCATCTTAGTGTACCGCAGTGAAAACAGGATAAGAAGTCTTTGGGAAGGACCGAATCTGGGAAACGATGGAGAGGCATGAAGTTCAACAATGTCACCAACTAACGCCAGGAACACCTATCATCTATCAGCACATTTGCATTGCCAGTCAACATTCAAGCCTCTGACTGGTCTCAGTGGACACCTTCGGACTAAGTACAATACCCGAATAGCCAACCCACTCCCTCACAAAACGAAGCTCCACTGCCGTAACCGAAGACACTCGACCCACCTGCTGTCAGTGCAACACCACTTTCCAGTCCATATTTGTTCTAGTGGGACATCTTTGTACCCACCGTGACGAAAATGCCACCAAGACACAGTGGACGGTCTTTTAAAACTGAGGGCTATGCGAGAACACATATTCATTCGGCCACCTGTTAATCCTTTACATTTTGACTGGAAGATCAGGGTCAAAAAGTCCGGCTCCCTCCCCATCGCATCAGCTTTACTTATCCACAGTGTCCTAGTTTATCTAGACATCCTGCTGGCACCTCCTACTGTAAGCGAGAACAACCAACCAAATGAGCTCCGATGTCTCGACAGAAGGCCTTGAGTAAGTTGGTCCATATATGCAAACCCCAGGGTTTTCAGTTGGGATCACAAAGTTCTGTTACCTGAGGGCCAGTTGCACGAAAGTTTACCCTTCCTTTCGCGGTTTCAAGCCTCACCAAGGCCGTAGGAGTTTTTGCTACTGGTTAGTCAGTCAAAGCCTTCAAATGTGCCAAAAACCCAATAAACGTATTTATTTAGGACGACGTTTTTGAGGAACTTAAATGATTAGGTCCTCTGTAGTAGTTATCAGAGTCCGTTTACTTTTGAAAGTAATAACTTCCTATTAAAATTTGCTGTTTTTTAGCAAAGCCATCCATTATAAAAAACTTCGTAGTTAAAACTGGGGTTTTTCACTTCGTAAAAGCAATAAAGGTATCTTCATAGGTTGAGTTAGTTTTAAAGAATAGGATTGTTTTTTTGAGCAACTGAATCTTCTCACCTTAGCAATAAACACCATTGTTGGTTTTCGCACAGTGGCTTGAAGCAATTGCCGTTCGTAAAACTCCCACATATCCCACCGACATTGGTTGAGACCCTGAAAAGAGGCTACCCAGTCTGACGGAAATAGTACAACCAAGCAATATATCTGGCCACTGAGTCGATGGTGCAGCCATTGCATCACCACGAGAGTATTTAGCTTTCTTCATTGCGCGACATGCGTCAAAAGTTCAGAGGAGAATACGCGTTTTTGCTTGTCAGTATGGTAAATAAGTCGACATTTGTATGCTGTTGATTGCCTGTTGGCAGATTATGCGGTTATTTCGCAATGGCTGATGTTTTCCAGCTTACATATATCAATTTTCGAATCTAGTCTAAACGTCTTGTCCCGAAGGATTTACTACAGGATCGCGCACTTATTCCCGAGGCAGTTTTGGACATCCCTTAAAGAGGATCTTGCCTATCAATCGTAAATCTGCAAAAACTTACCACTCCGGTTAAAAAAAGTGTTGGCTGACTTGAGGCGAAACGACCGACCCTGGCGGGAGACGACCTTTATGGAGACAGACACTCGGCTTGAAATGAAGGGACAGTAGGTAAATACCTGAGAATGGAAGCACGAATTCAAAAGGGCTTAAAAGCTAATTTTTTTGCTGCAAGTGTTTGGTGCACCGGACGGTCTACATTACTTTGAGCGCTTTCAAACCTAACACATGCAGTCTCAACAAAGCAAAGATAACGCTACTCTGCAGTGAAAACACATTTAGCGGGCAGGAATCTCAGAGCAAATTGATCTCGTTTGTTCTGGTATGTCGACTTGATCAGCGTGCTCCTATTCCGATGTAATTAAGCGCTCTCCAGGGACCGACAGATAAGAAGGCATTCGCAGAACCCCCACCTGATGGGGCTTGTGGTCTGCTGGCTTGCCTCAATCTGTCTTCTTTGCACGCCGTGTGCACTTGCCTCACCTTGTGTCTGGTAGAGGATGTTAGTCGGAGTGAAAAAAAGATGAAGAAGCCTGTGCACTTGGGTGTGTCTCAGAAAACAAGATTAGAACAAGTCTACAATAACATTTGGGCATGCCCTAGGAGATTTTTCCAGTATGAAGGGTTGATAGGCTTCACTGTTTGGGGGTGTTTCGTCTGATTTGTGTCCTGCTCGAGATGACAGCAGGTCTTTACTTGTACTTTTCTTCAAAACAAAATCAAAATCAGAAATAATCTTGCTAGTCTTTTTTAGGGTAAATGACAAGTAATACTCAAAATCTTGACAAAGCAATTTACCATTTCAAGTATTTACAAATGATTTATTAGGTATTAGATTTGGCAATGTCTGAAAAGAATTCATCGGTGTTTAGTTTGAAATTCAGGCGAAAATTCCTAGAAGCAAACGCTCAAAATGGGCAAGCTTAACGTTGACACTGCTAACCACACTTAGTAAACTCTATCAAACAAACCACATTTGTAGGCCGGCATCTGGACTTATAACTACACTAGTTCGAAATCAACAGAAAACCCCAGAAATCCCAGAAAACCCAGAATCACTGGCAGGCGTCCTTGATTATTGAATGCACTTAGTAACTCCAACATTCGGCTTCAACTATCTCAACAATTTACGCGATGGAGTTTAGTTTTCGAGAACTTATCTCATTTGAGCGCTAGTAGCCAGTCGCTTAACGAAACATTTGGCAATCTGGCGGAAGAAATCGACAAATCTGAAAGGAATTGGAGGACACTTTCGCCCTAATTTGAATTGTATCCCACTTTTGGTCTGCCTATGCCGAAAGTGTCTTTGATCTGGAACAATGCCATTATGCGAATATAAATCAACTTTGAGCACGCTGCCGACTAAATCACGACTTAAGGCTTTGTTACTTGCAATCCAAAAGGTCACTGATCTTGGTAACTCGACAGTTGCATAATAAATCACCCCCACTTCAGGCGTTGACCGGAGGTTACGGTCTAGATGAGCTTGTGATTGCCTAATGCCGGAAACCGAGCCAAAAAGGGTCTCTGCAATTTATCTCTGTTAGAGCACCCAGTCTTCGACGGTACGTCACCCGCCAGATAATAGGGCGAGAAGGCTACGAAGACAAAAATGTCAACCAAGATCACATGCTGCGAAGTTTACGGAAATAATTCAATTTTCAGAGATATGCAGTAGTGGTTTCTTCTTTCTTGAATGATTTTTTCACCCTTAGCCACTAAAACCCAATACTATGGATCTACGGATAGTTTTTAAACGACAGTCTTACGAATGTTGGAGACCTAGGAGAAACCCTAAGTGGCTTCATTACCGTACAATCTGTCTAATACCGTTCGTCCTTTTCCATTTTTTCACAAGTCGGCCCAAAGTCTACCACAAGGGACATTTTCTTCCCACCCATTTAGACTGATCCCATGTTTGAAGTCATGTGACTAGCTCACTGCCTGTCTGCTGTTCTTATAAAAGTACATTCAGTGGGACGCACGGCAGTCCGTATGAACGCCAGAGTCTAGCCAATAGGTATTTGTGGGTGTAACCTGAATCC
>CACRXP010000536.1:344362-383411 GCA_902702965.1 Spirometra erinaceieuropaei | reverse complement strand
ATCCATTCACGTAAAACTTGTGAAAAATCTAGCTCTTATATGACTTTTTGACCCCTCAAACTATGTTCACCGAGCTAACGAGCTTTCATTTTTGAGATAAAGTAGAAATAGGATGGTTTTACCAACCATTATTTCTTAATTCAGGAAGTTAAGCAGAACGAGTTTCGGGGTAGACACCCAAAGTCAAACAATTCACAGACTATGATAGTTTCTGTCGTGCTGTCCAATGTCGATTAAGGAAGGGAAACTACAATCGATCGTCCATAATTTAAGTTGGAAAAGATGAGCTTACGTGAAAGAGAACGAAATGTTTACATGCTCAATTCTTTACAGAAATAAAAGCTCAGAAACGAGGCAAAAGTCTGAAAGTCGTAAAACCTTTAGGTAGAAATTACTTGGCATGTGTGTCAACCAAAGTTTGGTGTTTGACACTAGAGAAGATGAAGAATTTGTGGGCAGGGACGATGCAAAGACAGCATGGTGTCTAAGTTTCGTGTTTTTTGTTTTCCGCAATACTGCATACAGTTGCCAGAACAGTGAAATTCAGTCGTTAGCGAAGGGAAGCAATTAATTTCAGCCAGTAAATTAATTTTTCGGGTCAGACGGAAAGCTGAGATTTGTGAAACCGAAAAAGGCAAAAAATAGTGCCTTAGGGCCAGAGTTGCATCATAACAGATAGGCCCTTGCCATGTACTTTTACTGTATGCAAAAGTTTTGCAAATGGTGTCGGACGAGGCTGTTAAAGTCGAGGTCTCTCAAAGCGGATGCCTGAATCATGGTAGCCAATGAATGAAGACAAGACAAAGAAGGTTGGAGAAGCGCCTGGATTCGTCTTAATAGCGTGTTTCTTTCAATGGATGGGAGTCACATGTGTAGGTGTAAAACATTGTGCAAAGAGCTAAGACCGCGACGGCCAAAATCCCATGTTTATGACAAATAGAATTTTCCCGCTATGAAAGAAGGAATCGCATAAACCAGAGATCTGTTCAACTACTTCATGTTGATGAGAGAAATTATCCGTCAAAGTCGGAAGCCGAGAGCATATCTGCTTATTGGCAAGTGAATTACTATCGAACCCGTCGCAAAGTAAAACTACAGGCATACGTCATGAAGTGCAAACCGATTTTAGGCATGTGTTAAGTTCAAGTGTAGCTACCTGTCTTTGCTCTGCCCACGCCTAAAATTATTTCGCATTGTTATCAGCCATTTTATTTACTTATTTGAAGAAAATGCAGTCCAAATTTAAGGTGAAAAAACGCTTTGTAGACTGTACTTTTTTGAAAACGATATACCTGAGAAATGTTGGCTTTCTGTCGCCTCACTACTGTACCAGCAGAAAATGCCTACCGCTAGGTGCAATTTTTTGTAACCTAAGGACTGATTTCTGACGAGGTGGTATTGGAGCTGGCGGTCGTATTGTACCAAGCATTACAAAGTAGCTCCTTTTCCTGAGTCTATCCTGCATTTGTGATGTCGTATTTACCGTAAACATGCCAGTACTATTGATGCTACTACTGTCGTCACAAATGCTTTTGACACCATCACCACCAATACTTTGAAGGCCATCACCGCCGTCTTTCAACTATGACACTAATGAGCCATATTTAGGCAATTATTATTAGCAGCTAGCGGCCGAGCCTTAGGCATTCTGTTATGTCGGAGGCAATATCAAACAAAATGGTGCCTAAGGACACTTTTTAATAGACCTACTTGCGGAAAAGTGAAGAACACCAGGATGTGTCAAATTGCAGGGTAAAATTGTAAAAAATGTGAGATAAACATAGCTTGGATACAGGAATAGGTATTACATTTGGCCTTGTACTAAATTACAGAGGGTACTTACTCCCATCCCCTATCTTTGATCCTAACCCCAATCCTCCTTACCATGACACTGACAGTACCCATAACCTTAACCCTAACCCTTCTGACCATAATGCCCTGGAATTTGGCGCAAGGGTACCAGTAATAAAAACAGGGGTAGTTATTCCCGTACCTAAATACAGACGCACAAGCGAATAGCCAAGTTTGGAACGCCAGAAGACTGCTGACCTGAGTAGGGTGCCTCAGCCAAAGCGGTCATAAAAACAGACATGAGAGGACAGAAGACAACTGCCTGTGTATAACTGCGGTCACAAAGTAGTTCATTTAAAATTAACGGACAACTACAGACGGCTGCAGTCTACCGAATATGTCGACTACTGCTTTGAATTTGGACGACCTTTTATACTAGAAACAGAAATCATTCCGCTGTGAGCGCGTTTTCGACAAACAAAACTAGTCAACGAAAAGGCGATGTAAGTCATCTGTTCACAAAGAGTCTGCAAGGAATTGTTAATGTGGGATACGTAAGCTGATGGCATGCGTGCTATTAGATTGGAGGTGCTTGGTCTTCTCCTATTTGATAAATGGCGTAGCAAAGTGAATATCTACCCGGGGGTAGAATGAGTGTATCCAGCTGCAAAAACCGGATATCCGATGCGTTCAAACTCGGGGTGCATCAATTCATTTCAGCACATCTCCCCCAAACGAAACATAATTAATCGTCTCAAGGGCATCTTCAGAACTAGCGGCTGTTCACAAATGTTTGCTGCAAGGCGCCCTGTTTCAAATGAACCGAACTGGACAATTCAATCAGTCCGCAGCTGGGCGAACCATCCTGCAAGTGAATGACAATTCCGAATCCATGGTTGGATCTCTAGTTCATCTCGGAATAGGACCCGCCCACAGATCGGATTTAACAATCTGCTGGCAGCCGATGCGACCAAACGGTCTCATATTCGACCAAGGGAAGCCGGACGCTTGTCACCGACCTTAGTGCTGCTGCAGAGAGAGCAGATACGTCGGAGAAATCAGCTGACAGCAGCGAACACAGATACACAGACGTCAGTTGATCGTTCGGAGGTTCGACCCAAAGTCAGAGGAGGCGACCTGCGCATGGCGGACTGGAAGGATTTTGAAATTCCAGCCATCGAGTTTGTTGGACGAGGTGACAATAATGTGTTACGTCAGGTGCAAAAACCTGGACTGTCAATTAATGGCTTAGCAGATTGCAGCCCGCGCTTTGCCTAACACTGTGAACCTTCAGGCCAGGTGACAGTCGAGACGCGAGACAATCGGATGCACCGGCTATCGTCACGTGCCACGAGGACGGGGCGACACAGACTATGACGAAACGGGGTTTGACGCGTACCAGAGTTGGCGGTGGTAATTTAGTCGTCAGCGCAACGCGGATGCTATCCACTCATGTCAGAAAGACAACTATGTAAGCCGCCCTCAATCTCTGAAAACAGGAGGTTGAAAGCTATACAAAAAATGCGAGAATCCGAATGAATCTGTAGGGCAACTGACGTAAATGGACGCACTGACTTTCCGAAGCACACAAGTTCGAATTAGCTGACAGGAGTACCGAACATACAAACAAAGACGACGTCGAACTCGGGCAAAATATAACAGAGTTGGACACGACAGCATAAGTTGCGATCGGGTTAATGCACCTTTGTTTCGGGCTTATTTTTCTTTCATTCAGTCAGGCATAGCATCGACCACCTTCTGAAACCAAAAACGCAAACATTAGGCACCAGTGGATCGGCATGCGCCCATTTGACCTCATCAGCAATTGGGGTGTCATGTGGAGTACCCTTACCTACCCATCTAGTGTCCGTTTCGGCGTCTTCGTTACACTTCGGCAAAAAATGGAAGATAGAATTAGTTGAATAGGAAAATAACCAGACAGTGAATGGTCAGTCCTAGTCTAGCTAACGCGGGACGCTTTCTTGGAGAAATCAAGTGCTCAGGACAAATATCGCGTCGTATTACATGCTGCATATTAAAGCCTTGGGGATAAGTTTTCAATTATAATAAGTTGGACGGTCCTACGTATCGGCGATAGGAAATTCTTCTTTGGTAATGCTTATTCTAGGCAAAATCATAAGGCTTATTACGACTTTCCTGTCAGCCATCCCTCTACACCCCATCACGTGAATTTCACTTTATATGAAAGCGCCTATGCTGGAGGCCCACCGTCCTAAGTTAATGTCGAGGGTATTGGCAAGGCTTGTTGCAGAATTTTCAAAAAAAACAAAATAAATATACTTTCAAATCGGCTATGAATTTTGAAAGATGTACATATTAGGTAGGGTTAGGTGATCATACATATCCCTGACTGCCAATTAGTCTTATCTTATGAGTAGATAAAACTGAAAAATACGCATGGATGCGGAATAAACTTTTCTGAATTTCACGGGAGACACATAGTCAAATGGTTATTTTCAGCAAATTGTCACCAGAACCATATGGTTACGTACTATGCCAAAGTGGCTGGAGCAAGTTATGACATATGACTAAATTTTGAATACACCTTATTACTAAAATCGGGTGGGGTGGAAACAGTCAGTCTGCTAGGTCACCAAGTGTGACCTTGGAGATGGGGCCAGCTAAGACGAAATGATGATGTCGTAGGGAGGGAGGGGAATAAAAACAATTGCCTATGTGTAAAATGACCTTCGTCATGAGGGTTATAATACATTATTCAAGAAAAAAGTAGAAGTATATAATTTAAGCCGAAATTATGCTTGATAATTGTTTAAACATAAAACACGATGCTCCAGACTCAGAATCCCCGAATATGTGAAGTTCAGTTTAAAATTATTTCATTTGGTAGACTGTAGACTTATTAAGACCGGTCACGACAAGTTAATAAAAAGTGATCAAACACAAAAGAAGGTCTTTTAACTGATTCGAAGGACGAAATACAACTAGGAGACGAGTTGCTGTTAGTAGCTGTGCCACGGTTGGGAGACCCACCTTTTCTATGAAGTTAGAGTTACTTCAGTTAAAAGGGTTGTGTTCTCCAGTTACAGGTTTCCTTTTTGGCGGAAGGCTTATGGAAAATAATGACATAAATTATAACGCTTGTGTGAATTAAAATGTTTTCAACACTGCAGTTTGCCCTGAATTGGTATCCGTCCGAAGCATACACCTACGATTATAGGCTATAGGTCGAACAGGAGTGAATGCAAACATTATTCTCGACTTTGGTTGCCTAAGTAAAGGCAGATCGAGTGGTGCCCCATATGCGAAGGTCATGAGTAATACATTTTCCACCTAGCTCCTTGTGCCCATTTACGACCTAATGTCAGCCAAACTTGCGAATCCCAAATTTTTGTCAAAAACTTTCACGTTCTTCATTAGTTCGTATAAATGCCTAGTCCGTCTGGAGAATAATGGTTAAAGGCCGAAATACAAAACGCGTTTAAAAGCGGTTTGCAAAAGCGGGTTTTTCGCTGTACAGAAAAGTGACTCCGGCCACTAGGTCGTCCGTGGCTCTCAATGAGTAAAAGGCGTTCCAACAAAATATATGTTGCAACAGCACAACAGGATCATCACTGAAAAGAAATACCAAGTGAAAATTTGTCAAGTGACTGCCGCGAATGAAATTATTTACTGCACTAGTTCTGTTAGTGTTAGTTTGACATCTGACAACACACGTCCTCATATCACCTGCATGGATCACGAGCCTTTGCAGGATTTGGACTAGGAACAAATCTCCTCTGCGCAGTGGTAGGTACGAAATAGAAGGACTTTTTAAAAGTTCCCGAACATTCCATTTCGAAGGCCTATGCATAGAGTAGGACTGTTTATTTTTGGCAAAAAGTTAAATCGAAATTGAACGGTGCATAAAGCAATTTCACTGATTCTGAAGAAACAAAACAGTTTCAAGCTAGCAAGCCAGAACTTCCACAACTGTGGTACTGGTATTTAGAATCCTTTCGAAAACTCCGTTAGAATTTATCCTCCTAAGCATGCATTTACTAATAGGAAAGTACTTAGTGTTATGTGAGAAGTTTTACCTGTACCTCTGTTCAACCGAAATTTGGTAAGGAATCAACGCACGCATTTCTTTCACCAGATACTGATTTTCTTTATAGAGTCTAGCAAAGTCAAAACTGAGCCTTTTCAAGTGCGCATCGGTTGAAAGTAACATTGTCTGTAGCAAAGATATCACATTTTCCGAGTTCTGATGAGTCGTAGCGTTTCGAAGTTGAAGGACAGTATTCCACTGAGGGGGATGGGTGACATTGGCTAGCAGTTCGCCCAAGCTGTATGAGGCGTCCAGGCATTTTTGACCCTTTCTTCTCAAATCCAACATGGTTACATCAGAAATGAGGTCATTTATCCGCAAATCATTAAGCAGCTCCTGGAAATCGTCGGTACCTCTAACCATAAGAATATTTATTAGGTTTAACTGCGTGCTGTAAGAGGTTCCATCACCGTTAAATTGGAACAGGAATGACGATTTGAGGCGATCAATGAAAGCTTTGCTTAAACGGCTCACGCTGTTCAACATTCCAATGTGTTCTGTCTGATCCACACAGTTTTCATCAAAAATGTGTTGAAGTTGATCTTGCGATTTTTGAGAAAAACGGTTATTTTCCCTGATGTCATTGGCTTCCGAAGCGGGCGATCCATACCAGTTCGCAACATCACCTTGATCACCACTGCGTGACATGTAGGTAGCTCGCTCAATTTGTCCAATGGTTTGTTGCACTGCCTCGGTGATCCGATAGAGGCTTTGAAGTGGCACCTCTAATGTGCGCAATTCTTGAAATACTTCCATGTTTGCTTCTCGCAGGAAGGCCCATAATTGTATTAGTCCGGCCATCTAGAGAATCAATTGGGAAGTGTAAATCACATTATTTCATTGAAGTGAAAGGTTAATTATATATGTATGCGGTGAAAATTTTGCAAGAATGTCCTTGGAGCAGAATATATAACCGATTGTGGAAGGTGCAGGAGCCACAAATTTGGTCAACGCAGATTAACCACACCTATTCGAGAGTTCACCAAAAAACTCCAATACACATTTCTTCTTGTCGAGGGAAAAAACGTGGCGTTTTGAAAAGCTGTTGCCCTAGGTATTCATGCTTGCCAAGACCAGAAGCGCATAAATCCTCACGCAAACTTTATGACGTCAAACAATGTCTGCCTTTGAATAGCTTTTGGCATCCTAACACTTTATCCTTTCGTTATTTATTTAAGCAAACGCAGGCGGCTGTTGGGCATAGGAGCTCACGCGACGAAACGCGAATATCCTCCCATTTGGACCCCCAAATGACACGGACTAAGGCAGATACATAGATGACACTCAGGTTCGGTGGCCTTGGTGAATTACCAGCGGACACACTTTTAGTGTGCACATCGGCCTTTGTCTGACTGTAGGTATTGAGCGGGATGATGACTGGATGGATTGGGTTTAAATAGAGTAGGTTGTCTACCTCACGAAATATTGATTTAAATGCTGAAGTGTGTTTTCGTTTAGAAAATATCGCTTGGATAGGATTGACAGACAGATTATCATACAACATAATTCCATAATAATTCACCCACACCAGGATGCCGACTTGTGGATGCGCTCCTTTTCGGTCACATGTAACAACCACTCTCGCTAAATGATAACTTAAGGAGTGCGAATTTGTTCCCTTAGTTTCGATGCACTTGTGGATTCAAATGTCTGAAAAAAAACCACGTCCATAAATATCCGTTCTTATACTCATTTGGTGGCAACTTGCGCATTCTTTGAATTTTTTACACTACGAAATAGTACCTTTCCGGCTTTGGAAAGTGTGTTTATGGGATTCTTGAAAATTGTGGAACGTTCATTGAAGTGACATCTTGTCCACCAGTTTAGTGGAAAACATACAACTTGCAGACTGTAAATTCTAAATGCAAATTAAACGATTGATTAGGCTCACAAGTACGAAGGAACAAAGAACTTTTCCCGAAGTCCAGCATGTTTTTTCTTTAAGGAAAATGAGAAAAAGACCTGATTTGCAACATAAGGAGTGCTTGAAAAGGTATTTTAGGACTTTTTTCCATGAAATACAGCATCTGACCTTCTTTATTAGATATTAATTGAAACAGCAGATTGGCAGAAGGACGCTCACAGATCGCATTAGGGACACACTCGTCTCCTTGTGCCTTGGGGCTCAATAACGAACTCCGCCAGCAGGCGCACTGTTGCCAATAATATGGACAGAATAACATTACCGACAAAGACAAGGAGATCGAAATGACCGCTGACGAGACTCGAGCCTGAACTCCAAGGTGCGTCGGGACGAATGCGTCCCGTAATGCGATCGTCGAGCGCCATTCTACCATTGTATGTATATGTCCCATCGCAATCAACGAGACAACGAGTCTTTGGCTCAGTGTTTATGGCACTGCATTTCTTACCAGCGGGCTGCGAAATCGAGCCTCGGGTGCTTCAAAACCTGGGGTAGGGCATGGCTGGCTGGTGACGAATAATGAGCCAGAAATAACCATTCCAATCTCGCTCGTCATTGTTGGTAGACTAATCTTACCTGAAATTTGGCTTCGATTCGAAAGAGTAACTTAGACGTGATTGCAATATTGAATATAATGCAATATAACCACATAATATTTCAGTCACCCCTGGATGCCGGCTTATGAATGTTTTCCGTTCCGGTTGCCTACAAAATCTATATTAGCTAAAAATGACTAATTGAATATTGTGCCTTTTTCATTGATTTTCGATGCTCTTACAAATTTAAGTCTATCTTTTAGTGAACACGCGAATAATTTTTTTGCTTACTTATTGGACAGCAAATCGCTTTTGCTCTAATTTTCAGTTTGAAATGAGCACAGTTTTCAAACTAACAACTTATACTCATGAGGTCCTACAAAACCCTTTAAATGTCCACCAACATGATATATTGCCTCTGCATTAACTGATATTGCCTGTGACCTGTAAAATTTTGTAAGCCCTATAAGTCGCTTACTCAATACCATAAAGTATGATTTTCTTTAATCGGAGGCTGTGCAGCTCGCAAGTTGGAAACCGTGAGCATAACCTGAACCACTGGCCGTGTTCATAGTCGTTTGGGATTTGAAAACGTTGCTTACATCTAAAGATGCACTACCCTCGACTGTAAAATTTGAAGTTATAATTTTCTATCAAAAAGTAAGAGGAAAATTTTCTTATGTATATTTTCTGCGAAATATGTTTAAGTTTATAAGGACACCCGACATAATTTGGAAAAATTCATCTTACGTAATCCGTCGTCTTCTGCCAAATGCTGGCTTTGCGGGCTGCCGAAAAGAAGTTCATTCAAAGGCCGGCACCCTGACGGAACTGAAATATCATGCATTTATGTTGCATGATATCAAGTATTGCAATCATATCTGAATAATCCCTTCTAATCTAAGACACTTTCCAGAATTTAGATTATTTCATGAGTTAACTCACCCACTGTATGCATAGAACAGTCTCAGAACGCGCGCACAATCTAAAAAAGCATCCCTTTAACTTTCGCTCCAGTGACTAATTCAACCTCACCCCTAATAATTTTGACTAACGACGGGGTGGAATCATTAAGTTTAAAAGTCATGAATACTAAATTTCCCGATGAACCCATCCAACTTCGTTATGTTGACTCGAAGTCCATATTATTATGCTTCCACCATGTGAATACCTCATTATACACGTCATTTCAATTAATTAGCACGGCTTCTTGTCTCAGGAAATTGCCTTCGATCTAAATTAGTTCCTTTGGCCGTAAAATGAAAACTGACGCTTGGCTGTTAACAAGGGAAGAAGAAATCGTGAGAGGACCGAATATTAAGAAAAAATTAAAACTATAAAGACGAGTGGCAGTCTACGTTGCTGCAGAACATGACATACGCTTATATGAATCGTTTAGGACAATTTATGAGGATCGAAATCAGGTTTGTTGCTTCAGCAACGTAGATCAGATTTTTAGACCGCTGAGCTTACGAATACACGGGTACTCACCGGCGTGAGGAGACTTGGTCCACAGTCTGGTTGCTATTATCAGTCTGAAAGCAGACCACAAGTTTGACTTTGCTGGCACGCTGCAAATGGCATTGGCCGGCAACAAGATGGTGACAACTACTTGAAGCCTGAACTTATAAAATTAACTCCCCAAACCAGCATGTTTATCTATCCCTGCCTGTCAGCTGCTGCGTATTCAGTGTTAACGGCGGTGCTCTGCTTCCACCCAGGGACGCAAGCAGTCAACGCGCAGTGACGCATTCTAAAGGCTGTAGGCTTACCACTGGTCCTTCCCAGCCTGTGATGGCGGATGCCTGCACAAGACTGAAATCTCAGATTAATATGATGTCTATTCATGCAGTCGGAACGTCTCCCTCACAATACTTTTTATTACCACCAAGTGTCCTTTTAGTGCTCTTTTTCCACAGACCTGAGCGTATGCCTATTATCTGAAACAAGTTCCGAAAGTCCCAGTTCCTATGCAAAATCAACATAGGATATATTCGCGATTTACAACTAGACGTAATTAAGGTAAGCCGTCGATGACATCAAGAGGCATGATACCCATGTTAAGTTAAAAGAGAAATAGTTTTGCAGACCGACATTCTACAAGCACAGGCGAAACTTTGAGAGTTTTGGCAAAGTTATAAATCAAGCCACTTGCAGAACCACATTGCTCGTTATAATTCTCTCATGCAGGTAGAAACTCGGCGTGATTGGCAGCAGTAGCGACACTCACCGGTCTAGTAGTAGTGCAATGTGAACCACAGACGGCGGAACTAGAGAACAATCGATCGACCGTGGCAAATAATCCAGAAACAAATAATCCTGAAACAATAACATCCGCATACTTAGACCGATTGAGTTAAACTGAAAATCCACAATTTTTATGCATTTTCATTATCGTTTAGTAATAAAGCAATTTATTATTAAAGTTTGGTAGGTGCATGCAAAGCTCTGTAATTGCTTGATTTCATGCCTTTGCGCAAGTTAAAAATTCGACGACAAAAGAGAACATATTGAGTATCCAGGTGGGAACTTCGTCTGTTCACGTAAACTGTAGACACGTAAAACACATGTCAGAGGTTTTAGCTAGTACCTGTGCCTTCACACGATGTCTGACTCCGAACAAAGTGTGATCTAGCTTTCCAAATTTTCCCTCAACTACTTCTAAGCAAAGCAATGGAAGTTGACATGCGTTCATTTACTTCAGTAAGATATATTCTGCAGTACTTAAGAGTTTGCTGGACCAATCCCAAAGTACCGTTTGAATATGTCTAGTTACCGCCTGATATACTTACGGCCTAATCGAAGAAAGAAGCGCTGAAAGTCACAATTATTCCTAGGCCGGTCTGGGCTACTCATGCTAATTTTAATACACTCTGTCTACGCCTACCCCGCCTGTTGACGAAATCACGTCGGATGAATGGGGGCTGCTTGTCGGTGAGGATGACCTGACGTCGGTGACCTTTATTTACGTCAGAGATTTGCAAATGCACGTGAGTGGGCGGTGGTGGCCTACCCATCTCGGCCGTCAGTTGATTGTTTACGCATTGTCGGACTTTTAGGAGCATCAAATCAACCGCTCGTCGTGGAGTATGTTTCCTGAGGAAGATCCATTATGGCATCAAGGTAGTCGGAAGGTTTACGCTTCTCGAGTTTAACCACCCAGGTTCAGATGCCGAAGTAAAACACAAAAATTGATGGAAAGTCAACGCGCTGGAAATTAGATCTCTAGAATGAGCCGTGTGTTTTATGCAATATGCCTATTTGGAATTTCTATATCGTTGAGACTAAATTTATGTTTTTTGTTTACAGTGTACTTGGCAAGAATTTTGTCTGTATGCTCTGTCGTCAGTTGTAGGCAACCTTTGTCCGGTTACTTGAATCTGATAGCAGACTTCGATTCCAGTCCAGCTTCGGAAACTTATAGTAAAGTTCGTACAGCAAAGTTGGGTGTCCTGAGATTACCTTAAATGATTTGAATGTGTAACTTACGGTCAGGAGGTCACAGTCACGCCTACAAATTTAAGCCATACAGAGTCGTTCTCCTATGATTCAGAAAATGACCATTCAGAATTTCGGGTGTCCCCCATATAACCATAAGGCTAAATTTACTTGCTTGTTTCGCTCAGTAAATGAATGAGGATCTCTTAGCTAAATGAGCCGGACATTCATCGGCATGTATACCGTATTGATTCTGTAGAGTCGACTGTTTTTATGCGCCATTGAGCAGTTATTTGGGGATTTTAGAATCCATCGCATGATAGTAACTTCCTGACAAACTGCCATTGGCAATTTCCCAGTCGCACTGCGGTGCACTGGGATGCCCGTAAAGCCCAGTTGTACCTCAACCGCCGTTTCCATTTTAAATAGCGTGGCGAGGCCAAACAGTTCCCGATGTTGTTTGAGATGGTTGGCTCTGCCAGATTTAGCAATAACGAAGGTGTCATGTACTTTAAGGGTTCAGCCGTTTGATTAGCACCCGACGGATCCACAACTCGATGTTAGCTGAAGTATGACCTCTGCAAACAAACCAGACGACAATGATTAAAGTAGTTTGCTCGAATTGTTTGTATGTCTAGGGACTTAAGACACGTTTCTGAAGCGGTACTTTAAGGTATCGGGAACATGTTAGTACTTTAAGTGGGTCTTCTTTGTTACTATAACACTTTGATAGGACTGTTTTCAACGTCTCCACCTTAAGCTGTATGGAATGGAAATAAAAATTTAACCAAAACAAGGGACGATTCAATTTTCTCAGGACCCACTGGCACGGGTTTAATACGCTCAAAGGGTTTTGAACAAGTATAATTAGCTATGGTAGGGGGCGCTAACTGATCGTTCTTACGAAACTCACTTGTTCCGTTGTGCCATATGGACTCCCTCTCGAGCCCAACCAGCAGCCGCACAGCGGCGCACGATATAGGCAGAATGATATTACCGACAAAGACAAGGGAGATTGGAATGGCCATTTCTGGCTTATTAACCGTTCCAATCTCTCTTGTCTTTGTCGTTAATAACATTCTGCCTATATCGTGCGCCGTTGTGCGGCTGCTGGTTGGGCTCGAGAGAGAGTCCATAAGGCACGACGGAACGAGTGAGTTCCGTAAGAACGATCGGTGAGCGCCCCCTACCGTCGTATATTCCCGATCGAGAACCGACAGGGCAACGGACTCGTGGCTCAGTGGATAAAGGCGTAGATTTCTAACAAATAGGTCGCGAGTTCGAGTCTCGGGTGTGGCACACTTCGGGGTTGGGTATGACTGGCTGACGACGGCCAATAAACCGGAAATGGCCATTCCAGTCTCCCTTGTCTTTGTCGGTAATATCATTCTGTCTATAATTAGCTAGTTAGTCGCGAAATAAAAAGGCCACTCAGTAAAACGACCATCCCAAAAGTCATACACTGGCATACCTCTTAGAAATACAGCTGTTCTGGAGGGAGACTAGACATAGTGCACCGTTGGAAGGCGGGAAATAGTACTATTGTGGGACCTGTGATCTCCATAGGGAGCCAGTTTTTGAGAACAGCAGAACGGGCTGTGAATTCTGTTTGACTTTTGTTGATTTGAAAACCAAACTTCCCACTTGTTTGTTCTAACAGTCTGTGTTCCACTGAGAGCCATCCAGCAGGTTAAGTGTTTAACTTCTATACCTGAAGTTGTCGACATCAGCGGTACGACAGCTTACGCTGACGACCAAGAATACGTATTTGTCTACCACGAACTTATTGAATGTTTTTTGTCAAATTCTCTTTGCTCCATGATGTTTGCCTACTGACGGAAAGTTAATTTGACAAGCTTATTTCAGGGCTCTGGCAGTTTATGTAGGTGTGGCACCCCGAGGGCCGAAAACAGGCTCGTGCTGGAGGACTACAGGTTGGGTACTAGTGAAAATTTTGATGACAGATTCTGAACTAGAATATCCCCTCTGTTCAATCTGCTTCCTTTAGCAAACTGGTTGCCAAAGCAAATTACACAAGTTTATTGCCCCAACTCTGTCGTTTTTGATGGAAGTTTTGATCGTCCTTATGATGGGCAGAACTTAGGCACTATGTTCACTCGCACGCACAGCGACGAACTAGCATGTCGTTCGACGTATCTAGAATGTCCTTCTTGTGCATTGTGAATCCCCATTTTTAAGCTTTTCAAGCTAAAATTATATCCGTTCCTCTTAATTACCTCGGAAATTAATGCAAAAACGTGGAGTAAATCCTTCGGAGCAATGATAGAGCAACGATTGAGCATATGTATATTCTGGCTGAACTTATTCATCTTCTGAAGAATAACCGTGTAGCATTCATAAGCTACAAAGAAACGGTCAGTAAAATTTGGCAGTTATTTGCAGCAGCTCGGCTAGAAAAGGTAAGGAGTCGATCTTTTAGGAATATATTACACTGCAGCCACAAAGACCACAAAATTAACGTTTATATGAATAGTTTACATTAATACGAAGAGTCTTTTCGCTAAGCGCATCCGTCCCCTCTCGAAAGCATACACCTCTAACACCCCTAAACACTTACATTTAAAATGATTAAATCCTCGCCGCCACGTACCTAATTTATATACACGGGGTGCCGTTTACTTCATGAGGAAGAAGAGGTCGAAACTCAGATTCTGACGACAGATATGCGGTCATGCTACTTGTCCGTGATTGCCGAATTTTCGGTTCCGAAAATTCACTTTCGCAGATGGCCGGTCAATCATGACGCCAGCATCCAGCACGGGTGATGATATTTCAACAATTAACAACTCGTATGTCGGCCATCAAGCAATTAGTACACCAGCAGGCAAAAATCCTCGCTGGAGGGGAGAGCCGTTGACCATCGCAGGTATGCAGTAGCATAGCGACTGCATCCTATAAGTACTGCAAATTCCTGTGCACGAATCACCCGTTTCTGTCACTGTCTCTGATGATGGGTTCAAGCGAGAATCCGAAACGTCAGGCAAATAATGCACCTGTTCCAGATATCGCTTCTACTTATTATCAAGCTTGATTTCGTTGCTAATAAGGTTAGTTTATAAGACTGGCAACCATCACTGTACGAGGGAGCTGTGACAGAGAAATAATAACGGTTCCTGTAATGCGTATGAATGGCGGGAAATAGGGAAAACTTCGCGAAATGCTTGTTACCGACAACAACTCAATAAACTGGAAGCATTTATGTTCCCAGAAGCAGAATTCTAAAGTTCCTTTTTTGAACTTTTTTCCCTTCTCACAAGACAAATCGATCTCCCCTAATCAGAAAGAAATAAAAATGCAAATGAATGTGATTTAGGCTTTAAGAATCAAAAATAAGTTCAGACGTTTGTGTTAACCTTTTTAAATTTAACTTTGTTTTTGCATAAACTCGTAGACTGGATAAACAAAAACTGGCCTAATGGTTTGAACTAAATTTGTTTATTCGTTTTCTGACGATTTTATCAACTACCCAAACGAGTAGAGATACAGTAACAAACAAGGCCACTTGCAGTTGGAATGTATCGCATGAAAAACCGAAAAAACAGGCACTTTGGTTTATGTTTAGTATTTTTGTTGGGGCTCGGTGGATAAAATTAACGTGCACACCATACTACAGATTTATATGCGTTACTTTAGGTGCGTTATTTTCATACAAGTTGTGGACAGACACGGTAGGCCCCGTTCAGACCACATTCCTCAAAAATCTTCTTTTAGCTTCTGATTGAATTATAAACTCTATAATCCGTATGTGCATAGCAATAAAAGGAAATCGAGTGGTCGAGTTATTTTAAAACAGTTTGTAGTGAGCACTATCCAAGGCGTGAAAAATGAAGAGAGAAAAGGAACTCTTTATATCAGCCATGGGCATCCCTGCCTCGCTTAAATAATGACTGCATTTCAAACAGGCTAGTATTTTGTAACAGACATCTTGCTCCCTGCTTTGATGAAGATATTACCTGAGTGTTTTGGGCCAGTTGGTTCCTTGACCTACGAGATACCATATCCATTGATGAGTTACGCCGCCAGTTGTTATGCGGAAAAGCTTTCGTGGAGGCCTGTCCCGATGACATTCGACTATTCATGAGTCGTAAAAGACCGGGAAATGAAGGTTGCCAGGCCTGTGTAACAGATTCATGGGTGTAGAGCACGTGCTCACAGGGTCGCACGCAATTGCAATCGGACGGGTTGAGGGAACCTCAGGTTTGCAAAGTAAAAAATAGCTACAGTCACACGAACTGATCAGGACCTGTTCTTGTTCATCTTATGATGCTAGAATTATTACTAATTACATGAAAAGTTAGAATATTTTACTAGCATAATTGCAAAGTGCTTTCGGCGCATTTTCGGGCCAAAGAATTGATATGACCTGACTCGGTTAAAAAATAAAATTAATGTACAAGTGGACTAACAATTTAAGCTAATCAACGTTCTGTCAGAAGGTGGTGAATTCCCGAAAATGACTATTTCTGCTTTGAGAAAATATTGTTTATAGATTTTCATCTAAGATCCGTAACATGGTTCGTACTCAGGCCTCATTCTGGTCTTCAGTGCCATTGACAAAATATGCGGTGGGTAGTTCTAAATGCTCCAAAGACGTATGAGCAAATGAGCAAGACAATTAAAAGTTTCTCTGGCTTAAAAATAGTTCATAATTAGTGAAAATTATATTAATAGGTGACGGTTGCTAATATAAGGCTGAGGAGCAGAAAAGGTTCTTTTGTATGGAAATATAATTGCCCAAATTCATTTATGTGAAAACGTTAAAAAAAAGCACTAAACGTAATTTTCACGATCTCAGCTGCTTAGGCAGTATGAAGCTTTAAACTTAAATCAACGCAGATACCCACAAACGTATTTGGAAGTTGCTTTCTGACAGTCAAACTACCGGCCTAAATAACCTCAGTAGGCATTTACTCACTTGTTTGTCCTGGTATCGCGGGTTACATCGGCAGACTGATCCGTCAGTTGATCAAAAGTCGCGAAAACACATAACAGTGCGGATCGGAAATTATGCAACATATGCGGCCAGCAGATTTATGTGTCCACTCAAGGAACATCGCGCAAATACTTAACACCTAGGCAACCGGTAAAATAATCCACAGTGTAAGGCCTAACTATCAAATACGAATACGACAATTCTGCCAGTCATAGCGGACCATTTGACCACCAAACGCAGTCCTGTGCGTGCAAAAGAACGGTCCCCAGACGGCTGGATTAACTTCCAATTAATTTGATAAAATCATTGGAAATTTCACGGCTAGACGCACTCACTTTGGTTAAGTGCTATCTTTCTTCTTACTTCAAAATCTGGCCGATCGACCTATTTATTTGCAATGTCCACCCTGAGTACAAATTATTATGCAACCGTACTAGCCTGACGATGAGCTACCGAAAATACATATATCCTGAAATCCTCCATGTCCAATTTGAGTGCGCTCTTAGGCAACATCCATCCTATCCATCTTAAAACTGATATGGGGAAAGTACACGTCATGTTTTGAGGTTTCTAGATGCGCCTTTGATGCCATCGAAGTTGCTAGTAAGCGATTAAAAGAACACAGGGTATCTTGGCCACTGTCGGCATCATTTACTTTGGCAGCCGGCGGACTGTACATAACGCGAGATCCCAAATGCAAAAAGCAGGATAGTAAATGGGACGTTTTGTCGTGAGTTCGTGGGATGCCACATGCACAGAAAGGAGCATTACTATACTTCGCGATTTAATATTTCTGTTGTTAACTACTACGTATACCATATTTCATTGTATTTCACGGCAATATAACTGACAATTGGATAAGCGTCGCACACTGAAGAAATATGTTAAAGAACAGATTTTAGGGTGCTGTTTGGCAACTCGAAAAAACGTCTCCCTGCATGGAAATTCTTGAACTTGTGTCGGTTTCACTAAAGCATTAAAATGTATGAGCGAAATCGACGGAGATCCATGCTAAAACCGGACTCTTCTAGTGTGGCGAATCCCCACATACTTGTAGCAAAAACATCGAAATTTAATTTATCAAAGTTTAAGCGCATTATATGAGAGCTAAGCACTTTATTCACACTCACTTTGAACTACTTCGATGGGCACAGTACATGCCGACATTTCAGGAAGCGTGCAGCTTTCTTTTTCTGAATAATTACAGAAGGCGTTTCATTAATGGAGGTCATTTATTATGAGTTAAAAATTAGTGGTGATATCTGCATCCTCCTATAATTGCAGGATGGCGTGCAAAGAGGTTTATAGGATGGAAATATAGTAAAATTGATATTGCCAATTAGACACTTATTCTATTCAGATTAAAAAGTATCGAAAGCACATTTTTACGCATTGCGCATACCAGAAAGAGTCTTATTCATTTATTAAAGAACTCTCAGTAACTATAGCCCAAAAATCCACTGAAAAATATATTACATTTAAATCCACATGATTCTGAAAAGGTTGAAGCTCAGTACCATGAATATTCCCTATCAAAATTTTGTTTCCTTTGGCGTTAATCAACCGATTCGTTACCTCCGTAAAAGTGCCGCCTGCGTTGGTTTCAACTGTTTATTTATGTTTTTGATGTAACTGCCCCGCAATTTGAACTCTAGAGCTTGTGGTTCTTAACTCAGCAATGACTACTAACAGTAGTATTTTTTATCTAGACTCAAAAATGTCGCCGTATCCTATCTAAGTTGGTAGGGTAACGCCTGGTCAAATAGCACAGTTGGTAGACGGAAACTTCAGTACGTGAAGTAGGCGGCACTTGGGAAAATAAATCAGCACGACATAATTTTCTTAGCGGTTATTTAATTACCCGACTTAAAGAAAAATCCTTGGAATCAGGAATTAAAAACAGAATCCCCGCGAAAACTGCGAATAGGCCCAAAAGTATGATACCTATAACCACTGTTAAATAACCTTTAAAATAACATCCACAGTGTTGATAAATACGGTCCTGGAGGCAATTTTCCAGACACGATGTCCATTCGGTCGGCGAAACGCATGCACTTTCATGTGTCTGAAAAAAAAACAGAACAAAAAAATATTTTGCTAATTGAGATATCCTATCAAATAGGCGGTCGTTTTTGTTAAATCACATTAAAAAGTTTGCGAATTTACCACTCGTCCTCAAACACCAACTGCAAAATATAATGTGTTGACCCGGAGTTGGAATATAGTTTTCTGTGGAGGGTAACTAGGACAAAATAGCTATTCCAATCCTCATGGCCGCTAATTTTGTCCGCTTTATTTTCGAGTGTGCAGTTAAAGATTGTGCGAAAAACATGACTGTCTTCAATAGAAAGTATCGTAACAGTCAAAATGTCGACGAGAAATTCGCGGTAATTAAAACGAAGAGTACATTTTATGAATATATTTACTAACTGCATATCGTCTTTCTACTTTCGCAGCATCACGACCATCACCGGCCTACTATTGTGTTTCACTTTGCAAGGATGTTCCACAATATCACGCAATAAATAATTAAATAACAACATCTTACGGATAATTAAATTCTTAGATTAAAGTAGGCATAGCTTCAAATATGAACTAAAATAACCTGAGTAGAATATCGAGCGTCTAACTTGTAAGATTGACTTATTAAAGCGCCCAAATGACCTCAAAGTATTCAGTCGAAAACACGACGCATCAAAAGACAACACAGTTACCCAAGACAGACTTTGGTCAGTGAACCACTACAAAACCATCGTAGGTTGAATAAGAAACTATAGTAGTATTGACCAAAGTGAACTGCCAAGCTTTAAGCACCTTCTTATTTAACGAGCTAGTTTATAAGATTTCGATATCTCTACGATTAACTTTGAAAAGAACATGGATTAAAAACCGAAAAAGCAGATTCTGAGTTATTCAAAAGAAATCAATCTACTTCAAATTCGGTAATGTCTCGGTGTGAGGATGAGCAAAGAACAGGCTTTGCCTTATTCCATACAGCTTTCGCTAATCTTCCATCTTACAAAACCTTACAGGTTAAAATTACATATCATTCAGTCGAAAACACTGCTCACCTTGCGCAGGGACATTAGTCGAATGGTTGTATGAAACTGAGTACCAAGAAATACAGATGAGCGGTGATGGATCCAAAAAGCGGTGTTTTTGTCGTGAATCAGTAACCGAAATCCAACGTGGCCGTTGTTTGGGATGATATACTCCAGTACTTCAGGATCCAACTCCAAATGAACTGTGTCATACGCTAGAAAATAAATTAAGTTTCGGAAAAATATCTCCCAGAACGGACTGCCACCGATCTCTTTAACTTATCAGAAACTAGAAAATTTATAAAGGCCTCGACTTAATTTGAGGGCGACTATCCTTGGCAAGATCTATTGATAATCTGTCTAGCCGGTTACAGAATATGTAAGCAGAGCACACAAACAGTGCTACTTAAAAGTGTAAGTACACATGATAACGAGCAAAAAGAGGTACGGATAACGTATCCATTGGACACTGCCTTGCCCAAATCATTAGAAATGCATCAAATCAGAGGAGCAGGAATCACTATTAATTCACATTCCATGGATTAGTTTACCCTTACTCATTGCACCCTAGTAGGTTTGGCTTCGTAAGGAGGCCTTTATGTTTGCTCTTTATGGTTGGCAAAAAACTAGTAGTTAAATAAGTTTTTATCACGTTAAATTTAAAACAAACACGTGTTGGTAATACTATTGCAAAAATTGTTCTTCTACCGGCGAAACTTGTTGCTTAAAACCATTACTTAGCTGTCTCTAGTGACAAAAGATGGAACCTGGAAAATGCATGACGGTGATGCCCCACTTTATTTACTGTACGCCTTGGAGGGCTGTTAACTGCAGGTAAAAAACATATGGTTTGACAAAATGAATTTTTGCTCGTCTTAAGTTCCTGGCAGAAGGTTCGCTTACAAAAGTGGCTTTTGTAAATCAGTTCCTTGAGCATTTAAAACATCTGAAACTGGAGCCAGATGAATCCATCGTATCTTTTCATGTCGTTTAACTCTTCACCCCCCTCCCACAACAATTAGCGATTGAGGTTGTAAGACAACTTCTGGATGACCGCTACGACGAGACAGACATCTGATCGAGCTCTTCTGGTCTTGCCTAAAAACATATTTCATCCTTGGTGGACTAATGTATGAACAAGTTAGAGACACCCCCGTAGGCTTCTCCATATCAGGACTGATTGATGAAGTGGTCCTTCAACGGATAGAACACTTGGTGTTCACCAAGTATCAACCGAAGTTATGTGCTTGCTACGTCGATGAAACTTTCGCCATTGTCAAATCATCTCGCGTGAAGCATCCTGAAGAAGTAATGAACTCGGTTGACCCGAACATCATATTCACACCGGAAGCTGAAAGTAACGATCAACTCCCCTTCCTGGATATCCTTGTGCGCCGGTTAGCAGCTTGGCAAATGTAAACTGCCGTTTACAGGAAAGCCACCAAAACACGACTTCACTGCACTTCAACGGCAATCCTCCTCTCTCTCACACACAAACGCAGCTGTGTCCGCATTCTATTCTGAAGAGTTGAAACACACTGAGGCACATCAACCAACAAAAGAGCTGAACGACAATACCTTCATGGCCTCTTTCGGGTCAAGGGATACCCAAGCTACCTTATCAAGCAAATCAGGCGCCGACCGAACAGACGACGACCATAAGAAGAACATCCTGAAGTCTGGAGGGCTATTCCCTACATTAAAAGAGTCTGCAAGCCAGTTTCACTACTGTTACAACCCGCCAGGGTAGGCACTGCCCATCGACACCAGGTAACAATTCATCGTTGTTAGATGCAAACACGACACACTGCCACCCACTGAAACTTCAGTAGTTGTCAATCAAATACGTTGTAACGATGGAGACTGCGACTACGTTACTGATACCGGACGGAAATTGCAGACCCGCCTACATGAGCACAAACGGGCAACTCGGAGATTAGACCCGAGCTCACAGCTTACGACTCATATCGGAGCAATTGTCTGGAGCCGGGGCACTTCAAGGACAGAAAGTCTTACACTTCAGACTGGTACTCAGATGCCAACTCGATCAACAGGCATCTAGACCTGCCTGCGGCCTTTAAAGCCCCACGTCACTGCATACGCCATTATCAGGACATGATGGTCACACGGAACTTAAAAATACAGAGAGAACACAGTCCGTCAACTAATTCAACCAGAAGTGGAGCACTGGTGCAACCGGCCCCCCTTGAGGTGCCGAAACATAACGCAGGAAGCCGCCTACATTCACAGACAACGGCCAGTAGGACACGTCAACGAAAGAGAAAAATCGACCGTCCCAATGCCAACTAATTTGGCCGTTTGTTCGAAATTTTGATCGGTTTTCTTCATAAAACTCTTTATCAATGGAAAGCCGGCCGAGCCCTTCGAAACGTCAGCCACTCAATTTCATTGATCCATTGAGCCCTGCATATATCTCAAATAACGTCTGGCTATTGTCTCGCCTTAGGATTTTTTGTGCAGGTGTATACTGAAAGACCAAATAGCTGGAAGAAATATGCGGCCCGAAAAATAAATCATCGGTTAATTCCCAAAAGTAATTATTATTATTTTGATCCACATTGGAGTACATTTGCGCCTTAACTGTTAAAATATGCGAATCCGAGGCAGCCATTCGGTATATTTAATGCAAAAAGTAAAAATGTTTATAGATATACATTTATAAGCCTAATTCCAGTGCTGATATAGATCCCAATGGCCATTGAACAAAAATGGCAAATGTTATTTGTTCTCAGCGGCAAAAGATTGAAACGAAAAACTACATTCAAATAAGCTAGTGTTCGTACCGTCGAAGAATGTTCGGGTGATCTAAATTTTGTCTTATATAATAATAAATGCATTTGCTACTATTTTTCCGAAAGATTTATTTCGAGCTTAAAGGAAGCCTTGGCATATTGAAGTAAATAATGCCATCAATGCTCAAAGGATAAGCCTTTAATGCACCTTAGCTGCAAGTTGTGTTACAAATGGATTTGTCGTTGTTGATTACACGAAATAAGTGTTTGAAGCGTCGATGAAATAGGCAAATTTAGTGAACGAATGCGGCAGTGGAACTTATTTTCATGTTACTACCGATTTTGACAGCAAAATCAACCAAGCACCGGAAAAACTAGACAGGGATTAAAATGTACTTCTAAGGAAATCCTTTTCTTCTAATTTCCTTCAAAACTTTATGGAAAATCTTTTACGTACAGCATCAAAGAAAAACTGTTTATCAGTCTTGACACTTACTTTGTACCTTTCCTGTAAAAGTGTAACAACCACCTGTTGGTAGGATGCGTTTTGAGAAGTTCGAACTTGTACACTCCTGCAGTCCGACCCTGCAACTAAACAGTATGACAGCAACAATATTTAAACGGACGTCAGATAAACTGCTCAGAACTAATTGTACCAGAAAACGTGTACAAGAATGAACGCTGGTGGCTGACACAAATCTAGGTATCCAAATTGACAGCAATAAAAATATTCTTATTTTGACCAATTCCCATTAAAGAAGGCGTATTGTATCTGTGCGTATTTGAAAAGACCACCTTTTGAAAAGTCCACTGGTTTGCAATCTTCTAATTGCTTGCTGAACTGACTTTGGTATCCAGTAAACATTAGGATAGTTTCTCGAAAATACTCTCAAAAACAAGTTGACGGATTAAGGGAAAACTTCGTCTCGGATTTGTGTTATAGTTTTTACAATCTTCTATAAAACAAACGCACATTTCACATGTTTACAGTGTTTTTTGAAAAACGACCGCGTTTGCCCTATCTATTTTTACTGACCATTTGTTCAAAATATATACTCTCTGGCACATTCAGTAATTCAAATAAAATCAACGGAATATTTAAGTAGGCGTCATGTCCGAGTTAAGACTTTCAGCATTACTGTTGGAAAAGGCGTAAGTTTCTTAACAAACATTCGCAAACAGCTACGGAGCGCATGATCCCTGCGTAGCCCGACAATGTCACAATAATGAAGGACATTGTGTGGTTGAAGAAGAGTGAGACTGTCATAGAAAGTATTGAACCATGCAATCTGTAGAAATATTAAAGAAATCACGGCAGTTGACTGGACAGATATTCGAATGCAAATCCAGAGCGACCGATGATTGCGGCATATGCAGTGGTGAATATCTTCGGTTTTTGAGGTTTATGTTCCGATGCTTTGACTCGTGTATCAAATTCTACCCTATATAATGTATAGCAGACTGCTCAGAAATAACACAAAATAACTAAAAAGCACTCAGAGTAAACAAAAATCTGCAAACATTCTCGAAATTTCTTCAGGGAACGACTGTTTGAAACTAATGATTACATCCGCTATTAATCTAAGAAAGCATATCCAGAATATTGTTTCAGTCTAATATATGCATTCATCTGCGGCACATTTCATTTGCGGCACAAAGATTATACGAAAGTATGAATGTCAGGTAGGCGGACACATTTCGACTTCCGCCGTCTTCCCCTTTGTGGTCATTTATTGTATTGCAATAATCGGGAGGTCGCGTATGAGAAGTTTTTACTCTTCTGCGTACGTCAACTGGCTGAAAGAAGACGAAAATAAGAGAACCGTTAACAATTGCTTGCGTAACCAGGAAGGCACTTTTAAATTTCCTTTGCTTCTGTCGTAGGCTGACAAGCCGGAAGTGCCATATCCAGGGGGGCTATTGCTAGAAAACTTTCTTCAAGTTCCAGTGGGCTGTTTCACTGCTGCCGGTGACCGGATGTGCGGATTGAAAGGGCAAGTAGCCAGGAATTTTATCGGTTTTGGCCATCTGTCACAAAGATGCTGTCCAACCTTAGAGTATTCGTCATGATTCTCGTCCAAACCAACTGTCCCGCTTTTGTGTTTTGTGTACTAAAATAACATTTCCCGTCACCCATTGTTTTCGGAGTGTTAGCGCGCGTTTCAGTTGGACAAAAGCCCATATGCGGCATACGCGTGCTTCCGTATAATTCTGCCATCCGGATTTATGCATACGGATAAAATGAGGAACAACCAAAACGCATTTTCGACTTAGAAACACTGACGTTTAACAGTAAATTAGCCGAAGAGTAGTGTCGCATTGTTACTGTCAAACAGAATTGCATAGCTTACCAAAACACATGTTAGCAATCAGTCTGAACATACTGTGTGTTACCTGGACATAAATGGGAAGCAATGTTGTTGATACATTTCATGAGGGGCATATGTTTCACAAAAAGACTTATACCAGTAACAATATACTGGTCAATAAAAATTCATGTTTTATGCATAAAAACGCATCTCCAACTCGACGGACGACAGAAACCCAATCAATAGAAACTAGGGAGCTCCATTCTGGCAAATTAACTTCCAAAGTCGTCATATGCATTGTAGACGGAGAAAAATTCTAAACTTTGTAAACACATCGATCGCGTGTGTGGAGTGAATTTCCATATTATATAAAAATATTTTTAAAATCCGGGCTGAAATTCCCAAATGTATTTTACGAAATATAAAATTAACCTTGAAGCAAGAGGAGCCCTTAAGCGGGTTGTGGTCTACATGAAGTGGGTGCATAATTTCTCACTGTATTTTCGAGTTCCAGTTAAACATCTTGTTATCCATCCGTTGACATTACATTAAAAGCAACACCTATGTGATTCGGGATGCATTTTGTACTGACGCATTATTCCTTGAAAACATTCAAATCCTTCATTTTCTTTGATGTTTTTATGGAATGCAGACATTAAACAGCATTAGTCAGGAATGAAAAACAAGTTTCATTTTAGAATTTTTCTATCATGGGAATCTCGATATACCAGTCGGCCTATTCGTGGTTCAGATGAGTGTCATATTTTCTCGTTTGACAAGATGGCGTATTTAATTGTTTTATTTTCATAAGTGTTTCTTTCCTTTTTGTTTAAATCCTAAACTTTCAGAGCGGTACTCTAAAGTGAAGCACGGATCTACCTAACGGGAAGATAGTTACCGTTGAAGATCGTAACTGGAATCCAAACTCGCAAATTAAAAAGACAAGAAACACTGGATGCAGTATTAAAAGCACCTGAGCCAGGCCACGCTTAAAATCTGATGAACACGCAAACGATTATAACGTGACGAGTATGTTTCTTTTGCTAAACATCCAAAATTGCCGAAATTGAAAGCTTGCGCTAACTAAAAATTTAGTAACTTATTGCGACGTTTTTAGCACCACTTTCAGTATCATCTGACGTGGGTAATGTCCACACTTTGCGTGATCAAGCTGCAAACTCATGTTAATAGGTACGGACAAAACCGCGAGCAAATCCATGTGCAGAAGTCTTCAGGCAGAAATGGATATAAAGCTCAAACGACCTAAACGGGAAGAGACTAATTTCATCTGTATTAAATGCACAGTGCAACAAAATGTGTTCCTGATGTAAGAGGAAAATGTGTTAAATTAAGTTGCAAACGAAAAATACCATGGAAATTCAAGATGGAACGTCCGACAAATACCGTAAATATGGAGTAACTGTTGTTTTGAAGCTGAGGCTTGACCTTAACGTCTTGAATCCCCCTGATGCTAAAGTACACTCGATGCGTTACAATATGGGTGAAATATTGCGAACTATGCTAAATTGTCAGTGCGACTAGTTCGCAAACTACTTTTGTTTTCTCTAGGTATGTTGACTTTGTTTGTTGTCTGTGAAACTATTTGATCTGGTCGTCTTATCCGGATTGCGGTATTATGTGTAAAGACAACCGATGGAAAGCATTGAATTTACTCTGAGAGCACATTGCAAACAGAGTAGTTGAAGGAAAATGCAGACAATTATCGGGAATGCTCCCATAACCATCGGTGAAGGTTTGGGCAACTAACTACTAAAAATGGAAACGCCGGTAATTACTGCGACAGTTTCGAGCACATGCGACGTATGCTCAGCAAAGTGGCGACCTTAGTGCAGCTTTTACCGACTGTACAGTCAAAGCCGCTAGTTCTGTTTTTCGTCAGGGTGAGCAACAAAGCTGTATATTGAGAGATAGAGCATAATTCGAACTGATAGCAGGTGGTGGTTAATTACAAAGTTAAATTTGTCCTGACAGCCTTTGTTCATTCTCAAAAAGCCCATAGAAGGGGTCCACCTGGTAAAATGAAGACAGTTTGCATAAAAAGAACATAGTACGCTGAACCTAAGACAGATACGTTTGAAATCGGCATTTTCTGGCCCTTCAGAATAACATACTCTGTAAGTTACGCCTTTTAACAAATCAGTAGCTTGTGATAGCCTTTCGATATTATATTATATAACCTCCGCATGAATCTGAATCACGAATGTATAAACCTTTAGAAAGAATTACAGTACCTACTGCTACTGACTCAGAAAATTAGAAGTAATTTGGATAAACGTACTTCAAAATTCATAGAGTGGAAACTGTGCCATTCGCCTAGTCATTTTGCCTGTTCGAGAAAAATGTAACCGATTATTTTTATGCCTTTTTTTAAATTCGGTCTCACTACCCTTTGAAGAATTGATGTCAGCATACTTAATTCAATTAATAAAAGTTGAAAACCCCTCTGTGTTCGATATAATTGAAAAAAATCTTGCTGATATTCAGAAGTGAGTACAATTCCAAAAATGAACCTTTTTATTTTGATCGAAAAATGACATTTTCATCACTACCAAAAAGTGAAGAGTTTTTTGAATTAATTCAAATAATAGAGACAAAATCCTGTTCTGGAGAAGTCTTAGAAAACTCCCTAAAACTATAAAAACTACAGCTTTTTTTTACAAATGTACACGACCGACAGTTCTACAGTCCAAAAATACACAATGACTATGTGAACTCTACTTCTTCTTTCACGTAAGCCTAAATGAACAGTTCGTCTTTTAAAAACAAATAGCTGTTTTAAACGAAAGTGCATTGTGCAAAATTAACATAAAACCTATAAGCGAAATAATCGGATGCCCAGCTACTTCACATAAAAGTCGTCCTCGAGAAAAAGTCTTTGTCTTCTCAAATCACTAAGTCAAGTTGGCTGAAGTACTGCCTTCCTGCATTTCTAGAATTTACACGTTTTTGATTTATAGTAAAGGGTAAACTGAAGTAACATCGTCTGTGACCTGCAGTCGACAACATTATCGTACTTAAGGTAGCTGCACACCTCGGAACTGGGTACGGCTGGCTGATGACTGCTAACAAGCCAGGGACGACCATTTTAGTCTCCTTGTCTTTGCAATACTCTTACATTGTGACAGTTCACAAGGGTTCGGACACCTTTTCAAGCAATTCGACTGGTTACTTGTGGGTTTTATGGTAAACATGAATAATGGGTTTGTGGTTATATCTTTCAGAGATTTTGAGAATAATTGTGTTTCATGAAAAACGTAGGGAAAACATACTCCAGAAGCATCTTTGTTATATCATGTGACGTTTCCCGCAGGATGTCGTAAAGGCTGCTCATATTCTTCGAAAGAGTTGAGGAATTTGCCAGCCTCCTGTGTTTTGCATCGATCAAAGTTTCATATAGAGGTGCCTGAATCGGAGATCTTCTTGAGATTTCAAAGAGTATACTGCCCCTATAAAGTCGGCAAAAGGGAAAATAATTGTAGAATTAACAAGAGATCATCATTTACGCGCGATTTCATATAAGATTTAACCCCAGATTACGTCACGCATTTTTCTAAAATTAAAGTGTGCGCTAAAACCTCGCGAAATGTGCTAGATCAGCAGCATCTCTGTCTACTTTACCCTCTTGAGTTCTGCCGATAAATCCAAGGACATTTACAACTTAACACAACTTAGTTATTTACGTTCTTGTTTACCGTAAAACAGGCACGCTGAGGCAAATGATTAAGGACGTAAAAATAAATAATCAGCAAATCAGGGATACTTGCATTTGTCAATACCTGACGATGCCGGGACTGATCTGTTCATGAATAATAACCACTACATTCTAAAGACAGGCAAAGTAAATAACAACTTACGTAGGCGTATTTAGATTTCTGTGACTAAATATCTGCTTTTTTCAACCCCGCTTCAGTTGTTTGCACCCAGAGTTTCAGGGCAGCGGTTTTTCAGGTTGGATAACAAAGGTACTGCGGTGGATATCAAATATTTCCAGACCTGGTCTTCGTCTTCTATATATCTCCTTCTATTGTAATTTTTAAAGTTTACCCCTTAATCTACATTCAGTGATGTTAACGCGAATGAAATATTAGTTTTTAAAGTTGGACGTTCCTTCTGCCTATGCTCATGGACATTTCTAAGTAAGTATTTATGCAATACCTGACCCCGCCCGCTATGGACCTTTAAATATCCAACGCATGCCTATGAGACGAAACTGATGCACACACTTCCTAGAGGAATAAGCAGTTATATATAATGAAAAGCTGAGGTAGTGTGCATTCCGGGATCTTATGTTGAAGATAAAAGGCTCGTCGGAAAAAATCGAGTTGCCCTCGTGAATTTTCGAGCTGGTGACACCAACCCGTCGTCAGGCGAGATAAACAGAGGAGAAAGTGAAGAGGTCAGACTAAATTGGTTGGCGTGCCAGGACAGCCACTGACAGGCAAGCAACTATTGTATGAAAGGGGTAGGCATATCATTAAGCTAGGATATGTGACGAGGTAGAGCAGGGGGATTCGTTGCGGCTCCCCATGTTGGAGGGTAGGGGGGGTGACGATTTAATGGGACTGCAGACAATGGAATTACTGGTCGTCGATTCGGCATTCAGACAGAGGTCAGTGAGCCGACGTAGAGGTGTTAGGTATTGCAGTTGCGGTCCGCTGTGTCTGGGGGATGGGGTGGCGAAATAGTGAGATTCTACATGGCCAAGTATGGATTAGCGGCTGTTGTTAGGTCGCGGACGAAAGTTAGTGAGCCGGGTACGCAGACTTTCGTTATGAACGTTTAGATCGACATGGAGACTGACGCTGGTCGTGTTAGAGTGCCAGGCTTCAAGGAATTCTCGAGCCTGTTTGGCGTTTGCCATGGTAACAAATTCAGTTCCTTCCCAATTGGAGAGATGGTCGCATTCAAGGACGCGCGCAAACACGAGTGACAAAGGGTCACGTTGGCGGATGGCTAGTTTATGTTCGTTTATGCGCGTCCCAAGTCGTCGGCCTGTATGACCAACCTAATCGCAAGAGCGGTTATCATACGAAATGCGGTAGCTGACATTAGTTTGCTGCTCTTTGGGTATGGAGTCTTTTACTCGGGATAGTGTTATGCTCAGGGCGGACGCCGATCTGTGGGCAGTGGAGATGTCAAATCGGTTGAGCTGTCGGACGGTTGCTCCGGAAGTGCCCTGCATGTAGGGTAGAAAGTAGAATTTCCGTAGTTCTGGTCCTTCACTGGAGCCAACGTTTCGTGATTGCCTCTGATGTATGAGACAGTTTTTCACAAAGCTGACCGGATATCCATTGAGCTGGTATAAAAGATACAATAACATGAGTTCTTTCTTAAGTAGATCAGCGCTGCTGCAGTAACAAAAGGTCCGGTGAAAAGGAGTTCGGACACAGCTTCTTTCATGAGCCGTCGGATGGTCGCTTTAATAATTAGGAATGACGTTAGCTTTGGAGTCTCTTCGGTAGACGCTCGTAGCAAGGTCGCCACCACTGAGTCCTTGGATACTAACGTCTAGAAACGGAAGGGTGCCTCCTGTTGGCTCTTCGCGAGTAAATTGGATTGCCAGAAAAACGTCATTCAGACTCTGATGCAATTGCACAACTTCGCAGGTCTTCATGATAACAAACGTATCATCTACGTATCGGAGCTACATTTATGGCTTAAGAGTTCACATAACTTCCTCTTCTAGTTGTTGTAACACCAGTTCTACGAGTAGACCCCATATCGGCGAGCCCATTGGCGCACTCCCAACCTGTTGATAAAAATTTCCACCAAACTTGCAGTAGTTTTTGAGACAGAATCTAGGCATTTCTGAAACGTTTTGTATTGGAATGTTGGTCGGTTTATCTTGCAGGCCTCGGGTTACGCTCTCGATCGCCAGGTCATGTAGTCTTGAGGAAAACAGGGCTACCACATCAGCATTACCTGAAAATTTATTCGAAGGCGTGTTATAACGCCAATTTCCGAACACAAATACTGGCCATTCGTTTAAATCTCTATACTCAGACAAAGGTTTTATTTTGACTCATTTACTTTCTTTGCAACTTAAATAAACACTTGACTTCATTTAAGTTGTTTGGGATAAAACGACTACACTGCTACAATATTTAGAGGCAGGCCACCTTTGGTAATGATATGCGTACTTTGCCTTGGTAAATTTTAAGTGTTTCAATGCAGTTTCTGTGTGCGCGAGAAACTCGCATAGTCCACAAGCGATGTAAATTTGACCTTTGGAGTTTTGTTAGTAATACGTGTTGCAGAAGGATGTGGCATGCAACATACTCTGGATACAAGTAAGGCCCTGCGCTCCGCTCACAGTTATGACATGAAGTGTTTGAAGGATGCGACTGCTTTTTACAACTTAACATCCGCTCGCATCTATAAACGCGAGAAAATATTAATTCTCGCTTTATTCTGCGTGCTACTGCAGAGTTTCCCACAGAACAGTTATTATTCATCATATTGTCCGCTACAAAACCCTACATAATGTATTAAGTAGTTCGCGCTTCTCATAATCTAAAGCATCCGTCCAAACACTGCTGGTTAGCAGTAACAAAAAACCTTTTGTTTGGGTCTGCTAGACACGCCTATTAAAATGACGCGACTTAAAATAAAACGCGCATTTTCACTACGTGATCTTATCAACGCGTCTGGTGTGCGCGATTTCAGATTTAACAACTATAAATTAAGACATCTAAAACCTGCTGTGTGAATTTATTGTTTCTTTTTGCGATTGTATGCAGCCTAGTGTTTAACTTAAGCCCAATGGAAAAATTTCCGCACATGTTATCATATCAGTCTGGTAGTGCAGAAAGGCGTAACACCACCTTTGCAACTAGTTAAAACAGAGCTGGACCTGCTTTTAGGCATAAAACCTTTACATAGTGTGCCACATCAATAATTAAAGTCTATCAAACGGTACATTCCGGGCCCAAATAAAACCTTTCTACAATAACGTTTGGTTTTTGACTCCGTTTGCCGGCCAATTTCTTGTTTGTTACTTTAAACATAGCTAGAAAAAGCGGCAATCGTTGTGTATCTAAAGCTTCTTCTCGGTTTTGCCTTGGGGCGCAACATATGGCTTTTTATTTTTCCTTTTAGCAACCACAATACCTACATCTAAACTTTTTTATAGAAAAAAGAGCCTGAGAAAATGACACTCATCATTTTTTTACTTTGAAATAGATTGAAATCATTCGAAGATATTGGTAAAATGTGTTTTGTTATCCCCATCTGATGGACACAATACTTATGGGTTTGGGGCTATGGATTAGGGTTTATGGTTAGAGGTTATAGTTAGGGGTAAGGGGTTAGAATTAAAGGTAAGGGTTGGCGGTTGAGGTTTAGGAAAACGGGCTATAGTTGGGCGTTAGGGTTAGAGGTTAGCGCGACTTTTCCTCAACCATTGAAAGTTCAACTACGCACTCCCAATAGCTTTTCATTTGCATACGACCACTTGACCTCGTCGCCTGTGCGTTCTCCCGCTTCACCTGTAAAAACCCTTACTATCACCGGTCCCGTGTTTGAGGTGACTGCGGTTTGTTTACTTCGGGTGGGGCTGCCAAACCACATCCGACCAAGATATTCACCATAAATTATATGACTATTAGTAAAAATGCCGCGGGATGTATTACGAAGTATGCATTGAAAATAGGCTCCCGATAAATACTATCGGTCGAATATCAACTTTATTAACGGCTATTTTCTGTTTTGAAAATATATTTAATCCACGGTACGAACAGAAACCCACCCCTCTAACAAAAATATACAACGCTATTACGAAAACCAGTGTGCACCATCTATTTAGAGACCTCTGCTATATTCAGGGAAAATGGAATGCTCTATATAATAAGCGAATGGGCGGTCAAACAAGTCATGTTCGCAAATTATTTCGACCAACAGAACGTGCAATGCCAACTGTGCCTTCACTGAGGCAACGCTTATAGTCTTCCAAGTGAGGGAACAAATCACCAGTGGTTACAGCAGACAGGAGTAATAAAGATGTATAATGGCTTCTCACTTTTGTTTACTTTATTTTCTTCTATAACACAATACGGTAGTAGGATATATAATACTTCTGATGGAAGGGTCAGATAGGGCGTCTTAGTATAAATAATTGTAAAATGATTAATGGGAATTTCTTCGGGTAATGTGCTGTTAAAAAAACAAAGTCAACTCATTTTCCTTCGCATATACAAACTTGAGATAGTGATAAAAACATACTTTATCAGTCAAAACATAATCTTGCCTTGCAGGGTTGACATTGCATATTGTGAAGGAGGGAAAAGGTAAATCCACATCGTGTTCCTCATCGTTTGAAAGAAGTAAATCAAAATCCTCTACAGTAGAAGTCTCTCTCAAATATTTGAGGCGCAGTCCGAGAAGAATTAGTAAAAGCGCCACACAGAAGACGAATAAAATGCTCCTAGAAAGAGAAGAGCTTTAAAAATTCAAAATATTGGTGATATAGCAAGCAAACTGATTCTGTGGATCTTTTAGTTTCACTTTTATTAGAAACAAAAACACATTTTTCAAGGTTCCTGAACCTAACTATTGACTGAAGAATATTATTTTTTCATCGATACTTTTAGATTGCATAAGAAACAATCTTAAAACGATGGTCTTCTTCTACTTTATGAATGCTGCAATGGTATACTCTCGCACTCTGTCGTCTCCCCTCTGCTATCATAGCTTTGTCGACTTCTGCCTGGTAGATGGTTGCCTGTTCGTGGCTCCTATCACCCATGCGAAGCTTGTTTGTTTTGGGAAGCCAATTGATCGGTGTGCGCCCACTCCTGAGTGAATAAATACCTGATCTGCAGCGACAGAGAATGGCAGGTGGCGAGGCACCGATGAACTTTGATTCGATGAAATGCTTATGACCCATCTGGTAGACCTCAGTGATGGGCCAGCTGCGCCAGGAGTGTCTGTACGCATGTTTGTGTTTCCGGTCCCAGCTGGTGGTCAGGGTTATGATTGGCTGAATGAAGGCACACAAACACGAAACAGCGCTGTATCAATCTACTTCCCAGACTCTGTCGTCTCCCCTCTGATATTTTCTAAAGCTAGTTCAGCCAGCGTATGTTCGTCCATCGGGGGGATTAGGGAGGGTATAATAACCTGGATTATCTTCAATGGCCCTGTAACATAATTGTAGATACACTAGGTGGGCTAACTCCTAAAATGTCGTTCGAAATTATAAAATGCGTTTTTGTTCAGAAATTAGTGTTGTAGAACTCATCTTCATGCAGCATAATTCTAAATTATCCAGTTACCTCAGGATGCCAGCATTCGAATAAACTTCTTTCCGGATGCATTCAAAGACTATACTCTATAAAAATAACGGCCTAAGTAGCATGCATTTTTCTCATTAATTTTCGATGCCCTTCAAAATTAAATTATATTTCGCAGAAAACATGCATAAAAATATTTTCTCGCTCTTTTGGCAGAAAATGGCGTCTTCTTCAATTTTGTACACGAAGGAAGGGTATCATTCGGTTTTCAAAACCTTGTCCAATTCTCGAATAATTTTGAACCCGACCTGCCGATACACTTGCAGGGTTTCCAATCTACAAGCCGTATATTTTCAGTGTCCGGAAAACCATACATTTCTGTACGGTATTAAGAGGAGACTCTATGGGGTTCACAAAATTAAGCAGTGGATTTAAGCCATACTGTAGACTATACAAACCACATTGGTAAATGTCAAGACAAAACGTTTCACGGACGGCCACTTCACGGTCTTAAAAATTTTACAATTGCAAAGGTTTTGAAAACCGAATGACACCCTTCCTTCGTGTACGAAATTGAAGAAGACGCCATTTTCTGCCAAAAGAGCGAGAAAATATTTTTATGCATGTTTTCTGCGAAATATAATTTAATTTTGAAGGGCATCGAAAATTAATGAGAAAAATGCATGCTACTTAGGCCGTTATTTTTATAGAGTATAGTCTTTGAATGCATCCGGAAAGAAGTTTATTCGAATGCTGGCATCCTGAGGTAACTGGATAATTTAGAATTATGCTGCATGAAGATGAGTTCTACAACACTAATTTCTGAACAAAAACGCATTTTATAATTTCGAACGACATTTTAGGAGTTAGCCCACCTAGTCTCTATTCTTTTGCAGTTGATACAGTTTCTTGAGACGCTAATATGCGATAATGGACAGAAAAGACGCCTCGAGCGCGAGCATTTGCTTGACTGCCAGTATTAGCGAAAATGAACCCGTAGCATATCCTCGTGGTCGTGTAGGATTTAAGTTAATTTCTTATGGTAGAGCGACGCCCATCAATCGTTTTTACGAAACTCACTTGTTCCATTGTGCCTCACAGGCTCTCTCTCGAGCCCAACCAGCAGCCGCACACCAGCGCATGAGATAGGCAGAATTTTATTATCAACAAAGACAAGGGAGACTGGAATGGCCACTTCCGACTTATTAGCCGTCGTCAGCCAGCCATACTCAGCCCCGAATCGTAGAACACGAAGGGCTCGATCTCGCGACCTGTTAGTTAGAAGTCCAACGTCTCTTACGACTGGGCCACGGCCCCGTGTCCTGTCGGTTTCGATCGGGAATATACAATAGTAGAGGGACACTCACGGGTAATAACATTCTGCCTATATCATGCGCCGCTGTGCGGCTGCTGGTTGGGCTCGAGAGAGAGAGTCCGAAAGGCACAACGGAATGAGTGAGTTCCGTAAGAACGATCGTTGAGCGTCCCCTACCATTGTATATTCCCGATCGAAACCGACAGGGCAACCGGCTCGCGGCCCAGTGGTTAGAGACGTGGACTTCTAACTAACAGGCCGCGATGTGGGGCCCTGGGTGTTCCACACTTTGGGGCTGGGTACGACTGGCTGACGACGGCTAATAAGCCAGAAATGGCCATTCCGGTCTCTTTTTTCCTTGTCAGCAATAACATTCTGCTTAATTTCTTGACTGTTTATGTTGGTCAATATGAACCCGTGGCATTTTCATGTGATCGTGTCGAATTGAAGTTAATTTCTTATGTTTGGAGAATAGCATTTTTCCAGTTCACCCACTGGAGGCTCTTCTGCGTCGTGGATATCTACTCGCAAACATTTGAAATACTTAGTCAACCAAGGATGCAGATTCATCAGCGGGGATATAGCCCATTCATAGTAATCTTCATCACGATTCATTCGCTTACTTTACCTCCAAAAGAAAATAACAGGTATATCGTAGCTGTGGTCTGATTTGTCATTTACTTGCAACATATCCTACAGAAATTATTGGCGAGGTTGGCTGGACGACCCAGATTATATATACAGTTCCTGTGAAAAATTAAGTGATAAAGACTTAAACGGGAATATATCCTTTGTACTGGCAGAGGGCCACTCACTGACCCTGTTATCAGACACATTCGCTTTGTGCCTTGGGACTCAATTTCGAACGTCGTCAGAAAACTTACAGCAGCTAGTAATATACAGGAGATAACATTCGTATGGGGCACTCACCGATCGTTCTTACGAAACTCACTCGTTTCGCTGTGCTTTACGGGTTCTTCCTCGGGCCCAACCAGCAGCCGCACAGCGGCGCATACTATAGGCAGCATGTTATTGTCGGCAAAAATAAGTGAGAATGGAATGGCCATTTCTGGTTATTTCATCAGCCAGACAAATGTCTAATATTAAGCTGATGTAATCGAAAACTGATTCCAAAAGTTGTATCTTAAGCCATATGAGAATTATCTTATTTCTACAAAAGTTTGATAGTAAATGAAGCATTTTACATCCAGGCACGAATGGTAAGTCAATTGGAAGGTAATTTAAAATATAAACCACCTCGTTCCTTTAAATTCCTTCATTTGATAATTAGTAGATAACCTTATGTTTCGTCCATAAATTGCAAACAGTAACCATGCATAAAACTTATGCTTAACTTTGCGGACTGCCGGCCTGAACGAAATTCGATGGGTTTACTGCAAGATGCACTTGCTTTGAGTTAAACTAAAGCGCATTATGGAAACAACAAGAGTTAAGAGGAAATCGAAAATTACTGACCATCGATTTTCATGACCGCATTCTGGCTAATCTGTATCCTCTCATACAGGCTTATCCCAAATGCACCATTAAGTTTCCGATAAGATGTTACAGCAGAACTGTCACTAATGAAACACCTACCAAATTAACTTGGTAATCTTCCATCAGTTACACACCCTTTATTCTTTGCATCTTATGCATATTTAGTACTTTATCTGACAACAAATTCACTTAAAATGATGGTCCTTCTGGATTGGAAACACTCAAAATGTCAAGTGTTACGGATTTAGCAACGTATTTAAAAGTCAAAACATGTTATCAATGTCGGTACGTCCACATGACACTGTACGGAAAGACTGTATTTTAGGGATCCGTATCAGAAACCAGGTGACATTATTTTAAAGTTAGATCAAATTGTTTAGCTGACAACCCATACCGTGCTGCCGAGGGGCTATTAGAAGTTTGAACTTGATGAGTTTGTAGGCCTAAGTCGCGGCCGCAAATCATGGGAGGCGGGGGAAGCCTGCATGTCAGTCGACTTCTCGGCCAACCACTACATAAAGTTTTCTGTCTCCTATCCAATTTCGCGCACCTAACTAAAAGAAGTAGTGACGGTCCAAAAGCGTCGAGGTGGCCAATTGGCCGTGTTTTCACCGGGGACGAGGTAACACAGACCACGGTGGAATGAGTGCCTGCTTAGTGTCCACAGAAGGCATTAACGACCCACGCATCAAAATGTTCATGCAACCGGTATACCGTACAATGAGTGCTGCTAGCATAATTGCACAGTCTCTTAAGATGCGTAGTTGAACTCGCTGCCGGAAACCTCGGACCTAGATCAAACCTCCCTGGTAATTGCCTCTACACTGTCTATGCTGCCGATGGGTCGTATGTACAACATGTTTGGTGTGCACTTGGTTAGATTTATTGCTAAAAGTTCATTTCTTGATTAAACATGCATTTTGAATATTTTAATCTCGAACATACTGCTAAACAGAATATTGCCAAGCGGATTCTGTGCGGTAGTAGACGCTGTATTGGTATGTACTTCTAAAAGCTCTCACAATGCAACTGGAACAGTTATTAACGGTAAAGCTTTGCTAAGTTCATTTCCTAAGCTCGTGCGTCGATTCTGTCCGGACTCCCCTATTTTAACCACATTTCTGCTATAGAAGATGCATATTGGGGCAGTATTTATGTCTCTTTTTTAAACCTATATAGCTGCGGCTGCAGTTTCACCGGCACAAAGGTTGCTAGGTATTCCTAAACTGGAATCTATCACGCTTCTAAAACATTTTGATTAAAGAAGGACGCCAATTCCTGAGATGTAGTTGGTTGCCGAGGTACGCTCGAAATCAATTAAAGCATATACGTGAAGTCGCAAAATCACCTGATGCACAGAGTGGCTTAAAATGACTTAAGGCTTCTGAATGACAGTATTTCGGAATAACTGTGCCAAAAAACTGGGATGAGTTACTGTGATACACAAGCCGAAACTCACTGAGCGACAATCTAAATATTAACTCCTACCCTAAAATAGAACAGACTACCTAAGGTAGTTTGCGCTTGCAATCACCATAGCCTGAATTAAAATGAACCAGTAAAATTTTCCGTGTGGAGGTTTGCTATTTGTAAAGCTAACTGGTGTGTGTTTAAATCGACTGGAGACATCGGTTCGTATTCCAATAATGTGAGGATTATACCTCTGCAATAATTTATTCAGGAGGATAGGAGTATCCGGGTTTTAAAAGCTAAAAAGAAGTATATGCTTTGAAAAGGAAACTGTGCATTTTCCAATGACTTGGGATTTCAACTGGCAATCTACTTATTTTTATAGATCACATTAGTGTTTACAGAAGGAGATGATTTGGTGCCAGGAATGCTACAGTAGCTAGGGATTGCATGATAACTCGATGATCGGCTTACTCGGAGAGTAATAACTGTATAACGTAGATAGTGGTGATAGCTTAACAGAAGATCTCATGACGCAAGGCATGACGTAAACCAAAAATATTCACATATCTCTGGCAAATAATTCGACAGTTGAAAAATTATCGTAATAAATATAGAGATTATATTTACAGTAGATGTACTAACTCATTAAATGTTGATCGAAATTCTAAAATGCGTTTACGACTCGAAAAGACTACTTAGGTGGCGTTCTTATAGTAATTGCCATGCAAAATAATCTCAAGATATTCCAGTTACTTCCG
>CACRXP010000536.1:329445-344184 GCA_902702965.1 Spirometra erinaceieuropaei | reverse complement strand
ATCCTTTTTACATTATGGCTACTGTTTTATCGCGTTTCAAGAGAAGATTGTATTTTGTCCGTCATGATCCTGCCAGTGACACATCTATTTTGAGCGATGGCAGATCATCTTATAATTATTGAAAAAGAAAGGTAGCAGCTGAAAGCGAATGGGATCATTTGTATAAAAATTCAATCACGTATGCCTGTTTTCAATTTTCACCGAAATCTATTGCATCGTATGCTGTAACGCTTTTAGACACATTTACGTAAAAAAATTGTTTTCAGTTTTCCCTATTTGACAGACTGCGACCATGCCATCACTTTTTCGCAAAACGATGTGTAATATTTAACTAAAAAGAAACACATGGGCTTACCTGATAACCTTCACGTATGAATGCATTTTAAAACTAATCTAAATGAATGGGCACTCGGACCAATAAATGTCTTATCGTAAGAGCGCAAAACGTTATTCTGAAAACCAATCGTGCTGTATAGTCTAAGCCAATGGGACCGCGCCGACAACAACTGGCTAGGAAGTGGGCGATGAAACGCCTAGTAAAGGTGACCGTTTTGTTGTATATATAGCACACTAAATACTTTTTAGAAATTTACAGGCCGGGTTTTGCCGAAATATTTGACTTGATATTAACAGTTGGACACTTCTCACACGGAGCAATATTTGTGAGAATAGGCTTAGTTGTACAAACCCTCAAATTCAGAATTGGACAGGTCTTAAGAAACTCTTAAGAAACCATCAACAGACCTGCTCAACAGTGCATAGTTAACCTTATTGCCATCGACTTTCTCTTATAATTCCCATTCAATGCATCCACCCCGATCGTCTTTCCTTGCATATCGAATCCAAGCAGTTTTTTACATGTGCTTCTACCAAGTCGTATGCAGACAGCTGCATAGATTGGATAATGGTTTGTTGACATTTTACCTAAATTGACTCGTAAAAGCATTATCTGAAAAGAGCAATTTAAGGGACCTCATTAAGTAAAACACAGGGTTAAAATATTCTTTTAAGTTAATAGCCAAAACACTACTAGCAGAGGTTTACTGTGACGTAGGGTTAGGTCGCCGATCTGTAAAGTAATGCCGGTGTTCTTTCGAGAAGTTATTGACGTTAGGCTCCCCAGCCTTTGGAATTCTCTGGCTCTGAACTGAAGGTGTAGACAGGAAGGAAAAGAACAACACGCAACTTCGCTTTTTCCACTGCACTCTTCAAACTAGTCGAGGGTCACAGCAGTAACCCGGAAGAAGTAGCACGCGAAGCCCGACATCTTCACGACCAGTTTAGGCAGAATAACTATTCGGAGGCGTTTGAAAGTCAGTACCTATTTGTGCGCGCGCGCGCGGAGGACTCCGCTGGAAACACTCCCGATGATATGGCATGCTCTGTCATACACAAAGGACATTTTGGGGGCAAGAAAGCGCATTACTAAACGACTAGTTGTTGGAAATGCACACCGACCCAAAGCTAACATGCTCAGTATAGTTAAGAAAACCAGGAATCGATTGAATCTAAAGAAGCAGTCTAAGGTAATGGATCGTATCTTGTGCCTAAACTGTCCTTGTAATTGCACGGGTCAGACTAAACGGATGCTCGGGTTGCACACACAAGAAGGTGATCTAGCTGTGCGAGGTGGTGATAAATTACCATCAACGACTGTCCGCACCATCGAAACGGGTCACAATTTTATCTTCACAGCCACTCCGATAATTACCTACATCAGAAGCAAGACGATCCGAGAACTGTTTTAAGCCTACGCCTCGGATGAAAACTCAGTTAGGCGACGTAGTAACTGGTGCCGGCATACAGAACCCTAAGCAGACACGACACCTGCTTTATTGTCCTTGATTGTCAAATGTCCCCGAGAACTGTTTCTGTTCTGCTGCCGTTTTTATCTCTGACGATATTCGAAAGCTCGGACGAATAAACAGGGGGTATTTGTAGTCTTGCTAAATTGGCTCGTGATGAAAACCTTGCTTTAGGAGGAAAAATACGGGAATGTGTGATGATTTGTCAATTACTTATAAGAACACCACTGCTAGAAAATGTGTTTACAAAACAGGACAAAAATAAGATTATCACGCTTGCCGAAAGACCCAAACATAGCTAAGTCACAAATACTGCAGGTGTGGGGTAAATTGTGTGTCCATATTTCGAGTTAAGTCGGTAGGACAAATCTCTACGCGGGGAGGTTACTTAACGGACCTGCCGTCTAATCGGGGAATATTATCGCAAAATTCAGTGTACTGATTTTATGACATTTATGGATTTTTTTAAGAAGCCCTTTAAAACAAGGTTAAAATAAAGGATTTTAAAGTACCCCGCGTATAAATGACGAAAAGTATACATGTAAGCCATATATAGGCAGAATGCTATTACCGACAAAGACAAGGGAGACTGGAATGGCTCGGATGCCTCGGGTGTTTCACACTTCGGGCTTGGGTATGGCTGGCTTACGACGGCTAATAAGCCAGAAATGGCCATTCCAGTCTCGCTTGTCTTTGTCGGTAATAGCATTCTGCCTATATATCATGCGCCTCTGTGCGGCTGCTGGTTGGGCTCGAGAGAGAGCCCTTAAGGCACAACGGAAAGCGTGAGTTCCGTATGAACGATCGGTGAGCGCCCCCTACCAATGTAAGCCATGCATGGAGCAAATGGAATTATTAGGCTTTAAGCTGAGTCCGTAAATGGTTGAATTGCAAAGGACCTTGCATCTGCGAGGTACTCATTCTGCAGTGGCTAGATCTCTAAAGTACTGACTAGGTTGGTTTCGAAAATAACGCAAAAGACCTGAGAACAAAAATACTTTTTAACGTGTTTTGTTAAAACGAGATTAGTGTATACCTACGTAAAAACCAACACGAGGTAGTTTTAGTTAAAAGAAAATTTTACATGTAAATGTTTTCAAACGGGACAAAAAGCCCAAACCTCAAAAAAAAATTGACAGTATTAGTAAGTAATAATAATGAAAAAACGGTTTTTCATCTAGAGATAATGAACACCATATACTGCCTCCGACGAATTTTTCCAAATAGGCAAAAGTACACTATGCGATAGTAAATTTTATTACTTTAGATGAATCGTATATGGTCCGCTCGTTAGTTTTTCTCGAAGACTATTTTTAACTGATTTCCCCACAGATGAAGATATTCGGAAAAGGCAATTTCCTTAAAAAACAAAATACATATTACATTGGACATTATTGAAGGTAACAGAGCCGCAAGATCAACGGACTACCAACATCGAAAATTGCTCTTTGAGTATCTCTTTTGTTTTGCGGCACTGTTTCCCTGCCGATCGCTATGCAACCGCCCGTCAGACCTCGAGACTAAACCCCAAAGAATAAGAGAACACGCATATCCCGCAACCTGATCGGTTAACGCCCTTCCCATGACAGAGCTGCTCTTCGTCCCGACCGGTTTCTAAAGCGACTAAAGCGATGAAAAATCGGTCGTCCGAAATCCTCTTCTGATGTACTCTTCCCCATTCTTTCCCCACTAATCCCATTGACAGAGGTATCCATAATTATCTGGGGTTTAGGCAGGGAAATATCGCCTTTTACCACTAAAGAACTTTCTGAATACGTATTGCATTGTTCACAAGAGCACCTAAGTGGTAGTGCATTGTACCTTCACACTATGAACTGTGTTCAAAAGACTTAATAAAGTGTTAGAATAGTTATGCTCACCGCACAAAAACATCCCTAATTTAGAATAGGCCGTTTGCGCCGTCCACTAAGTAAGGCTGTGTGTGCGGCTTATTTCATTCACTTGTCATTTTCACTGTACCGTCATTATTACAAAATTGCTTTCACTGTTTGTTCCTTCACGAGGAAGGGGGATTGAAAATCCTTTGGGTTATTAATGACTATAACCTTCCGTTCGACACCGAAGAATTTTGCCTCATCGCCGCGTCCTGAGACACAGCTAAGACGACTGGAATGTGAGCCTGGATACCGTAGGTGCAGTCTTTCTACGTCCACCAATAACGCCCTCCTCCTCTTACTCGTGCATTCCGAGCTTGCTGTACAGGTCTTAGGGCTTTTTAACGGGAGATCTCAGTAAAGGCTGCATTAGGAAGGTGCAATTAAAAGCTAGCCCATAGTCCTTAGCAGAATCACTTTCCTCCTTTAATTGGCAGCCTTTGATCAGCAAATTCTGGCCTGTCTTGATGGTCCGAGAACGCATAAACTTATTTTTAACGCAAAATTAGACCACATATCCTTGCCACATAGACCGAAATCCTTTTTCTTCCTTCATAAACCATTGGTCTTCCCGAGTCAGGCCGAATGGAAATGAGAGTGGATGTAGTGACTGCCGTGGAGGTAGATTTGGTCGAACTCGTACCACATGCAGAGTTGGTTTAATGTCATAATAGTCTAGTTATTGGAAGACTGGTGACCCAATTCAAGAAAAGGACATTTTAAAAACCAACCTGATGGCGAAGTAATTAAAATTTTAGTCAATGCAGATGAAAAACATCATTTTAAGCTCATCTGTTGGAATCAGCTCAGACGCGGACGCATTTTAAAGTATACTTTGCAAAGACGCTTGGCATTATTCAGAAGAAATAAGCTCTTTGTGAAAGATAAACAAGTTTTATTGTAAATTTCCGACTTTGGTTCCCCAAGTCGTCCTCAGACGTAAAGTAAGTGTGTAAAACAGTTGACACGTCTAAAAATCGATTTCGCCCTGTCACTCCTGCTGACGTAATCATCTGATTGCCCAATGTCTCTTCCACTTTTCCTTGAGGCTGTTGTACACCGCATCCAATTCTACGTGTCGGTTGATGCATGCGTTATCAAAATGGATGACCTCTAAAAATTCACAGCCCTTCTTAGGTGAGCAGACGCCTACAATGGGAGTCCTGTCCCAGGCGAATTTGTGTCCAGTTTCCAACGTATGCATGGCAACTTGGGACAAGTGGTCTCGCCTTTTTGCGGCTCACTGACGTTCGTGTATTCGTGTAGAGGCCGGTTTTCGAATTCATACGTTTGGCATTATATATTAACTACGAAGGCAACAGCCGAACGGCTCAATCACACTGCCAAGTCAATTATCAAACCTCAGAATTCACAAACAAAGTCCCGTTAATGAAGTGTAATAAGCAAGCCATCTAACATACGTTTAGGCCTGGAAGTGAAGGACACTTTCACAGGCAAAATGAAATCAAGTCCTACATCCGAACTGCGAAGACGACTGATTAGTCCAGAGCGTATTTAGAAGCCTCTGCTCTGATGGGACATGTTATACTGATCTGCAAAGTTGATTTTGATGGAAGGATGAGAGAATATACATATACACAGACACGTGAGTCGTAAAAAGGTGGACAAAGAAACCAGGCAACTCAATTATCACACATTTAGGTTCCACAAATATTCCCATGTTACACTTGAAAAGTCAAGTTGGCAAACACGTGTTTTCGGTAATTCTTCATCAGGCCAATACAGTTACAGAGCAGAGCTCCAACAGCTGCGGAACACACTTCGTGAGAACGGATACCCAGATAGATTTATCCACCGAAATATTGGGGAACGCACTGCAAAGCCCACCGTTGCGACTGCGGAAAAGAAAGATGTATTCATAAGATTGCCTTTTCCAAGAGACGCAGAGGGCGAACTAATTACACGACGCCTAACTGCAGCTATCTCGGCGAATTTGCGCGAATTTACCTCCTACATCTGGGGGGTAGAGACAGACTGCCGTTGGAGGCCACATCAATGTGCATTTACTCATTCACTTGCTCCTGTGGAGCGGGTTACATCGGCCGTACAACGAAATGCCTGGTAAAGAGGGTGCGTGGGCATATGCCCGCCTAGCTAGAGAGAGGTGAGACCCAATCGATTTCGAGTTCTATTCTCGCATATTTAGTCGATACGGATCACAGAGTCGATGTCAAGGAAGGATTTCAGATTGCCTACCGGACACCAATAGGCTTCTCTAAAGGCCTACGCCAACGGACGCTGGCATCGGCCGAGGCAGTGACTGTACGGCTAGCGAATCCGGTGTTATGCTGTCAGAAAACCCTGACACAAATGTTCTCTCTGCCGTGGCTAACGCCAACCTCACGTGATGACGACATGCCGCCTTAAATCCCTAATTACAATGATGGGTACTCTGTGTACTTAATCCAAGAACATCGCTCAAAGATTATCTTATCCCCCTTCCCTAGCTCCAAGGACCAAAACCCCCCGATTTCGTCATTCGGGCGGCGTGGGAAAGATGAGTGTTAATGACTTACTAGCCCTTGAGACGCCTATAAACCCTGTTACTTTTGTATATTTTCATTCTTCCATGTAACTGTACTGGCCTGAAGAAGAATTGCGGAAAACACATGTTTGCCAGTTTGACGTCCCAGGTATCACAGATTTATTCTGACCCATGAACTGCCTTCGATGGCTTTTTCAGAGGCCAAGCAGCCTTATGGCAGAAAGCTGAACCAAGAGGGAGAGTCAACCAGCGTAAATTCACAGAAAACACATACTTCTAACCTAAGCGTGTACATCACTGCCAACTACGTAAATAAATTCTTAGAGGTTAAACTTTCGAGCGGTCATTGATTGAGGGGGGCACGTTACTCATTTAAGCAAGGAAACGGTCTCACTCTCGGATTACACATTCTACTCTTTTTAAATTTCCCACTATAAATGACCCTCAATTCTGCCATTCCCGAATTAGAGGTGGTCTGTAGGTTCCTTTTGGGGGTGGGGTTGTTTTTCAGTCAGATTCCAAAATGTACGGGTAAACCGTTTGTCCAACGGGAAAATGAAGCCTTGCTAATATTTGTAATAACTTGACAGTGACCCTTACTGTTCATACTCTTTTCAGCAAATTGTTTGCACGGGGTTTGGGTGTTGAAAATTTTTTCCCGTCAGCACGTCCGACTTCCATACAAGCAAAAACTGTATGAGATCTCAGCAGCACAAGCACATAAACTGACGATACCTCGATATCAGGAACACCCCGTGAACAGAGCCTACTTACGCTGCCACATGCTCATGAAAATTGGCAACTTCCACTTTCATCCCAGATGGTCGTGCTTGGTGCGATGTTTGCTTGGTCTCTCATGTTCAACTGCTTAACTGCTACACTTCCACTAACAGAGTTGATTAGCGGCATGATAATTACTCCATATGTGGCTGACTGATATTATCACAGGAAGCAGCGCTCACCCTAACATTCCCACATGACTGATCGGTGAACCTAGGCAAGGTCTTGGCATTAAATAGGCTAGAAAGTCATTGCGCCTGTAAATGGACCGCAGACAGGAAGACCATAGAACAGACACTTCGAGGTTCAGGCCGTCGCAATCGTCCAGGTGGATTTCGATCTCGTCGAATCCTAATATGCTGTCGGGCCCCGTCACGTGAGTAGGAACTGAAGAGTCAAGTAGGTCCCCCCTCACTGTTGCTTTGAGTTCGGTCGTGCGCAGCCAAAATAATCTTCCGTTTTTTGGGCTATTTGCTTTGTCAAATATGCACCGCATCTAACGGATGTAGTTGCCGCGCGAGGCAGCTCATCCGGTATCATACATTTTCAAAATGTGCATTTTCTAGCATTTCACATTTTAAAAGAAGAATTAATGGTGTGCAAAATAAACTACAATCAAAGTTACGTGTTTTCTGCATAACCGTTAAGAAGACAATTCTGTCTGTGTGCATCAGTTCTGACGTTAAAAACCAAGATAGAGGGATGCATAATCTTAATAGATAGAAGAAAAACGAGTAAATTATTATTGATGATTCGGTTCTGAAAATAGCTTCAAATCAAATATAAAAGAGCAGTTCGCATAGCATCCAATTATTGGACTGAGGGTTCTGTCTCCAAAGAACTGAGGTAATAACGACAAGTCCGGGTTACTTAAAGTCATGACAGTTGCCTATTCCTCGAAATGAATCTTACCAAGAAGAGAAAGGCAGAAGAATCCCAAAACCGACCTTTATAATTTACAATAGGAAACCTACTTAGTGTCAGTGAATCACGTTGGATTTAACTGCGCATTTCTCATGTGGAGTAAAATTTGTACTCAGCTTCTAGTGACACAGCAGTTAATGACTCCCTAACTGACCAGCTCAGCCAGCCAATGCACCCACTCCCCACATGAGATGACTGAACGGCGCGGACAGTGAAGTGATGCCTAGGACAACGAAGAGCGGAAATGGGGCCGACTATGGGGAACGCGTCCCCAGAAAAGGGGGCGTTGTTGACGGGAAAAATAACAGAGAAGTAGCAAAATATCGCCGACATCGAGTGTATGTCCGGTCGGATGATGCGCTTGTTGTGGATTAAGTAGTGGGACTTACTCAAGAATAGCAGTCAAAATACTAATCTGCTTGTCCAGAGAAGACGGAAAACGCAAAACGCGGAGTTGCTATCACTAAGGTTGTGACCACTGATGAGGCCAGGGCGTGTGATGGCGCTGTTAAACAATGGTCGAAAGAATTCGAGTCATTGGCGGCAATGACGTTTGTTGGGTTCCAAAACTAGGTCGACATTGCTGGTGCCCAAGTTGCGTATGTGCGTGTGTCCACATTGTCATCGCACAAGCAGATCACACATCAGCGTGGTTGGCCATTTACGAAGCCAACTCACTGAGGTTGACTAACCAGTGCCAGGAGCACTAACATACACCCAATGTAACCGCTCAGGTGCCCACACTACCCACAGACACTCAGTCATCGCATGAACCTATTCTGCCATTCTCACCTCCATGCAAACCTGCGGTAAGGCCCCCAGGCCAATCTTTATCTCCACACACTTACCGACAACTACAGACACCACACATAGACCCAATTCACTTTATCCACCGCAGATAGGGGATTGGCACCTCTCACATGAATGAAAATCGTGTTCTCAGCGTCTTCTCAATTTGGCCTCTACGACAATAACGCATATCTGAACCCCCAGCAGTCCATCCCCCGTCTGTGAAAACCTGATGATATAAACCTGGTGATCTGTCGAGGACCAGGTTGTGTGTGTGGCTCACGCGGACGAACTGTCTAGCTCTGTCAGCCAATGCACCCAATCCCCACATCAGACGACTGGACGCCTCGGACAGTGGACTGCTGCCTAGGACAACGGAGAGAGAAAGTGTGGCCGACTCTGGGGACTGTATCTCCATGATATTCAATGCATATACCTCGCTGTAACCAGCTTGACGGGCTTTTAAATTATCATAGTACACTAAAAGACTCCACTTGAAAGGATGCCAACTGACGGACTTATCCAGTCCTCCCGTCAGAACGGAGAGTCAGATTGCAATGGCTCCTTCTTAAGATGACCGTCATGGTTCTCTGACTCAATATGGATCCGAGTAGCTCCCTTGTTGGTTTTTGTGAAAATCTGCTCTGTTGTGCGTAGACCAGGCGTATATGACACACGTAGACGGGCTATTTAGCCTTGTAGCCCACTGTGTCCGATCCGGTTCCGGTCTTTTTGACACCGGGATCAGGTGGGCGAGGTAGGAGACAGTGTAGTGCATGCATCACCATAAACTAATTCCCGCGCAAGTCACCACCTCTCGACCGCCCTGCTGTGGGGCACACGGGGAAAATCGCCGTTAGTGACGGCTGGATCGTTATGTTTGTGTGTACGGGTGGTTTTCGGGATGCAAAGTGGTCGTAGGGGGAGACGCATGTACGGTCGCTCTAGATTTGTCGATGGGGTTGGATGGTCATTGAATGATAATACAATGTCGAACGTATCCTTCAGCAGACGGGCCGCAGCTGAATGTCACGCATTAGCATACACGACAAAATTAGGCCAGTTAGAGCAGAGCCGTCGGCAGTTTTAAAGAAATTATAAGTAGAACAATGAGAATCGTCGCCAGACGGACTTCAACTCATCTGCGGCCCCATGAAGCCCTGTTTAGCACGGAAACAACACCGCGGTAACAGTCCATTGTCGGGGCATAAAAGTAGATTAGAGTGCCTGACAAGAATGCGTATCCTCAGTCGGAAGTGCCTAAAACTATCCTCATAATACACACCTATAAATAAAAGGCCTACGAGGATGACGACATGCAAGTCTTAATGTGGCCTAGGCTAATTCGAACTGTCTTCGCACTGCACCAAGGTCATGACCAACAGTGGAGTTCGGTGCTCCTCTGGGATGAACAAAGTATCATATTTAGGTAAGCGTGGATTATGCCCTCAAGATCGACGAGTTGAAAAATGTGCTCTACAATGCTGATAAAACAGGCTGTCTGCAAGCTGACCGTGGCTTGTAGACTCAATGAATGTAGTGATAAATATAATTCGACAATCCTTAAAATTAACATTCTCGCGCCTCCTAAGAGGCTGCAGGAATGATCTTGTTTACTCTACAGCCTGGTATGCTCGTCCCCCTTTGAACAGGCCAATTACCAAGCGACACAAGAGGAGGACAGATTTGGAAGCCAGGCAGCCGGCCTGCCTCAAAGTGGACATTGCGGCTCTCAGTAAGACCTGCCTCTTCGACAGTAAGTGCATGTGGGAACCAGAAACAGCATTCCGAGTGAAGCTTTAAAGACAGAGTCGCCTTTGACATCAAGAACGACGTAATGGCTTGACTGGCCTGGATTCTGCAGGCAATCGTAGATCTTTAAGGACAAATTTTATGCTAGTCCGCTCGCCCTCCTTACGGCTATGCCAACGCCCACATAGCACAGAAAACGCTGTCTGTGAGGGTGTGTTAGGGATAAGCAGTTACAACAGCAATGGCCTATCCAGTAGTTCACTGAAGCCGAGTATAACGGAGCACTGAGCAAAAGATAAAATGCTTGAATTGACAGCGACTGTGAGACACAAAGAGCTGCACTGTTTTCAATTACCAGAAGATTGTAGGACTACGCTAACGTCAACAACAGTGTCGACGAGGAATTTTGTGTCAGCGATGCGATTCCGAAGAAACAAGCGGCAGATGCGAATATCGGCAGTACTTCCAGCAGTTGTTGTCTGTAGTGTCGGATCGGACCGCCTCCCGAGCCCGTGGAGATGACAGGAAAGTGCATGGCGGTAGACATCGTCGTGCTACCACTCTGAATTGCTGGTGTTACCAGTATGCGCCGCTTGGTTGCTGCAAAGTGGCGAAATGCGCTGACGGACGCTGGCAACGGCCGAGGCAGTGACTGTACGGCTAGCGAATCCGGTGTTATGCTGTCAGAAAACCCCGACACAAATGTTCTCTCTGCCGTGGCCAACGCCAACCTCAAGTGATGACGACATGCCGCCTTAAATCCCTAATTACAATGATGGGTACTCTGTGTACTTAATCCAAGAACATCGCTCAAAGATTATCTTATCCCCCTTCCCTAGCTCCAAGGACCAAAATCCCCCGATTTCGTCATTCGTGCGGCGTGGGAAAGATGAGTGTTAATGACTTACTAGCCCTTGAGACGCCTATAAACCCTGTTAATTTTGTATATTTTCAGTCTTCCATGTAACTGTACTCGCCTGAAGAAGAATTGCGGAAAACACATGTTTGCCAATTTGACGTCCCAGGTATCACACATTTATTCTGACCCATGAACTGCCTTCGATGGCTTTTTCAGAGGCCAAGCAGCCTAATGGCAGAAAGCTGAACCGAGAGGGAGAGTCAACCAGCGTAAATTCACAGAAAACACATACTTCTAACCTAAGCGTGTACATCACTGCCAACTACGTAAATAAATTCTTAGAGGTTAAACTTTCGAGCGGTCATTGATTGAAGGGGGGCACGTTACTCATTTAAGCAAGGAAACGGTCTCACTCTCGGATTACACATTCTACTCTTTTTAAATTTCCCACTATAAATAACCCTCAATTCTGCCATTCCCGAATTAGAGGTGGTCTGTAGGTTCCTTTTGGGGGTGGGTTTGTTTTTCAGTCAGATTCCAAAATGTACGGGTAAACCGTTTATCCAACGGGAAAATGAAGCCTTGCTAATATTTGTAATAACTTGACAGTGACCCTTACTGTTCATACTCTTTTCAGCAAATTGTTTGCACGGGGTTTGGGTGTTGAAAATTTTTTTCCCGTCAGCACGTCCGACATCCATACAAGCAAGAACCGTATGAGATCTCAGCAGCACAGGCACATAAACTGACGATATCTCGATTTCAGGAACACCCCGTGGGCAGAGCCTACTTACGCTGCCGCATGCTCATGAAAATTGGCAACTTCCACTTTCATCCCAGATAGTCGTGCTTGGTGCAATGTTTGCTTGGTCTCTCATGTTCAACCGCTTAACTGCTACACTTCCACTAACAGAGTTCATTAGCGGCATGATAAGTACTCCATATCTGGCTGACTGATATTATCACAGGAAGCAGCGCTCACCCTAACATTCCCACATGACTGATCGGTGAACTAAGGCAAGGTCTTGGCATTTAATAGGGTAGAAAGTCATTGCGCCTGTAAATGGACCGCAAACCGGAAGACCATAGAACAGACACTTCGAGGTTCAGGCCGTCGCAATCGTCCAGGTGGATTTCGATCTCGTCGAATCCTAAGATGCTGTCGGGCCCCGTCAAGTGAGTAGGAACTGAAGAGTCAAGTACGTCCCCCCTCACTGTTGCTTTGAGTTCGGTCATGCGCACCCAAAATAATCTTCCGTTTTTTGGGCTATTTGCTTTGTCAAATATGCACCGCATCTAACGGATGTAGTTGCCGCGCGAGGCAGCTCACCCGGTATCATATATTTTCAAAATATGCATTTTCTAGCATTTCACATTTTAAAAGAAGAATTAAAGGTGTGCAAAATAAACGACAATCAAAGTTACGTGTTTTCTGCATAACCGTTAAGAAGACAATTCTGTCTGTGTGCATCAGTTCTGACGTTAAAAACCAAGATAGAGGGATGCATAATCTTAATAGATAGAAGAAAAACGAGTAAATTATTATTGATGATTCGGTTCTGAAAATAGCTTCAAATCAAATATAAAAGAGCAGTTCGCATAGCATCCAATTATTGGACTGAGGGTTCTGTCTCCAAAGAACTGAGGTAATAACGACAAGTCCGGGTTACTTAAAGTCATGAAAGTTGCCTATTCCTCGAAATGAATCTTACCAAGAAGAGAAAGGCAGAAGAATCCCAAAACCGACCTTTATAATTTACAATAGGAAACCTACTTAGTGTCAGTGAATCACGTTGGAATTAACTGCGCATTTCTCATGTGGAGTAAAATTTGTACTTAGCTTCTAGTGACACAGCAGTTAATGACTCCCTAACTGACCAGCTCAGCCAGCCAATGCACCCACTCCCCACATGAGATGACTGAACGGCGCGGACAGTGAAGTGATGCCTAGGACAACGAAGAGCGGAAATGGGGCCGACTATGGGGAACGCGTCCCCAGAAAAGGGGGCGTTGTTGACGGGAAAAATAACAGAGAAGTAGCAAAATATCGCCGACATCGAGTGTATGTCCGGTCGGATGATGCGCTTGTTGTGGTTTAAGTAGTGGGACTTACTCAAGAATAGCAGTCAAGATACTAATCTGCTTGTCCAGAGAAGACGGAAAACGCAAAACGCGGAGTTGCTATCACTAAGGTTGTGACCACTGATGAGGCCAGGGCGTGTGATGGCGCTGTTAAACAATGGTCGAAAGAATTCGAGTCATTGGCGGCAATGACGTTTGTTGGGTTCCAAAACTAGGTCGACATTGCTGGTGCCCAAGTTGTGTATGTGCGTGTGTCCACATTGTCATCGCACAAGCAGATCACACATCAGCGTGGTTGGCCATTTACGAAGCCAACTCACTGAGGTTGACTAACCAGTGCCAGGAGCACTAACATACACCCAATGTAACCGCTCAGGTGCCCACACTACCCACAGACACTCAGTCATCGCATGAACCTATTCTGCCATTCTCACCTCCATGCAAACCTGCGGTAAGGCCCCCAGGCCAATCTTTATCTCCACACACTTACCGACAACTACAGACACCACACATAGACCCAACTCACTTCATCCACCGCAGATAGGGGATTGGCACCTCTCACATGAATGAAAATCGTGTTCTCAGCGTCTTCTCAATTTGGCCTCTACGACAATAACGCATATCTGAACCCCCAGCAGTCCATCCCCCGTCTGTGAAAACCTGATGATAAAACCTGGTGATCTGTCGAGGACCAGGTTGTGTGTGTGGCTCACGCGGACGAACTGTCTAGCTCTGTCAGCCAATGCACCCAATCCCCACATCAGACGACTGGACGCCTCGGACAGTGGACTGCTGCCTAGGACAACGGAGAGAGAAATTGTGGCCGACTCTCGGGACTGTATCTCCATGATATTCAATGCATATACCTCGCTGTAACCAGCTTGACGGGCTTTTAAATTATCATAGTACACTAAAAGACTCCACATGAAAGGATGCCAACTGACGGACTTATCCAGTCCTCCCGTCAGAACGGAGAGTCAGATTGCAATGGCTCCTTCTTAAGATGACCGTCATGGTTCTCTGACTCAATATGGATCCGAGTAGCTCCCTTGTTGTTTTTTGTGAAAATCTGCTCTGTTGTGAGTAGACCAGGCGTATATGACACACGTAGACGGGCTATTTAGCCTTGTAGCCCATTGTGTCCGATCCGGTTCCGGTCTTTTTGACACCGGGACCAGGTGGGCGAGGTAGGAGACAGTGTAGTACATGCATCACCATAAACTAATTCCCGCGCAAGTCACCACCTCTCGACCGCCCTGCTGTGGGGCACACGGGGAAAATCGCCGTTAGTGACGGCTGGATCGTTATGTTTGTGTGTACGGGTGGTTTTCGGGATGCAAAGTGGTC
>CACRXP010000536.1:297195-328576 GCA_902702965.1 Spirometra erinaceieuropaei | reverse complement strand
GATGCGAATATCGGCAGTACTTCCAGCAGTTGTTGTCTGTAGTGTCGGATCGGACCGCCTCCCGAGCCCGTGGAGATGACAGGAAAGTGCATGGCGGTAGACATCGTCGTGCTACCACTCTGAATTGCTGGTGTTACCAGTACGCGCCGCTTGGTTGCTGCAAAGTGGCGAAATGCGCTGACGGTCATATGATCGTTGCAGGCCTCCAGCGGTCAGTGCATAATTTTGAGCTGCCAGCTGCAAAATTACCTGCTCCCGTCGGTTCGCGGGTAGGTGAGCTATATCAGGAACCGGATTGGCCGTATGAATAGTAGTGTGTCTCAGCGACTCTCAGTGCCATAATTTTTACGGCAAGCTCTCCCAGTTCAACTACTTGCACTCTCATACAGCAGGCGAAAAAAATGCGTCATCTACTTGGCTCGGTCTTCCCTCCCGATACAGCAGTGATTGGTATGACACGTCCAACTTTATCCTGTATCGTTTCCAATTCCCACTGATTCCTTCACTCTGAGTTTTCAGCTTAAAACAGTAAATGTTTGCGTAGAAACCTAGATAGTAACATGTCTTGCAAATCACATATTATTGCGGCGGAAGAAAAAATAACACCAAAATATGCGTGATTCTCTAGTGTGATCTGATTTTAACGTTGAACAGTAAGTCACACCGTCCCAAACATTTGAAGGCAACTGATCGGCCTGTAACCATCGAATCCTGGCATAGACAGTTCTAAATAGAGCTGATTTAGGTGGTCTTGGACGGAAATAATGTGCAGAGTTCGCATACGAATATAGTACTATTCATTATAACAAAGTTAACTCACCAGTTTCTTTTTGATAGCATACTTAACATAGTGGAGTTCAGTCATTAAAACAAGAAATATTAACCGTCTGTTCCGTTGCATAATGGAATAAAAACAACCACTTCTAAAAGAATAGCGCCCTAATTCTTTTGGTCTTCAGATATACATTATACGGATGTAGGAGTGTCCAGTTATTGATGCGACGCATAGGGATAAGAGGTCGCTCATGCGCCTTTTGCAATTGGTTGCTGCTTCGCATGACCCCTGAATTCCACCCTACTCTTATCTGTGGCACCCCAACGCTAGACTCTGCCTAGCAGTCTCGGCCAACGGGCCAAACCAAGTGAAAGCTTTCGACCAGTGAGCGTGTGTTTTGTGTGCTTGTCACGCGCGGTAGTTCTGCTTCCCGTCCCATCCTCCTCATAAACTAGAAAGTCTTAGGAACTGAGTGGAAACGATCCCATAAGCAACCCACATTACCCCAGGCTGTCTTTCCACTCCATACAAGTCGTGACCCCTAGTGGAACTCGGCAGGCGTCTGGAATGACCAAACAACCCTGCTGAAATATAGCCCTGTATATCTCTTTCTGAGTGGAAGGGACCACAAAAAATGCCCAAACAGATGCTGAAAAATTGCGTCATCTTCCAGTTGACTGTGGCTCGTACGGTAGACGCAAAACTCTAGATCGAAATAACACGATAAATAGCAATTCTCGTTTCCATCCCCCCTTCCCCCACCCTACAGGCTGCTGGAGGGATTATGCTTACTCCGACAGCCTGGAATGTTCATTCTCTTTGAGGCAACTCGCGAAAAAAACCAGCTGGATAGGAGGACGTCGCCAGTAGCTGGAGAACTGGATGGCTGCAGGGTAGACATCAGTGATCTCCGAGAGACCTGATTCTTCGAAAAGAGTTGGCTGAGAGAGGTAGATGCCGGCTACACCTTCTGGGGGGAGCCTTCAAAACAGAGTGACGCAACACTGACGTGTCTTCACTATCGTGGGACGACTGTCGTCTGCTGCGAGGCATCAGCAACTACCGCATGAACCAGCGCCATTCTCTTAGGAGAACCAAATTCGTCACCAACGTCAACGCCTACGTCCCCCCCCCCCAAAGGCTTGTTCCAACGAAGTGAAGTGCAAATTATACGAAGACCTGCAAGCCCTTCTAATGACTGTGCCGAAGGCCAGCAATTCTGGTGAGTGGGGACCGTGAACCGCCACTAAGTAGCTTAGCTTTTCACTGCTGTCTTGGATTTAGGTTTCTGAGCCGAGAGGCCGTTCGGGACACACCAGTACTTAAAGTCTCAAAAAAGTCTTTCTAAAATCAATGGTAGGGGGCGCTCACCGATCGTTCTTACGGAACTCACTCGTTCCGTAGTGCCTTATGGACTCTCTCTCTCTCGAGCCCAACCAGCAGCCGCACACGGCGCATGATATAGGCAGAATGGTTAGAGGCATGGACTTCTAACAAACAGGTCGCGAGTTCGAGCCTCGGGTGTGCCACACTTCAGGGTTGGGTATGACTGACTGGCGACGGCTAATAAGCCAGAAATGGCTATTCCAGTCTCCCTTGTCTTTGCCGGTAATATCGTTCTGCCTTTTTAAAAACGTCAGATTCAATTATTGAGATACAGGTTACGACGTTTGCATAAACCGACGTTTTATACAACCCTGATCCGATGGTAAAAGCGAGCAGTATTCCAGATGAACAGCTAAGTCAGCAACGAATTTATGGTTTTGAATACTGGAATGCGTGAAAGTTTCGGAACCTTGATACCCAATGTCAGACCGCTCTCAGTCTTCATCAGTGCAATTTACATATCTGTTGCCTGTCTGAAGTCCGAATCCTCGACTCAGGCGCTAAGAAAACCAAGATTCCATAGGGTCAACTCACACTTCACCGTAGACAGTAGCGGCCAGCGCGACTCCTGCGGTAGACATGGGATGGCAATCGACGTCTCACAACAGGTGAGGCATGCACTACCCGCGTGACAACTAGTGAATGACCAGGCGGATTGCGTACAAATGAGTGGTCACTTTACGAACATTCGTGTTGCCTTTGTGTAGATACTAAAATCGTCTGCCAGACAAGATGATAAAAAACCTTCTACTCACAGCCCCAAACGTTGGTTGAAATACTTCCCCGTGTGATCTGCTGATAACTGACGGGGTCTGTGACGACCTGACTGAATCCAGCAACTCTTTCAATGGTCGCCTTTATGGACGCCCTGGGTTTGGCTCTTGATGCTGCAATGATGATTGAATTTCGAAGTTTGTTGATCAGAACCGATAGTTTGCCACCAATAATTGCTTCCGGCACCGTCACGAATAGCCGCTAAATTGTATTCAGATGACTACCAGACGGCCAGTCTGATCTACTATATTCTAGTTTGTTCAAGGTTCCGCGACTGATTATACAGTAGCAGGACGGATGTGTAGTGTCGAAACTAACGATGCCCGTAGGTAAGACTATGCTCTCGTTCGTACAGACCTGAAAGTTCACCTTTCCTCCGCGCTAAACTTATCACAGCCAAGACCACTTGGTGTCACAAAACTACGACAAGCTATGAACACAGAACTCTGGTCTTATTTGCAGCCCGAGTCGAAGGAGAGGGTAGAAGGAAATGGATATAATAAAGTCATCAGTCTGTAGGACGGTGAAGGAACTTTTTGGACTCACCAAACGGCTCCCCAGCGACTGGATCAGCAGAATAATCTTGCAGTTGTCTCCTCAAATTGTTCGGCCCCGGTCCCGCAACGAGGATTTCCTCAACCAATTCTGGAAAAGCATGACAGAGTCGGCTGGAGACGACTGCAAAAATTATTTGGTTGAAATAGCGTCTCTTTAAGGACCCGAAAACTTCATCAAATTATCCGCCAAGTAAGCGACAGACCCTCTGCACCGAGTGGCTCTGCTTGCGATAAGAAGACCAGCTTTACTGCTGACAACCCGGGGCGCCGGCATGAATGCATGACCACCGTCTCTCCCTCGCTGTCATACGCACCAAATTTATTCTTATCTAACGTGTGTAGTGCTATGCGGACCTTCTTCTTATGCAATACGGAGGCTTTGCAACAATGCGCCCAAAGAGGACGATATCCCCACTTAATCCTAAATGTTTTGTGTCGAAACGCTGGCACCTCGGCCCCATGAATACTGGAGCTCGAACTTTCCTGTGTCTGTTTCCAAAAAAGGAGATAAGACAAAGTGCGGAAAATAGCACAGCCTCAGTCTCGTCGACGTTGCTGCAAAAGCCTTTGCTGTTGTCATTCCCAGGCAAATTCAGTGTACGAATGACTCAAGAATGAGGGTTTTATCGAGTTAGGTTTCGAGTAAACGGGGATGTGTCGACCAGACATAAACACTGTGGCCCATTCTTGAAGTCACCATGGCTACCAACAACCAAGCTCATATACTTCGTCACCTTCGCTGCAACATTTGATTCCGCTCATTGTGATTCCCAGAGGCGGATAATGGAACTAGACAGCATGTTGACAAAAATTCTCATCATGATCAGGATCTGATACCGTTTTGCCAATGTGCGAGTTCTTCTTCGCGAGGATCTTCTTTAATCGTTCGATACCTCGAGTGGTGTTCAATGAGGTTGTATTGTGCCGCATATTCTGTTCAACCACGCTGTTTGATGGATTTTCGGAAGGCACCTATAATGTTTCGATGGTGTTGGATTTGTACGCGGGCACCCGCTGCGTGATCTTGACTACGCTGACGATATTACCTTGCTAAAGCAAAGTTCTCATGACCTAGAGACTCCGGTGCCGCGGGTGAATGAAGATGCTAAATCGCTCGCTGTATCCATAAAAGCTGGGAAGACTAGGGCGTTTTCCAATTGCATCCCTGAACAGGTGAGAACACCCTTCAGCATTAACGGTCGTTAACATGAATGAGTAGATAGGTTCAAATGCGCCGAAGTGAGGCTGCCGCCAAAGGGACGGGATAAGCACAAAATCCTGTCCCGAATCGAAGCTGCTTGAATGATTTGCACAATCCCTAGGGAGTGTTCTTCGACCAGAAGCGACATCTTCGTCGCCACAAAGGTCTGCTTACACCAGACATCCGTCCGGCTAGTCCTTCTATTCTGCCGCCAATAGCGGGCAGTGCGCGTGGAAGATCAGCAAAAGTTGGATGTGATTGAATAGACTGATAATTATCAATGGCATGGAGTACACTGACTTCTTTTCGACTGGGGAATTCTGCACTCACTGCGGCAAGATCGCAAAGATATCTCAGCCTATCCAGGAAAGATGACTGAAGTGGCTTTTTATACTCTTCGTCATCCGCTCCATGAACTTCGCATTACTAGGCTTGATTTTGCACCAGCGCCCATATGGAGGCGTTGAAGCGGAGGTCAACTCGAAACCTGTATCAACGGTGTGCGTCAGAACATTGAGATGGCTATCAGAACTTTGGTATTCAGCCTTCGCAGTTGCCGCTGACTGACACAATCTGCGACATAATAGAGGCTGAGTAAACCAGACATGCTCACAGCTGAACCGGGTACAAATGCAAATAACTAGGAAATTAAATATTCCTAAATTTATAAAGTTGTCGATAAACAGCGAATGAATCTTGGTTTTAGTCATAGGAACCAGATACCAGCTCAGAGTGAAATTTCTCTTGGCTTGACTGAATAATATGTCCGATGCACAACACCGGCGTGCTCAACTAACTCTTTGTGTGGCTTATAAGATGACAGGGTTCGACACTGAAAGACCTTTGCTATTGACTACTCGGCCCATATCGGATGTGCCTTTTTGGTTGAAAAACTCTTTTACTCCTTTGTAAATTTATAATTTTTATCTAAACAAAATTAAAATATTCGGTAGTTTACATACTGGGAGTAAGAACGAAGAATTTCATCGACGTGTACCCAACTGACCTGCTGGCTTTGTTCGTATACACATTGCTTCAAAAGCTATTTCGAACTTTGGTCATCTCCAACCTTCATAACAGGGAGTATTCTTCGTTTTCGAAACGTCATTCCACTTTCAATCCTTTTCCCATGTTAACGCAAATTATTTTCCGTCCGGACAGGTGTTTAATTCTCGGCAAATTGTTAAATCGCGTTTGGGCCTTATTTCTCCAATGATCGAATCGCAAGCTGATAAGCGTGCGTGGCAGACGCTGGCCGGGTCTCACCACTTCTGATTCCGTGGATACTTAATTATGTATCCGTAAAAATTAGGCTTTCGCTGGTAATCAGTACTTCACATTCGTTGGTCTTTCGTTTATAATAATACTTTGAAAGAAAAGGTTCACTTCCACCACTTCGTTGCAGTTATCAGTGGCATGTTTTCCTATCTGAGTTTCTAAGCGAACTATGATGTCTTTCATTTTCACCGATCGAGAGACAAATCATTTTTCAAGGTACCCAAAAATATGAACACTGCGACGAACGTATTTGAAAATATCACAGAAGACGGAGCAAAACGAGCATTAATTCACCAAATATTATACTGTTTGTTTGCATATAGAGATGAGAAGGCCAGTTCCAGGAAGCAAGTGATAAGGGGGAGATGTGATCGCTGAAACAAAAATCTTGATCGTTTGCACTTCGGATGCTCAACTGAATCTCCCATTAGAGACAGCCATTGGTATGGATGATAGCCTCACAAGGGATTAAGCATTTATTGCATCAGGTGGTCATGCAACCACATACCTATCATTATTGGCAGCTCCCAAATTCGCTGCTATGGCTGTACTTCGAGCGCTCTGGACTTTTCTGTCCTCATGTCAGTCGTCAGTTGCAGTAGTTTAATCCCCGATTTTTGATTTTTGCTGTGTTAATGACACGGAGATTACACTCATGGATAGTGTCACTGGAAGTGTTGTTCGCTCGGGCGCTCTCCGTATGCTCAGTTACTCTGCCTAGGCAAAATCCCCGCGGTGAATGTGCAGAGGAAACGTCATAGCGCTTGTTAATAGACCCAAACAGCTCGTGACTTAGGCGATTCTCGCCTATCGCGAGAACTTTAGAAGAGCCTGGAATATCCCATTGACTGTTGGATTGCCAATAAATCCAGATTTTGAATGCCGAACAACCTCATGATAACCATAACCTCTTCGCGATTATTTAAGGTCGCATCAAAGGGTCAGCAAAATGTTTTAGCCTTTTTAGTACTGCATGTTCTTGGGTCGTATGGACGAAATTGCACTTTATAAATTGCCGTACCATTTAAGAAGTTTGAAATTGTTGGGGCTAATATGTTTTAAACGCTGGGCACGACTAAAATTTGTTGTCGGGAACTGTAGTGCACCTTCACCTGGGTATTGCGAGCAAAATGATTTGGGCATTCTCCGATCAATATAATGAATCGCTCTTCAACATGTGCCGATGGCTTTAAGGATATCCAATAATTTTAGAGACTTGGTTGACTATTTCAACGGCAGGACTGACTTATATGTCTTTCCTAAACAGAACCTGAGGACAGGAACCGCCTACAGTATAGGTGGCTTTGAGCCAACTTCCAGTGAAATAAGGGTTGCATTTAAGGTTAGGGTTAGGATGAAGATTAGGTTTAAGGTCCAATTTTAAAGTTCAGGATGAAGTTTAGGGTTAGGGTGGGAGTCAGTGTTAACCGCAGAATTAAGGATTAGGGTAGGGTTAGGGTTAAAATTGGAGCAACGGTTTAGTTTTACATGAGGATTATCGTCGGGTCCGGGACACGGAAATATGTTGCCCTTTTCTGAATTATGCGCAGGTCCACCTTGAGTACTTAGGCGCGGCGTGCCGGTTTCCATGCCCTGTTTAAGAGACCACATAAGCCGTTTCCACCCCCTTCAACAGACGTATTTGAAGCCAAAGCAGCCTTTTGTACATCATCGGCTTATGCGCCCAGCGTAAACGACAAATAATAACTGCTTTACCGTAGTCTACATCGGGGCTGATTTGAGAAGAACAATGCTACTCGTTAAGTTCATCAAAATCGCACATCTTCACGAAGGGGCGTTACTGATAGCAAATCCATATACTAGTGTACTTCAAGATTTAACTGGATTTCATGAAGAGTTCAGCCCTCAAAATTACAAAACACCTCCCATTAAGCGGTCTTTCTGGGTCGGATGGGGGTTACTTTTTTTCGTCTTTTTGCACGTATTTTTTAGTCAGCTCTTGTCAGAGCAAATTGTATACAGCGTTACCGTCGTTTTGAGCTGTGTGATGAGATTTGTAAGGCTACACAAAGGTAACAGGAACCAAAAATGAACGTCGCAAAGTCAACAAATGTACACTACCATAACAGACGCGAATCAGGATTTAGATAAGCGAGATACGTGAGTGCAGGTCAACCGACGAATGTGAATAAGAAGCGTTTATGTTTATACGGTTGAGTACACGCTAAAACAGTCATTTCCTAAGATTCATGCTTTTATTTTTCATTGACTAACGACTGGAAACATAGAAGCAAGAGACATGACCAGATTAATCAGCCTGATGTTTGGGAATACCTTATAAAGAAAAAACCTGGAGTTCCTACAAACGTTCCCAAAAAATGGGAGTACCGCGTAGAACATTCAGACGGCTACTAAGTGTAATAAGGGGTTGATTTTGTTTTGCAACTGGATGAGGAAAACTGGGGAAAGTTCCACAGCTCTGATAAAATGGCCTAAATTAGGATTTTACAGAGCACACGTTTAATCGCATAATGAATAACGAGTACCGTTTAGAGTTTCCTAACAAAACACTAAACAGCGTCTCAAAATCATGTTCCTTATTAGTGTCATTTCTCAAGATGTCTGCAGATTATCGCCTTTGCCTAGATGCATAACACGCATGTGCATTTTATCCCCTGCTGTCAGACTCGGGGCCTGTCGCTCAACTGCAGGTTTCATAACCAGTGCGGCGAAAGACATTAGTTTACCAAATGGTCGGTATTAAATAGGGAATGCGTTCTTTAAAATAATGACAATTGCGTTTATTTACCGTGGATTTGTTGACAAACCTTGTTTAAGATTGAGCAAGTACATGAAACCCCAGCTGTAAACCCCCTAATGTAACCTAAATAGTAAAGTGGAGGGGTACATTCAGACAGAAACTGCAACTGAACTCCAAACTAGGCTCGTGCTGGAAGTGTAACCGATTTCAAACTGCCTTCTCACTACTCGAATAAACAATCTCTAACAATCACTGTTTCTTTTGGCCACTTTTCAACCCTCCCATCTTAATAGGGAGCTTTGTGAAATGCTGCCCTGCAGTAGCGCGACTTATCGTCTCAACTGAAGTGTATTCTTTATCCTTCTTATTGGATCGGCCGAAGTCCCCACCGCTGTTGTAGCTTCATAAATTTACGTCACAAGTTCTTGTGAAAAACTGCCTAAACGCGTTCTATGTCTATCTACTCGTCGTGACCTGGTCCACTTGCTCTTAATGTTATAATTAGTTGCCGGGTCATGTGAGCTTGAAAAGATGCACTTTATTATATTTGTTGCAACGAAGTTAAAACTGGGACATCATGCAGCTGAGCTAATTTATAGTATATAAATTGTTTTTGGTTCTTTGCCCCCAAGGAGGGAAGATGCTAGAATGATTCACTAAGTTATAGTCCGGATATAGGGAAGTCAAAATTGTCCCTCGAAGCGGGCAAATCACGCTCTATAGATGGTACCCATGGGGATATTTTGGGGCAAGCTCCATAAGGGCCTGTTCAAATAAAACGGCAGGGATAAATATTTCGTATCCCACGGTTTGCAGTTATCTACCCGCGTCGTCCGGCGGGGCCTCGTAGCTCAAGCGGTTAGAGCGTTGGCTGTACTAAGGCCTTCCCCTCACTGCGTGGGTTCGAATCCCACCGAGGCGCCGACTTTTTCAGTTGGGTCAATATGAAAATGAAAGAGTCTGACAATATGGCGATTTGTAAATTGGCTGCGAATCAAATGAATTCACTTTTAGAAGTTCGATGTTGGCTGCTACTCTGAAAGCAGAGTTACTTTATTCCAGAAGTAAAATAAACGTGTAAGAGTAGATTTTTGTGCGATGACATGAAATTGTCGACATTGCGGCCTAGCAGATGTGAACTCCTATAATGAAGTCTAGCTTTTACTCGGAGACGCCTATAAATAATGTTTATTGGCCGGTCACGGGCTATATCAACGGCAGCTTCCTCAGAAGTAGAGCGATAATTACGGGAATCTGCATTAATTATAAACTGGAAAAAGAGCAGCTGTCGCTAGCCATCGTAGCTAACGCCATTCTTCCAAATGGTAACGTCAAACCGCACATTTCATATGAAACTTTAGCTCACTCACAAAATCCTCCAGAGTACACGATAAAAGGCTCACAGTTTTCACCCCGTGGCTTCCTTCATAAAAGATAAGTGTGCGAGTGAACATGAGAGACTTAGAATGCCTTCCGGTAGTTTGATGATGACAAAAGTTTGGACGTTCTATGCAAATCATATGTATATAAACTCGTATCACATTGGCAAACGTTTTGACAATTTTATATAAGATAGGGGATCTTGTTTCCCGCCAAGTTGTGTTTTCCAAAAATTCTCAAGGTTGTCAAATGCGTGCAGTGACTGACATTGCTGTTGCATATATACGCTCTTTTTGCAAAACTATATACAGGCGGACTCACATTTCAGTGGGCATGTGATACTCACATTCATCAATGGAAAAGAAAATAATTCATGTTCCTGTTATGATACTAAAAAGCTCACCAATCCGTGCTCTTTGCGCTCACTGTATACACCTTATTACCTTGAGACTCGTTTTCATAGCTGCCCGTAGATGTGCAGGATGCTTTTCTTCTATTTAAAAATTTGCCTGATATCCAAAACGTTTTCAAGCGTGGATTTTGTGTCTTTGATTTGGCAGCCGCATTATAATGACATAATGCAATCTTGGAATGTCTTTCATATTAAGTACATATAAAGTGAGGAAGATTCACCATCTGAGACTTAGACTCCATATGGAATTTTACTTTCAAATAAAATTCGGCTTCTACATTTTTTCAGGCCCCTAAAATGTACGTCATCCGTCCCTACATAGGCACTCATCTCCCACAGTAAGTTTTGATATTTCAGTTAAATATTAGTCCCTTTGGAACTCGGCAACACTTTATGGTGGAGAGTTCAAATATTTTCTCAAACTCGGCCAATAAATGATAGAAATTTGAAGGTCAGATGTCCCCGATAATTATATCAGCCTGAGTTGACATTTTATGATACAAATTCTTAAATTATTCTACTTCGAACGCTTAGACGGGTGTTTAAAAAAACATAAGTAATGACGTAATGTTAGATGCTATGTAAATCTGAGACTCGTTTATGCGTATGGAGTAAAATTCGGCAAGTCATCAGGCCACCAACTCAGACGCATCGTTCTAAACACACTAATCGAAGGAATGTGCAAAAATTATAGGAGCAAAATCGAACTTTATGGGGAATAAAGAAATGGGCAACAAGTAAGTGGAGGTTAGTTTGCCTTGGGTAGATCTTGCCTGTCTCTTAAAGGCTATTCCTTTTTGTTGGGAATGAATATTATTTATATCAAACTGAAGACAACCGCAGTCAACTCTAAACCGGTTCCGCAAAATGTCGAAATCTTCTAGTCCGCTTAGAGCACTTTGACACGTAAAGTACTTTAAGTGTATTATGGGAGGGACTTATGGCACCTGGGATGTTCTTTAAAAAGCACTGCAAAGGTGGAAAGGTATGGTAGTGGAGTAAGCGGCTTTTATAAGTGTAGACTCCGAATTACACAAGGCATTTAAATTTTGCATAAGGTGATGCGTCACGTCAAAGTGAGGAACAGAACTAATGCCGGGGTGGATGCAACAGCGAAAAGACCCTCGGCTGTTTGTTTTCAAGACTCTCGAAATTCAGCGGCATGTAAGTCACATATTTTCAAGAACAAATAGATATAATCCTTCCGTAGCATGACCTAGCTTTTTCGTATGCTACGAAAGTGGTCAGTATATTTATGTCAAAATTCAAAGATGCGTTCATATTTTAGCGAAACTTATTTAAATAACGATTCCTTCGCACAGCCCTGTTGCAATTATGCGACTAACCCTGCAATGCGCTTGGAGCCATGGAAGACTTTGAAAAGCAAACTGCTGAAACGTCTGATTCGGGACACTGGCCTTTTATATTGGAATGACTTCATTTCATAAGTGATGCTTAATCCACGGAACACATCTTTAAACAGGCTGTCTTTTCCGACGGCCGGGCTCAAAGCAGAAAAATGTGGCCACTCCTTGAATGACTTGCCGAGTTAATTAATCTTGTGCTGGTAGATTTTTGTACTTTTTAATGAGGGTTTTGTCGAAGGGAAGCTTACGACCTCAACCATCCTCTGGCGTCATTAGTTGCAATAAAGCCACCTCAGATACCATTACACCATTCAGACAACGCCAAAAAACCAGGACAATCAAGGCAGAAATAGGTAAACGGCGTAAGGCAATCCAACTTGACACGTCATTCAAAACTTTTATTTTTGCATGCAAATTGACAGTGGACAGCCCACCAAGCTCTGCCACATGTTCTTATCTTCACTAGTTTGCTTAGTGTATTTTATCTTCTTGAGGTTAGCATGCTTTGGTCATCTGTTTTTCCATTTGCCTGATCATAGGATAAGCAGTTCTTGTTTCTAACAAAATCGTTCATTTAAAAATGCGTGAAGATTGTTGGTAGTCTTCTATCAATACGCATTTGAGATAATTACGATTTTGGGAGTGACTTAAAAGAGTGTTTTATAATTCTGTGATAAACAGCATAATTATCGATAATTTGGTTTGCCGAGAACGAATTCAGTGACTTATCATCTACAGACTGATATTCACTAGTTTACAATGGAGGAAATGTTGCCTACAGTTTAACAATATTAGTCGTTTAATTGTACTCCGAAAAATCCTTTGATTATGGCGTTTATCAATCTACAGTCCAAGTTACGGGACGGTCAGGTTCGCAAACCATTTCTTGAATCTGGCATATATGCTGTTTGGTACATATGTAGCTGCAACTTACTGCTGAGATTGTAAACTTCAACGTAGCCGTAAATGAGAACTCGATGTGCCTGTGGTTACTGAGGCCGTAAATGTATGAGAGTAAATATAAAATTGAATATAAGTGAGGGAATAGCACGGTAAAGCAGGCAGTCGGTAACTCATGTACTGACGGAAAATTATTCATTATTGAAAATTTTCACTTACCTAGAATTCCTTTTTGTCATAAATTTTAGTCGCTTAGATCGTAAAGTCCCTGTAAACTTGTTTTCTGCTATGATCACCTTGTAATCTTCTTCCTTGACAGATATGCTTTGTGGTAGTTTTTGCTACCCTTGTAGATATTTCGAGGATTTTGGAGCGCCTAACTGATTAACAGGTGCAGTTTAATTTGGCCGTCGATGGAAAACACGCTTTTATTGTTCTACATTTTAAAAAGTAAGTTTCACCAATGTGATCACGGGATCCAAGATCTCACGATTTTTATATATGTGTAAAAACAAAGTTGACTAGCATGTTTCCTGACATGCAATTTTCCTAAAAAGTGTCAGTCAACTCAACTGATCTTTACTCTCAAATGACTAACTTTTGAATTCGCAAATATACAGCATTAAGTGGAATAGATGGAGTTAAAATTGTACTGTACTTCAGCATGCATTCCGATTACAGCAGTTGTCTTTGGAGTGTATTATCTTCCAGAACCAGAGTACGCTAACAAGTGCATCCACTTTCGGGATGGAGTTTTTCATAAATCCATGTTATCCTTTATGTTATCACAAGAGCTCATCTGGCCCCATCTAGCTTTTAGGCACTGAAGAAGAATTATCTTTATCTCACAGTTATGGAATCAAAACTTGGTACGTTGTTCTGTGCATTTTTCCCTTTCTGAAAATTATTCACTAGGTAGAGCTCATTGTTCGCTTTCTTATGATGCTGGCGCTGAACCCTGTTGATTTATCAGTCTACTGCGTGCCGCGGTGGCCCTCAAAATGATTCCAGCAGGGGTTAGTATTCCTGTGCCTTAATTCTAGCCTTAGCCCAAACTCAACCTTAAAGCTACTTCTAATCACCCTGGAAACTAACGTAAGGCCCCCGGAATAGGGGGCTTCTTGCCCCGCGTCATGCCGTTTTCTGCAGTAACATACATTCTACTACCAGATGTGTATGTGTCTGTTTGGGGCAAAGCAGCGAAGTCAGTTTATTCGCGTAAAAAGCTGAGCATTTTTTCTGCTTAGAAATAAAATAGTGGCTTCGTTTTTCCGAGCCTCCTAATCTCTTTAGCCTCGCTCATCACTAAATTTCGAAAGGCATTTATAAACTCATGTGCATTCATAACCCATTCATTTACCAGTATAATAAGCCGTCAAAAGTGTGGTTTAAATTCCCTTCAGCTCATCCTCCAAAAGACAAATCTAAAGACCGTTTTCAAAACAGCGGCAAATGTCAAATTCGCTGGTCAGTAATTGCTGCTTATCGTTAGCAAGCACGACATGGTAAAGAGGAAAATTTCAGCAAGGGAAAATAACCTTCTGGCAACCACAGCTATGTCCTCTTAGTCTGTCACAAATTTGTTAACTGCCGAAATTCGACAAAATGTAAAACCCTACTTCGGTTTCAGACTTTGTTGGCCATTTTCACCCTGCGATATTCGTCGCATTCATTCACTGCTTACTCAGTATTGTTGTAAGCACGCGTTCCGTCGATAGTATAATGCATGCCGTTCAAAACAGATGTCTTACCATAAACCCGTTGATTCTCTGTCAAACAAGGACTGCAACGCCGAATTCCTCGTCTTATGTGGTTCATACACCGCTCAAGTTCAGAGATATCGATTTGAATTTCAGTCAGGAAGGCAAAGAGCAACTCGAGGAAGAGTTATTTGCGACTGGCCTTATTTATTATATTATCTTCACAAAGGCGTGAATTGTTAAGCAGAGTCCACAGAAAAATCCCTAGTGTTTGCCTATAGTATCTGGAGTGAAAATTCCCCCGGATAGAAGAGTTTAAACATGCAGCCATAATGCTGAATGCACTAAAACGAGGGAGTTATACCTTGACAACGACTCGTGTATACGGGAGTTAATGACAACAAGCATTTCGGACTTTATGGGGCTGGGCCATAATTTTTCCGAGCAGCTACCATAAGTAGCCCAACAAAAAACTTTCCTGAAGGCGTGACCTGCGAGATTGTTAGAACAGATTGTTAGTACGTAGTGAGTTGAAATGCGTAATTAATAATAAATTTTAGAACAAACTGGCCTGACAACAGAGTGCAATCAAACCGATCCAAACTCCTAGAGAAGTGAAGAACTTACTCTCGCATGACAGTGTTTATCGACGGCACACTACATCTACGATAAACGAGTGCAAACAACATTATGTATGTTGGGCCGCACTGCAAGACCGTTTGTGATTTGAACGGAAACTTGAACGGTAATTCACTGACTCCTCTAAATGCATCAGGAAGATGTTGAGGCAGTTTTGATGTCCATAAATGTCAAAGATACTTTTGCTGTTTTTTTAACTCGTAACCTATCATCGTCACTTAACGAAAGTTTAACATTACCGAAAAAGACAAGAGAGGCATGAATGACCATTTCTGGCTTATTAGTCGTCGTCAGCCAGTCATGCCCAACCCCGAAGTGTGGAAAACCTGGGGCTCGATCTCGCGACCTGTTAGTTAAATGTCTAACGCCTTTAACCACTGAGCCCCGGAGCTCGTTGTTCTGTCGGTTGCGATCGGGAATATACAATGGTAGACGGGCACTCACCGGTCGTTTTAAACAGAACTCACTCGTTTCGACTGGCTGACGACGGTTAATAAGCCAGTAATGGCCATTCCAGTCTCCTTTTTCTTGGTCAGTAAAACCATTCTGCCTATATCATGCACCGCTGTGCGGCTACTGGTTGGGCTTTAGAGAGAGAGAGAGAGCCCTAAGGCACAACGGTACTCGTGGGTTCCGTAAAAACGATGGGTGAGCGTCCCTTTACTAACGGGAGTTTTCCTCGACATCCGCAAAAATCTAAAGCACCCAAAGCTGAAGGCAGTTTGAGTATGGAGCCTCGGTGGTTCTCCCTAAAGTCCCACAACAGGTAGCTTCTAGGGCTCCTTTAGTGTTTCCTAGTTTTAAGTTGCATTTCTGTAGGAACCCAGTCATTGGCTTCTGGACCGAGTTAAAAATGCTTTTGAGCAATAAAAAGGAAGTATTGCTTGACCTAGGAATCTGAAAACAGCCTTCTGAGAAGAGAACTAAATTTACAGAAGGAAAACCCAACGTACGAACTCACGTCTTGCAGATTCTGATTCAAATCAGAGGTAATTACTACCATTGACCTGGATCTCGACCAAGCCAACACCATAAATAAATCCCTTCCGTGTATTTGTTTTGGATATTCGTTTGTGCTTTTGAGTACATGTCCATGTTTTGGCTCTCGATCTCAAACAAACCAAAATCACGTCGAACGAAAGCAAGCGTTCTTCCAGGCCTACGTCGACTCAAGGACAAACTACTTCTAATTCTGCTCGTCTGATATTCCAACTGTTCGATTGCTCGGAAGGACGGAATTTCAGGCAAAATATCGCTTTTCGTTGTTTGAGTAGATGGTTACTTTACTGAGTGGTAAATTTTCCCCTCCCATATGTAGACTTATTAAGCCGAGTTATGAAATAGGACATATAGCGGAACACTTCCGGTTTTCGGAGGCATCTTCCCAGCTCAGTTTCCACCCTTGAGTGCCTGCTTCCCTCTATGACTGTGCTGTTCGAGGTGAAGGAGTGCACTCGGTCTTTTCAAGGAACGCCCCCAAACGTCCTGGCAGGAGTTTGCCGACTTCCCTGAAGGACGCTGTTTACCGTTACCCACTCCGGCGGTATCGCTATGGATGGAGTGAAAGTGTTTACGCCTTGTCCATAAAATCGGTTTTGAAAGTCCCTCTCCTACTATACAAATCCAGACCACATTATGTGGCAGGACAGTGTTCGCTTCCTTCCACCGTTCTCGTATCCCTCTAAGCACAAGTCAGACCGCAGTAAACAGAACGCACCCATCTTGGCCAAAGCTGGTCCAATTAACTAGTGTTCCTATCATTCTTCCATTCATACTGATCTATTTACTGATCTGTTGATTCCAGTCTGTCGTCAGGTTCTTAGTATAGTTGCGTCTTTCCCTAAAAAACCAGAGGTTCAAACTTCCAAAATCACACGCACGCCCATCAGTGCTGTAGACTCACTGAAGTTACTGCCTGCGCGGCTACGCCACAACGCTGCTTCACTTTCGTTCTTGACCGGATATGCTCGATTTAAGACAGTTTTGCCGCGAATCGACCACAGAGCCACAGTTAGCGGTAACATGTAAAAATCTTGATTTTTACAAGGTACCCCCGTGTACTGTTCTTAACGAAATTGTCTGACAGTTGGTAGGCATTAGTTTCCTACAAAATGGAACAGGCCACCAGCGTGCACGTCCCCACATCGGACTATTCAGTGGAAACAAAATCGAACATCTGCGTAGACCATATCCCAACTAAGTGTGCAATCATTCGCGCCGATAGAAACTGTCATACCTTCCTAATCAAACACCACTAAGTCCATCCAATCACTCCCCCCCTCTCCTCCAGGTCCGATTAACCGTCCTATTTTTAGCAGACCAGGCATGAAGTGCTTGTTTGTCTGGAACAGCAATCGCTTCAAATTTCGCTGAGTCAAAAATGGGAGTTGAAGGACTGCACTACCGCCCGCGATTTCGAGGCCACGGGCTGGAACGTCCTTCTGATTGTACGCTTTAATAAGTGATTTGTAACTATCTTTTACTGGTATTCGTCCCGCCAACAAAGGAGTCTTAGTAATGACATCAAACGCCGTGCCACGGGAATTGGCCAGACAGGACCAACTAGTGTGCAAGCTAAGAGACTGACTTCAGCGGCTTGTCTTGGGTCCGTCCAAATATAACGAAACAAACGATAAAATGGCTTTTTTTCCACTAGAATCCTGAGTACTTAAAGTTAGAATCCTCGGACTCGGACGGGAAGAATGCTACATCCTGCCGACCGAGCTATAATTTTAGTTTTCTGACTGTTTTAGGCCAAAACACCTTGGTTTTGGATCTCAACATTAAGTGCGGACGCATGATAGGTTCTAAAGTCGTTTCTTTTACAAAAGAAGGTATCCTGAAAGGACCGCGCCCGGATTTTACCGGATTAACCTTTCAAAAATGAGGGTTGTTTAGACAACACATCGTGGGGACAGTGTCAACCATCACTGATTCGACTGGCGATTTCCAATTAACAGAAAGGCCCGGCCTCCGTAAAAGAACGAAATGTCATGCACCAAGCCAAGATTATGGTGACCGAAGAATACTGGCTACCCGTTCCTTCTTGAAATTAAAAGAGCTTACTTTCCGATTGTCTTGACCCAGTCTTGAAATTCTGACCTGATCAACTAGGTAAGTATAGTAAGGAGAACCCTGGACCCAGCGCATTCAAGTTGATGCCCAAGTGACCATCCCGAATAACCATGCCTCATGCCGGAACTGACAGATGAACTGTCGGCAGATAATATTTTATATAAACACACTAAACCACGCTAGTAAACAGAAATACGTACTTGCTAATAAAATAAGTTCCTCAGAGTAAATTTCTAACAGCCCCAGTGAGGGAAACATGGTTTGCAGCTATGCATATGGGATTCGACCAATCTAGGAAGGCGGAAGTCCAGAGATTACGAGCAACAGCAAACACAAGTTCTACAAAAGTAGGCGGAGCAGTTTTCCGCGGAGAAGGATAGATAGACCTTGTGAGGTAGATATTGCAGTGAATATCAGACGCCCCAAGCGAAGGAGAGATTGAAAGAGCCCGACTAAAACGTCCCGAGAAAATTGAGAAGCGAATCCGCAGAGGCGCTAGAGGAGGACGAACTGTTGCAGGTTTGTCTTGCATAGTGGACAAGGGAACTGAAAATAGAGATGTTCATAGAGGTATACAAGCAGTCCTGCCAAAATAATTTCCTTATAAAAGCCGCAATTGTCTTGAAATTATGCGCAGATCTGTTGGTGTTTCAAAGTATATCGAGAAAGGACTCGTTTTTACAAAAGCTCTGAGTCGCAATTCAATTATCTAACACACTTGCCCTAGGTAAATTAGGACGTTTCTTAAGTGCTGAACAGTCCGCTAATTAGGAGGCACAAAAGGCGGTGCTATCGCGGTCTGGCCATGAAGATCCGCTTTCTCATTGAGCTTAGGCCTTCTCGGCCCGACTAGTGATGGCAAATAGGTCAGAAATGGCCACTTTAGCCCTCCTCCTCGTTTTCAGAAATACCTCGCGACTATAATTATAGCATAATTTACGTACATTAACTGTTATTAATAGATTGCCTGGAGCAGCGAAAGAGGAAGTTAGTGTAAGGAGAGCATAACGAATGAAAAATACGAACCGGACGCCAAAGAAACCACATACGTGTGCGTTGAAAAATGCGCGGAAAGGAACAAGACTACGGAGATGTTGCAAAACTGCTTGACAAGGCAGATTTACGCGAAACGGATGTGCATACAACGGGCAAAATTTCGTTATGAAAAGGAAAAATGGCCTGATTAGAGGGGAAAAGTTTGCATTCCCAGAATGAGGGCAAGCAGACGAACAACCCCGCTAATTTTGATATTTTGAAAACACGTAAGCCACATCATCGGAAGCTTGCTAGCAACACCTCTCGACATTTAAGTGCTGCTGGCCATGATGGTGCCCCGTAGTCCCCGAAGTGCTCGCCAAAGTTTCCTGAAGGCCAGACATCGAGACTGGCCTTCTCCTATACGGGTATTCGTATTGACTTCCCCTTCAGGAAATTCGCTCAGACTAGATCATGCTCCTTACTGAACCAATCCACTGTTTTGCAGGGCAGGGAAGCAGTCCTAGAAGTGGTGGTGGTGGTGGTGGTGGTGGTAGTAGTGGTAGTAGTAGTAGTAGTAGTAGTAGTAGTAGTAGTAGTAGTAGTAGTAGTAGTAGTAGTAGTAGTAGTAGTAGTAGTAGTAGTAGTAGTAGTAGTAGTAGTAGTAGTAGTAGTAGTAGTAGTAGTAGTAGTAGTAGTAGTAGTAGTAGTAGTAGTAGGGGTAGTGAAATTTAGTATCCACTTTGGTAAACAAATGTTTGACTCGGTAGTGCAGAGACTTCCACTGTATCTGCAGGTAGGTAATCTCCTTGGAGGAGCGTAGACTGAAATGACAGTCGCGCAATTCAGGCCATCTAGATCGCTACGCTGGGGGACCGGTGGCAACATGGTCTGGGAGGTAGAGCGATGGCATAATCAAACGGACGAATAAGTTCGTTGACAACGACATAAACGACGAAGACATTTAGGCGAGAAAACATTAAAACAGTGGAATCAGATCAGGCGGAAAAGAGCCGCATACCTTCAATTCCGGTCGGATATCCGGAGGACAGTGAGGATTCTTGGACAAAATTTCCGCCAACTCATGAGAATATTCATCGGCCAGGTTCGTATGATAGGTGGAAATGCATTTCTTGTGGAAGAAGTGGTCACAGGGCGAACGATACACATCTTCCTCCTGTTGAAACGCTTCGAAACAGATAGCACAATCGATGGAAGGGGTGTTGCTGGCGACGAATTCTCGACAACACTGCAAGAAATAGAGCAAGGGATGTTGTGAAAAAATAATACATCAGGCAGAGGCAGCCTTACGTTTATTATAACAGTAACTGGTAAAACGGCAAATGAATGTGCTGTCCAAGTTCCTTATTTTACATTTTAAACATTAAGCAATCACTGAAAGGCAGTCAACCCTTCTTGCCGCATCGTTTTAGGTCCAGGACGGTCCAGGTGGTAGACAAATGAGCCAACTTCAAAACAACGAAATTTGCACAGACTCGTGACAGTAACGTCCGTTAATGGAGACGTGCAATGGTGGTGAATTTTAGAGTTTCATCAACAACCAAATTCTGGGCCCTGGAAACAAAACTAATTTCTGATAATTAGTCCATACGACCTCAAGACAAAATAACGGTAATGGTCGCCTACTCCCTTTCACCCAATGAGGAAAAAACTTGGTTGGACTGGTTAAAAATATGTCATTTCGACCTGCAACCAGGAAGGCAGCCTGCGATTTGGTTTAAATCAGCACAAGTGAGTAAGAGCAGACTATGGCACCCAAATGGTTGGGCAACACGAAGAAATGTGTTGTCAAACAGAGGTGACCCTGTCACCTAGTATTCACTGGCTGTCTATCAAGGAGCCGTTGGAGACTCAAACGATAGGTAAATATCCTACGAATACAGGCCCAGGTGAAGTAAGCCGCACGTGGAGCACTAAACAATATTTCCCGCCTCATCCCACGTGGTCAGTTGTCTGTTTTACGCATTGTCCGATTTAGCTGGACACGACATTGAATTGCATGAAAAACATCAGTAGTAGGCGTGATTAAGACGTTAACTAGTACGAGTCAGTGGGCCAAATTAAAAGAAAACGAATCTTCAGTTCTGAGAACATTTTTCCAGGACACGCCTACGGCAGCGAAACGTGTTATGCTATAGAACTGATGAGCCCAAATCGAGATACTAGAGTCCCAATCCAATCCGGTAATGGATACAGTACAGTTTTACAAAATTGTCGAGTCCGACTAGGCGTTTTGGACATAAGTGTTCATGCAAAAAAATCATGTAGGCAAGACGAAAACACCGAGGAGTCGTGTGCGTTAAACACCGATTACTTATAATAACATGATAGGCCGAAATGTGGTAAGGCAAAAATGACGAGATTATTTGTTTGCCCAACAACAACTACGCGGGATAAATAAGGGACTACCCTTTTCCCAAGTAGAAGGCTCAGAGTCTAGACAATGATTCGCCTGTTTGATTCTCACGCAAAGAACAATGGGCAAGCCCCAGAGGCGCCTAGACAATCGAGGAAGAAGCGCATTTCAATAAGAAATTCAAATGTGGAACTCCTACTCTTCTCCAAGCACCAGTAGACAATAGTTGGTGGACCGGGTCGGAGGAAGATCACCCCAGTGCGGTCAACTTTTTTCGGTGGTAGGCAAGGTCTGCTACGTTTGTCGTTACTTACAATAAGCATTTGTTAGAATTATTCATCTAACTATGTAAATGAATGCTTGTACTCACTTCTGGTCGGATACCCCACATTACTTTTATGATAATGACCAACTGCTTAAATGGGAAACGAATTCTACTACAGGGAAAAATTTGGCACGAGGCTGCTTTACGATTCCACGAGCACCGCTTTGCATCTAGAGTGCCCTGTCTAAAGTATCGTTACACCTTCTGTCGATCGTTTCTGGTGTTTACGTTCCCGAATCATGCTCCATGTTAAAACAAGAAATAACGGGACATGGATGGGATTCGTCGAAGGGGGCCTCCAATGTATCTTCGAAGGTGTCACCTGTAGTTTGCGAGGTGATTACGTGTTTACTTGAACTTGTTACGGCTGCAATTATGCCTGATCTAGCCGGCCTCGATGATGTCCCGAACTGTACCCCGCCATGCGTGATGAACCGCGACAGCAGATTTGGACAGTTCAACCAATTCTCTTCGCCAACGACGGAGACCGAATACCGATGGTCTAAGAACCCCCTCCACGGCTGGACGAACTATGTCGGACCAGGTTTTAAGTTGATCCCCTCTTTGACGCCTCCAATGGGGTAACAGTGCCGGATTGAGGGCAGTAACGCTAAGCTCCTGAAATGTACGACGATAAAGTGACCAAACCACCTCAGTCGCCTTTCTTGCATGGCCTGGGTTATCCTTGTGATGTTGTCGCAGTGAGCGCACTGTCTCATTTGAGTCAAAGTTGGTGTACTTCGCTCAAAGGATGGTCCTCAAGCAGTAGCTGTCGAATAACTCCAGTTTTCGCTCGTCTACGCGCACGGTCTGACATTCACAATCATCGAAGACAGACCGGACAGATGCACGGTGCACGCGAATTTTAGTGGCGATGGAGATGTCATGTCGGATCCATAGGCACTTTCTAAGGCTTGAGAAAACCCGGCGGGCAGTATCAATTCGGGAGACAATGTCACCGCTACTCTGCCCATTCGGCGGCAGCCTCGCCTCCAGGTCTTTAAGACGGTCTACTTGTTCATGTTGACAGCCACCAATCTCGGCGGTGCCTTGTCCTGGTCAGGGATGCAGTTTGAGCGCACTTTAGTCTTCCCAACATTCGTAGATAAACCGACTGATTTGGCGACCTCGTTCACTCGTGACATCATAGACTGCTGATCACCAAAACCTGAAGCAAGTAAGGCAGTATCATCGGCATAGTCGAGATCAGTCAGTCGGTTTCCGGGTACAGACTCAACACCTTAACCTTCGTGTGGGGCCCTCCCGAGAATCCAGTCAATAGCGTAGCTGAACAGAATGGACGACAGCATACAACCCTGTCGAACGCCAGACTGAATACAAAACGGTTTAGAAAGATTGTTGCGGACCATGATCTGCGTGGCGGTGGAGCGATAATATGCCTATATCATGCAGATGATTTTTGGCGGTACACCATCTAGTGCCAGTATCCGCCACGAGGACTCACGAAAGGCGGAATCGAACACCGGCGGCAATGTCAAAAAGACGGGCGGCCGTTGGTTGTTGGTAGCTATGGCGAAACTCGAGAATGCGCTTTAGTGTGAATACCTGGTCCGCGCATCCACGCCCAGCACGAAATCCGGCTTGGTTGGGCCTCGTCCTTGAGTCACGCACAACCTGGGACCGTCTGAGTAGGACAATAGCGAAGATCTTCGCAACAACCTCGATGAGGCTTATGTCGCGGTAGTTCACGCACCTTATCTCTCTTCTTGAGGATAGGTACAAGGACGCCTAAGCCTCACTCATCAGGAGCAACTTCCTTTCTCCACGCTTGTCCAATCACCCCATGGGGCCAGGGTGCCAGTGTTGACACAAGACTTGAAGACTTCATTGGGTATACCAACCTCTTCGGGTGCCTTGTCATGGCGTAGCTGACGTATGCCATCGGCGACCTCTCCCTCAGAAGGGGGTTGCATGGCACTGCATAGGGTGGAGAGGAAAGAAACTCCGCTGCAGAGGAGAGCAAGGGCGTGGTGGGTTAGGCACTGAATTGAAACGGTGCTCGAAGTGCTCACGCCAGCGCTCCGCTTTGGTCGTCGTCAGCAATAAAGACGCCAATCACGTTGTGAACAGAGTCACTCAGTTTAGAGGGGTTACCACTAACTTGGCGGATAAATTTGCAGAGTATTTGAGTGTCACCAACGTTCGAGGCCTGTTCAATGGAGGTCGCTATTTCGGCCCAAGGTCGAAGGCCTAACTTACTGAGTTTTGCGTTAGTCTTTTGATGGCTGGTAAAGGTCAAAAACAATCAAATGAGAAGAGGCTACTTTGAAACATGGGGTCAAGCGAATCAGACAGGCTGCTGTTATCGCACTGATTTAATACCAATCTCTCCGGATACCTTTAACCCATCACCTGGAGTTGACGGAACGATATAAAGCCTAAGCCGTGAGTTTATTAATAACTAACTAGCGACCGAAATGCCTAGTCTTTGCATTGAAACGAGGAGTTTATGATGAAATTAGATATCGCAGGAGATCTAGAAAAGAAGATGCCTGTATGGCGGATTGTTGCTATGCTCAAACAAATAGTTTATTCGGCATCAAACTTAACATTTTCGTTCGGCTAATTGAACTGGGGGAAAAAGTCCAACAGAAAAAGTCACCTCAATGAGAGGGAATAAAACCAAGTCGCCTCTGCTGGCTTCAATTATACTGACTAAAAGATTGTGCAGCTGTTCCACGTCAATGTCCGAAAGTCCGAGGGCGTTTCTGAGGCTAAATGTAGGAGCTTCGGACGGATACTAGATTCGATAACAGATAGGATGAAAAATAGACAAAGTACCGTGACAGGACAAAAAATGTTCAGCTGCACTGAAACTTGAACATTATTTGTCTCCACCGCTGGATTAATAACCAACGAGATGCTGTGACCGTGTCCCCTAAAGTGACAAAGACTATATGATGGAATGAGCATAACTCACAAGTCCTGTACTGAAAGTGCATCTGGAAAGGTCTCACGCAAGAGCTCTAGCTCGCCATCCATTTGCCTGACCGAAATTGCGTACCTGCGTTAGAAGAAACCCTTTTCAAGGATTCGATTACCGCCGCTCGATCAATTGTACATTATCTAGCTGAAAAAACGTTCAAGTTGGTAAATAAACTGCAAACTTTAATTCTGGACATCTTAAATGGTCACTTTTTGCTTCGAGAAAATAAACTTGGTGGGAGCACATGGAAAAGTCCGACAGATAAGTACTAGGTATGGTTGTTCCAAAATAAGGCATGCGCATAACGTGGAAAGTAATCAAACATATAGAGGCGGCGAAAAGATACTAAAGTTTACATCTCAAAAGCTTTGCTGCGGCGTGTGCTAAGTGAGTGAAATCGTAACACTAATGACGGGCAGAAATAGATCCATCCAAGTTTTTGTCAGCGGAGCGTAGGTGTATAAACCTCAGGGATTTTGATATCCTAACGCTGCTTTCCAGGTAATCAATATATTGCTGGAGTTAAAGGCTTAATTTTTACCGCTGTTAGAGACTATATAGAGGGAAAGGGAGGCATGAAAACGGGGAAAAGTAGCTTATGCATGAAATAAGTAGACTGCCGTTCGGGCAAAGAATAAGATCCGAACTTTCGGACCGATTCGAGCTCGAATTTTCGCAGACCCCATATAGCAAGGTGGCTCGCGTATGCATGGGGTATTGATGCTTCAGGAAGCTCGCGATTGGATTAGTTCTTAGGTCCACTGCGCAGGCTTTGCGAATGGCGCAAACGACCGAGTGCACCTGCATTTGTTTATCGATTGGCTCCGGTGCTCACTAATACCCGCGCTTTCCCAGGCACCTCGGCGCTCTCGTTGACTAACTGACTCTCTTTGCTTTACTGTTTTTTTACTATTTAATTACAAATATGTTAAATTGTAATAGCGGCCAAAATCGCCGAGGTCACGCACGTAGAGGAACACAAAAAATAATACACAGAATCAACGAGAAGGCGAGGGGAATATCGTCGTCAGACACATCATCTTCAAGTTCGTCAGACAGATTCGCTTACGATTCTGATTCCTCAACTATGTACGATGACGACAGCTCTTCTACGTACGAGGACGGCCAGTCAACGTCAAATGTACCGGAAAAGGAGTCGGGCGCATGTGAAACCTTGCGCAAGCGGGTTTTACGCTCACAAACGCCACAGTTCCATGTGAACAACCTTCTAAAGATTTTAAGACCGTTGTTGCCGGATCTCCCAGCTGACGCACGAACTCCGTTGATCGCAGCAAACATCCCTGTACCCGTAACGGCAATGCATAGTGGTGAATACGTTCATTTGGATCTTGTAAGGTACAGGTCTACGTAGGAGGAGAAAATACTGCAGCATTCGCTACAAAGACATTCTTCGCACATTTCAGTGAGGACATTACCCGGTTTCTAACTTTCTGCGGGGGGAAAGCGGGAACAATGGGGTATATAGGTATAGTCCCTGATAACACTTAGGTCTCCAGGGCTATCAGGGTACCGGTACCCTGATAGCATTCTGTCGTCCAGGGCTAGCCCGGTCGCTCGGTCACAGGCTAGAGTTATGATTGACCGAATTTCCCCAGCAGTTTTGGCAGACACTGTCTACACGCGTGCAGTAAGTTGACGCGCCTTCTTGGGCGAGTTGGGGGCGGTGTTGCCCGAGGCAACTTAATTCGCCAGACGGGCGTGCACGCGTGCGTACGCACAAAGTTACTCCGCAGACGTGTCATCCAAAATGCACTCAGGTGAGCACCGAGTAACGTCAACCCATTAGATTACTAGCCCTGCGCTAGCCTGCAAACCGAACGCGTTAGCAAATGTCTAGCCCCGAGCGCCTAAATGACATCATGGGGTAGCAGAGGATTATTTGAATGATAAAGTGAAGACTCTTCGGAAAATTGAGTTGTACTCGTAAATTTGAATCTCCAATTTACGCCGTCATCCTGGGTAATATTAGTTTTTTGCGTAATTGAAGAATGACATTCTTGGAGGTTTTCAGTACATGGAATAAGAACAACAAGCCCGATCGACAGCAGCTAGAAAGGGCATTAATGCCCTTTTAAATGCTTTTAAAAAGGCTCACGACCGTTACCAACGGCACGCGAACTACCAATAGTAGTTTGTAGTATATTCGTGTTATTTATAAATTTCTCTGCCTACAATAAGCAAGATTGTATCCACTTAACCTTGTGCAATATTTCCCCGGTAGACCTCCCATCGACAACCGACGAGTAGGCCACCCAACAAGGAGACCAACTGCCTTAGCCGATTATAACAACCCGCTCATGGGCTTGTCATGTAAATCCATCCCTTTAAAACGGTTCGTCATAAAAAAGGCTTTCGCCAGGCGAAATCCTACGCATACTTAGTAGACCATAATTACTTGTAACATTGCTCCGAAGAGCTATTTTACGAAACTACCACCAGGCGAGACCGGAGCGCGACCAAGGAAGTTTATGAAGAAAGTTTCGTCTAACTCTGTCAATGATTGACAACCACATATCATGGCCCTAGGCAAGAGTCCTCCGCTATTTTCAATGACTGGAGTAAATTAATGTGCCCAGCGCAATGCAGCAGCTTGTGGTCCTATCTACGCATCTGCAGTCCTAATTTCAGTCAATAAACTCTCTCTTGCCAATTCACTATTTATCGCCATTTCGTATCTCATTCTCGCAACATATTTGTCCGTTTTTGCTTCAGTCCCTCTACTGTAACGAACAAAGTTATCTGGGATGTTCCTTATGCGCCCGTCTAGGAAGCCTCAACTCTTTCTTCAACGATACCAGTTAAAACATCAACCTGCACGTCCAAGCAATGTTGATAGAAAAGGCGACAAATATGATATGGTAAAGTTGGTCAGATCAAGACGGCTAACAGTAACAGTAGGAAGACTCAACAAGTGTACATGTGACTCGTCTGATTGATGAGATTGTTAATGGACCGGGAGAAGACGCCGTATGAGCCTAAATCTGTAAACAGCTGCAAAATACAACATTATGGGAAAGGGGGATAGTAAAATGTATGAGGTCGCAGGCAGTTTAACGAGAAATGTAAGCTGTAACGGCCGCGCTCACACGATATTCACTCGGGAGAAATACGTAATAAACAATGCTTCGAAACTCAAACAAATCTTCGTCGGTTTTCGTTGCTGCCTTTTATTGTGTTAAAATGCAGTTTATTTCCCAGATCACCTAGTCTTCGGGACTTATTGTTTTTTGGCTGTAGGCATGTGGCCAGCTCAATCATCTTAGTTTGCACGATTTCAGTGCGCGAGAATCAAGAAACCCGGGAAACAGACAGTGATTTTTTCGTTACCTTTGCAATGCTTGATCTTGGCCTTTAAAAGAAGCCCGTCGCTTTGACCAGAACTCTGATATAAACGAAATCCATAACCAATGTTTTACATTTGCGTCCAAGAGCAGATGGATTATCCGTACTTGTGACATCTACAACATCTTTCAAAATTCATTTAATCACTGATTGCAATAGAATCCCCCTAAAGACAACCGTGATTTTCAGGTCGACACAGATACAGCCATCACCGAGTTCTTTATCTTTACTCTGAAGGGAGTAAGAGGGAACATCAGTTTAATTAAATTACACAAGTCTCCTGGACTGATACTTAAGGAATTTTCCGCATAGCTACCAACGACTTTCATCTTTGTTTAGCCTGTCATTGCAAGCGGGATGCTTGCTTCAGGAGCGGTAGTCAACCAAGTCAGCAAACATTTTGGGTCAATAGGTTTAAGTTGCCTTTCTTGCATGACATTGGAAGTCCTTATAAATCATGATGTGGTACAGTTTTTGGATGCGAAGGACATTCTGCTGAGTTTCGGCGTGATGTTTGACGAGAATTTCCCCGTCTCTCATATCCACCGACTTATTCGGGTGTCTGGACGAAAGTTTAAGAAGGGGACTTCGAAGTAAATGGAGTGTACATTAGTTCTCCTAAGGCCTTCGACGCTATCCCTCATCATCGCCATTTACACTAACTGAACAATCTTTTGAGCAGGGCACAGCTCCTGAACCGGATATGGGATTTTCTGGTTGGTCGAAACCAATGCATATTTATCTAAGGAAATCAATGTGACCGTCCGAACGTGGTCGGTGAGGTTCCTCAGGGCTCGCTGTTCGGACACATACTCGTCATCCTCTATGTTAGTCACGGTCTTCATGAATTCTACTGTGGCAAAGCGACGTTGGCTGAAAAACTTAAGTTCTGGCAAATAATTAAGGGTCAAAATGACAAGGAAACCACTCGAAGTACCTTAAAATGACTGCATGTGTAGTCTGAGTGATGGCTGCTGAATTTCATTGTAGAAACGTGCGCCGCCATCTATCTATCTCCAGTCAACTACCATGCGAACGACAGCATGAGGCATATTTCCGGAAAGGTATTCAACTTCTTAGTGAGTCTTCGCAAAAGGATTTTGGTGTCTGAATGCAAAGTAATATGAAACCATCATTGTGATGGGCCAATGCTGCAAAAACCCACTGAGGTAATGCGCGCTATCTTAAGGACTTTTGCAGTTTTCGACGAAGGCTTGTTAAAAACATTAGCAGCACCTTTGTCTAACCTCGTCAAAAATAAAACACACAGACATGATGACAGTGACTGGGAAGGAAAACATAATATGCCTTGAGGAAGTACAGAGTATGGTGAAAAGCCAGCAGGAGTTCTCACCTAGATGGAGGGAAGGGGCTTTATCTATCCCCTCTGTGTTGCAGGCAGCGAAGGGTGAGCTGCACGTATGTGGGGCGTGGGAATGTTCGGTTAGGGACGTCCGTGCTTGAGTGGTAGGTCGCATCATGCTTCGTGTGATCCTTAATTGGTGCCCAACTCTCCCCAATGGCTCCCGAAGCTGGATTCTGCCTAGCGACCACACCCTGGTAGCCGCTCCGACCGGCGGGCTAAACCAGGTAATTCCTTTCCCCTCCTTTCCCACTACTTTCCTCAATACCCCCCGCTACCTCACCCTACCTCTCATTTCCCCCCTTCCACTTTAAGTCCTACGAATGGGGCGACACGCAATCCCATAGGCGGCCCAGATTGACCCCGATCGCTCTTCGCCTAAGTCAAACCGTGACCCACACTGGAGTTCGCCAGCCATCTGGGAAGTCTAAGTAGCCGCATTTAGGGACAGCAATGCTTACCACAGCGCGGGAAAAGAGGGTAGAAAAGGGGCCTTAAACATGCAAATACTGGATCACGTCATCCGCACCCAGACCGTGGCTTGCAGATGGACAACCGACGGTCGAAACAATCGAATAAACAACACCCCACGTCCTGCCTCATAGGCTGTTTTGGTGAATCCGCTCACTTTGGCAGTCTAAAATATTTGCCTTCTTTTAGACAATCAGAAGAGCAGCTAGCCGGCCGGAACGAAGCGCGGCGCTACTTGCTCGAGAACTAGCGCGCCTACTATAAACGTCGCCTCCCTCTGCGCCAACTTAGAGCACACCTTCAGCACAGGCAGAACGGTGGTCGTGCATCATCTGCCATTAAACGCTACATACAGTGCTCTCCGTATCCACGTCACTGGTGTCGAAGTGAAGACCGTGGACAACTTTGCCTTCCTAGGCAGTACACTCACGCTGCATCAGGATCGACGACGAGGTGGCTCACCAAATCATCAAAGCCAATCAGGCCTTCGGCTGGTTACAGAACCCCGTGTGGAATCGCCACGATTTTCCCCTTAATGCCAAACTGAACCTGTATAAGGCTGGCATCCTGATAGCTTTGCGGTATTGCGCGGGGACCTAGACAATCTACGAAAAAATGGCAAAGACTCGGCCACTTCCACCTCAGTTGTCGCCGCCAGATACTAGGCCTGAGGTGGCCGAACAAGATGCTGGATACAGTTCTGAAACGGAATGGAAACCGCAGCATTGACGCTATGTTCAGGTAACTGTAAGCGTGATGGACGGAATCTCTTCTTCTAAATCGCAGGCGTAACGGCAAAGTCTTGATTGGAAGGTACAAGGGAACGCATATTATCACTAAAAGCTGGATACTGGAAGTGAGACGTGAAAATATGTGCTAATGAAACCGACTTGCGGCCCAAGGTCTTCGTACTGCGATCGTGTCCGATCCATACAGAGAGATAAGATCACGTTGTCCGCAATCACTGCTCGCGACTGGGTCCTCCTGACCATATGCTACCTTCCTTGTTCTTGCTAGCTGATAGAATCCATTGGTTGCGTCTACGAGCTTTACGCGTACTTACACTACTTTTAAGGACTTCTTTCATGCCACTTCGTTATACGAGTAAAGATTGAGACGAAACATAATAAACAGAGCATCGTCTTCTAAAATCTCTCTATCTGTTCCAGGTTTTCCCGGTCTGCGAGCACATGGACTGCGTGGAGTCTGTTTGGGCGAACACTGCCTTAATTTCTTCCTAATTAGAGAGTAGTATTGCGCAAGGATAATCACGGGGTCTCCGCTGTAATATTGGTGAGCTCTTCGCCTCTGCCGTTGTGCCGCACTTCCGGAATGCTACTTCAGCAGCCCTGTAGGCAGGCAACATCTGATTATGACACATTTCGAAAGCCACT
>CACRXP010000536.1:274722-287765 GCA_902702965.1 Spirometra erinaceieuropaei | reverse complement strand
CGACATCCTGCCGAGTCTAAAATGTTATAAGAGTATGCCTTATGATAATCAGTATCACATCCGCGACCAAGTAATCCTACCTAATCGAAAACACATTTCAGAATTTCAGCCAACATTTCATGAGATAGGTCACGCACTGTATACTCTTTATCCTCTATGTTAGTCACGGTCTTCATGAATTCTACTGTGGCAAAACGACCTTGGTTGAAAAACTTAAGTTCTGGCAAATAATTAAGGGTCAAAATGACAAGGAAACCACTCGAAGTACCTTACAATGACTGCATGTGTAGTCTGAGTGATGGCTGCTGAATTTCATTGCAGAAACGTGCGCCGCCATCTATCTACCTCCAGTCAACTACCATGCGAACGGCAGCATGAGGCATATTTCCGGATAGGTATTCAACTTCCTAGTCAGTCTTCGCAAAAGGATTTTGGTGTCTGAATGCAAAGTCATATGAAACCATCATTGTGATGGGCCAATGCTGCAAAAACACAATGAGGTATTGCGCGCTATCTTAAGGACTTTTGCAGTTTTCGACGAAGGCTTGTTAAAAACATTTGCAGCACCTTTGTTTAACCTCGTCTAAAATATAACACACAGACATTATGGCAGTGGATGGGAAGGAAAACATAATATGACTTGAGGAAGTACAGAGTATGGTGAAAAGCCAGCAGGAGTTCTCACCTAGATGGAGTGAAGGGGCTTTATCTATCCCTTCTGTTGCAGGCAGCGAAGGGTGAGCTGCACGTATGTGGGGCGTGGGAATGTTCGGTTTGGGACGTCCGTGCTTGAGTGGTAGGTCGCATCATGCTTCTTGTGATCCTTAGTTGGTGCCCAACTCTCCCCAATGGCTCCCGAAGCTGGATTCTGCCTAGCGACCACACCCTGGTAGCCGCTCCGACCGGCGGGCTAAACCAGGTAATTCCTTTCCCCTCCTATCCCACTACTTTCCTCAATACCCCCCGCTACCTCACCCTGCCTCCCATTTCCCCCCTTCCACTTTAAATCCTATGAATGGGGCGACACGCAATCCCATAGGCGGCCCAGATTGACCTCGATCGCTCTTCGCCTAAATCAAACCGTTACCCACACTGGAGTTCGCCAGCCATCTGGGAAGTCTAAGTAGCCGCATTTAGGGACAGCACTGCTTACCACAGCGCGGGGAAAGAGGGTAGAAAAGGGGCCTTAGACATGCAAATACTGGATCACGTCATCTGCACCCAGACCGTGGCTTGCAGATGGACAACCCACGGTCGAAACAATCGAATAAAAAACACCTCACGTCCTGCCTCATAGACTGCTTTGGTGAATCCGCTCACTTTGGCAGTCTGAAATATTTGCCTTCTTTTAGACAATTCGAAGAGCAGCCAGCCGGCCGAAACGAAGCGCAGCGCTACCTGCTCGAGAACTAGCGCTCCCTATGATAAACGTCGCTGGTCTTAGCGAGACCTGCTTCCCGAACAAAGTCGACATGTGGAGTTAGGTGCCGGCTGTACACTCTTCATGACCGACCGCCCAAACGCAGAGTGACGTGACGCAGGCATCGCATTTCCCATTCGTAACGATATCGTGGGAAAACCGCCCTGTCTGTTGCGGGTGTCAACGACCGTCTTGTGCGTTTGCACTCGCCTCCCCGGGGAGCCAAATTCGCACCACCGTCAGTGTAATCGCCCAGCCAATGAACAGATCCGATTGGGTGAGGACTAAGTTCTACGAAGATCTACTCGCCCTCCTCACGACTGTGCCGAAGGTGGGCAAATTGGTTTCCCTCGGTGATTTCAATGCCCGCGTCGGGACAGACAGTGCCGCCTGGAGGGGAGTACTGAGTCCCCATGGGATCGGTGGCCGCAATGACAACGGGCCCTTCTCCTGAAAACTTAAACAGGACACCGCCATCTCCTTAACAACACCTTCCGCCTGTCGACGAAGGTGACCTGGATGGATCTCCGATCACGGCGATGGCAGCTGCTGGACTACGTTCTCGTTCGGAAGCGAGATTGAAAGGACGTGCTAGTGACTACAGCAATCTGCGACGCCGGCGGCTGTACGGGTCACTACCTTGTCATGCCCAGGACGAGGCTTCATCTGCACCTGCGCGGAGGACCGTAAGATAAGCGGCCACCAGGTAAGTTAAATGCTGTCGTGTATTATTTGCCGGCCCTGCTTAGATTTTAGCAATCAGTTAGCCCACCACCTGGAAAAATACTGGCCCCGGACAACAGCGTCACCGTGGAGACCGTGGAGCAACGAACTGAACCTGCCATCCTTTCCTTTAGAAACGATGCGAGCTATTCGCCAACTTTCCAGTAGACAAGCAGCGAGATCTGACGCGATTCTGGCCGAAATCTGCAAGCACGACAGCCTTTGGTTGATGAAAAAACTAGAACCGTTATTTAAAATGTGGCTCCGAGGACGAATTCCTCCGTCCCTCAAGTATGCGACAATTGTCCATCTTTATAAGCAGGAAGGTAACTGGCAACTCTATGATAAACACGGAGCCATCTCGTTGCCAGCCATCACCGAGATCTCCCGTCGCATCCTCCTCAATCGTCCTAACGACCATCTTGAGCAAAGCTTTCTGCGAAAAGTCAGTGAGGAGTCCGAGGCCACTGCGAAATTACTGACATGATTTTCGACACCCGACAACTGCGGAAGAAATGCAGTTTTCTTCCATACTGATGGACGCCTACCGTGACGAGCGCCACTAGATCCGCATCACCTGCAGGACCCACGGCCATCTTCTCAACAGCTGGCGCATGGGGGCCTCAACTTATCTGTCTAAAACTTATGTTCATGACCTACCCTCTGCCGACGGCTGTGCATTCAGCAGCGTGTCACAAAATGATATGCAACGGAGCATGGAAACCTTCGTCTCCCTCTGCGCCAACTTAGAGCCCACCTTCAGCATAGGCAAAACGGTGGTCGTGCATCATCTGCCATTAAACGCTACATACAGTGCTCTCCGTATCCACGTCAGTGGTGTCGAAATGAAGACCGTGGACAACTTTGCCTACCTAGGCAGTACACTCACGCTGCATCAGGATCGACGACGAGGTGGCTCACCAGATCACCAAAGCCAGTCAAGCCTTCGGCTGGTTACAGAACCCCGTGTGGAATCGCCACGATTTTCCCCTTATTGCCAAGCTGGACATGTATAAGGCTGTCATCCTGATAGCTTTGCTGTATTGCGCGGGGACCTAGACAATCTACGAAAAAATGGCGGAGACTCGGCCACTTCCACCTCAGTTGTCGCCGCCGGATACTAGGCCTGAGGTGGCCGAACAAGATGCTGGATACAGTTCTGAAACGGAATGGAAACCGCAGCATTGACGTTATGTTGAGGTAACTGTAAGCATGATGGAGTGGCCATCTCGTAAGGATGGACGATGAACGCATACCGAAACAAATCTTCTACGGAGATGTCGCCACGGGTATTCGCCGACATGGAGGTCAAACCGTCACTACGGGGATACCTTGAGAAATTCCTTAAAGTGACTACAGATCAACCCGAATACTTGGGGAGTCCCAACACAGGACCGACCGGAATGTAAAAGAGCAGAGACGACTGCAGCAGCCATCTATGAATGCAATTGGTTAGCCGCTGCCAAAGCCAAAAAGGGAAGCTCACAAGTCTCAGGCACCCCTGACCAGTAACGCCAACCCCAACGCCTTCCAAAATGCCCGCGCTGTCAACGGACATTGCACGCGCGGATCGGCCTCGTATGGGATCTCCGGACTCAGCGCACCAGCCACTCCACCGCCCCTGTTCCAACCCCCTACGGCGCACACTACGATGACAGCCCTCACCATCGATGCTGAACATCCCTATGCTCCACTGCCGTTGGTTATCATCATCTTCATAATCCTCGCCGCCACATCCTCCGCAACGATGACGACCACCCAACCAAACCTCTCCCGACGGCCAGCCAACCATCATCCCCACCATCCCCAGCGATGCGGATTCTGTCTTAGCCTGTCCCCATTGAGAACGCACATGCACCTCACGCATCGGCCTGGTCGGTCAGTCGAGAATCCATCACACTGCGACAGGCGCACCAGTGCCAGGACCTTCCATAGGCATTCGCTGCATCCGCTTTCACTGTCCACACTACCCACGCACATCTATACACCGTATGGGCCTATTCGGTCGCATGCGTATCCGTAGCAGCGGAATTTACCACAGTGTATGCACATCCATTACGCCTTGCACGTCAACCATCCTTCCTATCCCCATCTCAATCAAATTCCCATCGACTAGCGCGCCCACCACTAACAACACTAAAACAATTCCCCGAACTAGCCTGTCCCCATATTGCCACCGCATGTTCATCACACGCATAGGCCTGGTCGGCCACTTGTGAATCAAACGCACAGAAAATGGTGAACCAGTGTCTGGAACACCGACACACAAAAGACGTCATTGCCTCGCTTGTACGCACTGCCCTCGAACATTCAGCTATCAAATTGGCCTACTAAGCCACATGCGCCTCCTGGAGAACCTGTGATAGAATACCGCCGGCAATATAATGCCGCCACACCTCTCGTCGCAAGCACGAACATCCATAACCACTATAAACATTAAACAACGCAAGCTTGTCACACAGGTGAGAAGTGTCATTTGGCTCCTCCACGTGGATCGTCTGTTACATCTAAGATAAGAGCCTCAGACTATGACGGTGCACTAAGCGTCGTAGCTTGGAGGGTTGCCAACTGACGATGGAACTCAGACCTAGCAAACAGTTCAGCGAGTGTTTGTGCGGAGTGGCCGACTGGTGGACTGAAAGTCAGGCTGCAATAGCTCCTCCTAAATGTGACCTCTAGGACACTCCCACCTAGTGGGATCTAAGCTGCACATCCATATACTCGTCGTATAAAATCCTGGTCAGTGCACTTTGTGAAACGGGGATTGTGGAGATACGCATACGTACAGTTTTTCACTGGGTCAGCGACAAACAACCGCTGGCACCACCGGTCTTCCTGGATGGCTCAGGTTGGGGAGGAAAGAGTCCAGTTGATGCGGCGAAAGTCCATCACTTTAAGCTAATTCACACGCAAGTCACCGATCGAACGGTTATGTGTGTGCATGTGTGGGGTATTCAGTTCCGGGCCCCGTTATGGTCGTAGTGGGTTGCTCATTTGTTTGCAGGTGTAGGCTAGGTTTAGCGTCTATTAACTGGCACCCAACTCGCACACGTGGCTCCCTGCAGCTTGGCTCTGCCTAGCGACCACACCTCGTTAACCGACTCGACCAGCGGGCTAAATCAGATGAGGGTATCCGTGTGTGCATCTCAGCACACGGTAACTCGGCTCGGCTCCCACCATCGCAGGCCAGATGGACCACGGGTTCGGGATCTTCGAAATGGGACTCCATTCGCAACCAAACAGGAGACCACCAGAACTCAGCAAGCTCCAGACCTAATGGATGGAAGATCGCCCCCTACCATTCTTCTGCATCTATTCTCCGTCCGTCTCATATGCCCCTCACTCTCCCCGCCCTCTAATCTACTCTCCTACCCCACGGTCAAAATTTCCACAGATCACCGCATCACTACCTCCGAGATGAAGCTTCGTCTGCAACCGAGCTGAGGGTCCCAAGGTAAGTGGCTCACCCAGCTAAGCCGAATATTGCTCTGTTGTCTCTGCTTTTTTGCTTGTTCTTGCTTGGGCGCCTTTGTCTTCCTTGATGTAAGCTAAATACCGTTCTGTTGAATTTTTCTGCTCAATGTCTATATTGCAGCAAACATTTAGCTCAGAGAGGGACGGGAAACTGTCCATACCGTATTTTTACTCTTCCCCCATTCCGCCTCCTCCCCCCACGCCAAATGTTCTACTGCGAGAGCGACAGCGTTCACGTAGACGGCCCAGGCCTTTAATTGTTATCTCACCAAACCTAGAGACCTATAGTGGGGAGCGATATCCGTCTGGTGCGACTTAACTGCCCTATTTTGGGACAACACTGCTTATCCACGAGAGGGGGACGGGAATAGAAAAAGTGACCTAGACAAATGCGCGCTGACCGTGGCTCGTAGACTCCAAACCCACGGTCGGAACAATCACTAAAGAAACTATACCCTCGCTCTCTCTTGCCCACTCCCTCACCGCCGCCCCACCACACAGGCTAGTAGGGTAAGTCCGTTCACCCTGGCAGCCTGGAATGCTCGTTCCTTTTTAGATAATTCAAGGAGCAACCGACCGTAACGGAATGTGGTGCGAGTCGCCGGGGAACTGATGCTCCTCTACAAGGTGGAAATAGTTGCACTCAGCGAGACCCGGTTCTCCGAATAAGGCCAACTGGATGAGAGAGGTGACGACTACACCTTCTTCTGGAGCGGTCGTCCCAAATGCAGAGCGACGGGACGCGGGTGTCGACTTTGCCATCCGAAACAACATCGTGAGACGATTGCCCTGTCTGCCGCAGGGCATCAACGAACGCCTAATGAGCTTTCGCCTGCCTCTTCGGAGAGGCAAATTTGCCACTATCATCAGCGTCTACGCCCCTCAATGACCAGCTCTGACGCGGAAAAAACAAATTTTACGAGGATCTGCACGTCTTCCCGGCATCTGTGCCGAAGGCTGATAAGTCGATTGCGCTTGGTGACTTCAAAGCGCGCGTTGGCACAGACCATGATGCCTGGAAAGTAGTGCTAAGTCCCCATGGTCTCGACGACCCCAATTACAATGACCTACTCCTCCCTGGAACCTGCGCAACACACCGTCTCATTCTGACCAACACTTCCCGCCTTCCAACGCGAGAGAAGGCCACCTGAATGCGTTCTCGGTCGCGACACTGACACCTGCTGGACTATGTCCTCGTTCGGAGGCAAGACCGGCGGGATGTGCTGATGACAAAGGTGATCCCGGGTGTCCACGGGTGAACCAACCACCGCCTCGTCAACTCCAAGATGAGGATTCGCCTACAGCCTCGCAGGCGACCTCAAGCCAAGCGACCTCCAGGTAAGCTGAATATTGCTTTGTCGCTGCCTGCTCACCATTTCCATTTCAGAAATCAACTAGCTCAAAGGCTAGTCAACCTTCCCATAGCCGCCACCAACGAGAACGCCTCCATGGAGAACCGATGGTACCAACTAAGGGACACAGTCCAGTCGATCGTCCTGGCTGTCCTCGGTCGCGTACGCCGCCAACATTAGGAATGGTTCGATGACGACGCTGCCATCAGCAATCTGCTCGCCGCGAAAAACCGACTGCACAAAGCCTACGCCAATCGCCGTATTGATGACAAGGCAGCATTCTACCGTAGTCACCGTCTTTTGCAACAGCGGCTGCGAGAGATACAGGATGCTTGGACGTCTAGCAGGGTCGATGACACCCAAGGGTACGCGGACCTCAACGAGTGGAAGAACTTCTTCGCGGCGGCCAAGACTGTACACGTTCCCACAGCCACAAGGAACTGCTCCTCTTCTTGGGGCCGACGGAAGGACCCTACTCACCGAGGAGACGCAAATTCTACTGCAAAGGGCCGAGCGCTTCAGAGGCGTCCTCAACCGTCCCTCCACCATCTCCGATGCCGCTTTCGCCCATCTTCCTCAAGTTGAGACCAATGCTGACCTCGACCTCCCGTCCTCTCCACGAAACCATCAGGGTCGCATAACAGCCCTCCAGAGGGGAAGCGCCAGGATCGGATGATATACCTGCTGAGATCTACAAACACGGAAGCCCCCAACTTATGGAACCCCTGACGGTGCTCTTCCAGATGTGGTTTCAAAGAAAAATCCCGCAGGATTTCAAAGACGCCACAATCGTACGTGTCTACAAGCGGAAAGGGAACCACCAAATCTAAGACAACTGCAGAGGCACCTCCCTCCTCATTATGACCGGGAAAATCTTTGCTCGCATCATCCCGAATCGCCTCAGCAGCCATCTGGAACAGATTCTCCTGCCAGTCACTGCAGCCTCCAACGTCATCGCGAAACCACTAACATTATTTCCGCCACCCGCCAACTGAAGAAGACGTTTCAGTAGATGAGGACCCACTTCTATTTTACTTCCATGATTTGGCCAAAAGCGTTCGACGCAGTGAATCGCGAAGGACTGCAGAAAATCATGCACAGATTCGGCTATCCCGCGACTCACTGAGATTTTGCGTCAGCTCCACGATGGCATAGTCGCGCGTGACGCTGACAATGGAGTCGTCTCAGAGACATTCGTAGTGACCAACGAAGTGAAGCAGGGTTGCGCACCCTCTCCCCGCCAAACCTCTTCAGTCTCATGTTCTTTGCCATACTTATGGACGCCTATCGTGACGAACGCCCCGAGATCCGCGTCGCCTACAGGATTGACGGCCACCTCCTCGATCAGCGGTGAATGCGCCTCCAATTGCGTGTATCCGCAACTGCCGCCCATTAACTTCTCTTCGCTGACGACTGCGCTCTCAACGCCACCTCTGAAGGAGACATGCAAAGGAGCATCGATCTCTTGGTCACCGCCTGTGGCAACTTCGGCCGAATCATCAAAACGGACAAGGCGGTGGTTACGCATCAACCGCCACCTGACATCGTCTACGGCGCACCTCAAATCAACATGAACGACATCCAGCTGCAAGCCGTGGACAACTTCATCTACATCGGCCGCACCCTCTCTCGCAATACCAAAATCGGCGATGAGGTGGCCCACCGGATGTCCGAAGTCAGCCCAGCTCTCGGCCGTCTGCAAAACACAGTCTGGAATTGTCAGTTTTCAACTCAGCACCAAACTGAAGATGTACAAATTGGTCATCCTGACGACGCTGTTACATGGGGCAGAGACCTGGACGGCGTACAAGAAGCAGGTGCAAGGATTAAACCACTTCCACCTCAACTGTCTCCGACGGATACTGAAGCGGAGGTGGCAGGACTGGATTCCAACAAGGGGCGTAATGGGACGGAAGGGAGTCCTCAGCATCTACGCCCCGCTGAGACAACTGAAACTGCGCTGGAACGGCCACTTCCTGTGCATGGACGACCGGTTACCCAAACGACTCTTCTATGGAGATGTCGTCATGAGTTCCCGCCGACGAGGAGGTCAAGTACAGTGCTACGAGGATACTCTGAAGGCCTCTCTGAAATGCCTGTAAATTAACCCGGCCAACTGTGCCGACCTCGTCCGGGACCGACCTGACGGAGAACAGCGAAGATCAGCACGCCAATCCGCGAAGCCGCCCACATCACCGCCGCCAGAGTCAGACGTGAGGCTCGCAAATCTAAACTGCGCCCACCTCTCAACGCCAACGCTCGACCGCCCCCCAACCTGCCCACGATGTCAACGGGCGTTCCGAGCACCAATCGGACTTAATGGACATCGTACCACCTGCAGCACCCGAAAGATACCACTTGATGTCCCTCGGCGCACCTCTGCTCTGCACCCCACGTTGACGATCAACACTGAGTGCATTCTTGAATCCCCACTATCATCTTCCTCCACTGCCTCAACATCCGATGCGGCGACTCCTGTACCCACCACCAGTGCACACAATCCTGACACGCCAACAAGCACCAGCCAGCGATGTGGACTCGATCCACACCTGTCCCCATTGCGGCCGCATTTTCATTTCACACCGGCCTGGTCGGTCATTTGCGAATCCATCGCACAGACTGGCAAGCCAGTGCCTGGAGCACCAACATATACCGGACGCATTCGTCCAAACTGTGCTCACTGCACCCGCACATCTACCCACCGCATGGGCCTATTAGGCCATATGCGCATTCACGAAAACCCGCGGCAGACAGTCGCCGGCCAAACCACATCATCACATCTTCCTCCACCTGTCTCACACAACATCGTCACCAACCACAAGCATCCGACTACCACCACCCACCACGCCCATTCCCCGCACCTGTCAACTGATCAGCTCGAACAGTGTTTGGGGCCTGGGAATAGGAAGGGAGAGAAAGGTCGACGGCTCGGTGAATTTTCCTCACTATAAACAATCCGACGTGCTTGAAGCTATCACGTTGCGCTAAATGCCGTGGCTTGGAAGGTTGCCAACTGACCTCGCAGTCGGTACAGTGTGTGCTTCTGTGGAACGGTCGACTGGTGGTCTAAGAGGCAGACTGTAATGGCTCCTTCTTAACGTGGCCTTTATGGCACTCCCACTCCGTGAGATCCGAGTCAGGTGTGACGACACGCCTAGGTGCGAATTTGGCCGCGCCAGCTCCTTTCGTTGCTGTTGGTTAAAATCCTGGTCATTTGCTGTGTGGACCAGGGAGTGTGGAGTGAAGAGCCAAGGTGCGTCTCGGTCGTGCCATCCACCTGCGCCCTCCCCCGACTCCGTTTTTTTGACTATCTTGACACCGGGTCCAGGTGGGGGGGGGAATGAGGTAGGTGCTGTGCAAGTCCACTACCATTATAAACTAACTCACGCACAAGTCTCCGTCCCTGCTTCATCCAGAGTGGAGCACGTGTTGGACATCGTCGACAACGACAGTCAAACTGTCGGCATATACCGAACGAACACAGCTTCTGAATCCGAGCAGTCCATAATCGTCGGCGGCAATATTTGCGATCCCGTCTTCGGCGTCCGTGCCAAGACAGCTCAGAGATCTGTTGAATGGCCTGAACGAAAACAAACTCACCGGCCCTACTGCTAAATGTGTGCTTGTTGAACTGAAGACTAAAATTTTCCAAATCGCCCGAACTTTTTCAAGTGTCTCAATCTTCGCTAAAATGCCCACCGCTGTCTGGTGCAGAAGATGCGGAAAAACCCAATTCTTAAACGGGAATTAACTATCGGCTCAAGCAAACGAGGGCTGCATTTAAGGACTCTCAGTGGCTTTTGAAATGTGTCATAATCAGATGTTGCCTGCCTACAGGGCTGCTGAAGTAGCAGTCCGGAAGTGCGGCACAACGGCAGAGGCGAAGAGCTCACCAATATTACAGCGGAGACCCCGTGATTATCCTTGCGCAATATTACTCTCTAATTAGAAAGAAATTAAGGCAATGTTGGCCCAAACAGACTCCACGCAGTCCATGTGCTCGCAGACCGGGAAAACCTGGAACAGATAGAGAGATTTTAGAAGACGATGCTCTGTTTATTATGTTTCGTCTCAATCTTTACTCGTATAACGAAGTGACATGAAAGAAGTCCTTAAAAGTAGTGTAGGTACGCGTAAAGCTCGTAAACGCAACCAATGGATTCTATCAGCTAGCAAGAACAAGGAAGGTAGCATATGGTCAGGAGGACCCAGTCGCGAGCAGTGATTGCGGACAGCGTGATCTTATCTCTCCAGTCTTCCACCCATACGACAGATGAAATTCTGGTAGCAGAATTCCAAGATGTTGGGGCTGGACGGAATCTCTTCTTCTAAACCGCAGTCGTAACGGCAAAGTCTTGATTGGAAGGTACAAGGGAACGCATATTATCACTAAAATCTGGATACTGGAAGTGAGACGTGAAAATATGTGCTAATGAAACCGACTTGCGGCCCAAGGTCTTCGTACTGCGATCGTGTCCGATCCGTACAGAGAAAAAGAGAAAGTCAGGATGTTCGACGTCCCATCTGATTTATATTCTCCGTGAAACCGGTGGGATAATCAGAAGAAACGGTGCGTTACACAGCCTGCATACAGCTTGCTTGGAGCGCCTGCGATCCCGACTTGAAATTCGGTGGAATGTAGATCCGAATTTGCAAGTTTGCAGTCGAGGCAATTTCAATTCTGGCCTAAGCCTCATACTGACCCACAACAATCTCAAATAGGTAGAAAAAAACAAGTCTCGGAGAGTAACGTAGCTTCGACTGACGGACCCTGGCTTGAAAGTAAACTTCACCACCGATAGATGGCGCCTCCTGGCGGCGACACAGTGATGGAGTGTTGTCTGTGACCGTTTGGTGATAGGCTCCAAAAAGCCGAGTTCGAACTCATCCGCAACGTTACGTTACCAAACACCCGTTCAGAATAATGCGACCACCGTAGTGTCCAATATAAGGACGGACAGATACGATATGGAATACCAAAAGCGAATGCTTTCCGTGTTTGAAAAGGCAACTCTCATGACACGGTTATAGCGTCCAACCGCAGAGGTGAGATTTGAACAGTACGCCGTGGAGGGGGGGGGGTAGTTATGAGGCCAATGATACCATTTTTGGTGGCAGATGATTCTGACTAGTTCGGAAGAACCAGAAGTTATGAGAGATATCCGGACCAACCCGTAAAAAAACTAGCGAATCTCCCTAGAAAGTTTACACATTCGTAGCTGATACGGACATTTATGAGACCTAAAAAGACATCTACAGACCTTGTTCGACAACTATTTGTAAGTGGTCCAAACAGTTCGATTCAAGTACATAAAGAGGGCTTTTGCAAACTGATGTAGAAGCGTGCTTTAAATAAGCGAGGGAGTCTGATGGAGAAAAGGTTAAGATTCCTGAACGGCGGAACCAGACGGGTATCATACAGTCGTAAGTTTGCATCATATAACTCGACCACCACCCATATACGAAGCCTGGGTGAACGAAGTCACGTGAAACAGTCTGAGCTCAAATCTTTAAACGACTATTTTGCAGTATTTCCGGAAAACATAATGAGAAAAAGGCTGGGAAAACAAGAACACATGTTATTTACATACAGTGAATGGCCATGAAGTGAACATAGAGGACAAGGAGAATAGTAACTAAGATCTTAACGTTTCCCCAATATGTTCAGGAACTTTCCTCGGCTCATTTCCTTTGCTAGACGAAATAAGGAAATTCACAAGGGCAAAAGGCAACTTACACTCCTCAAGACCAACTTGATAGGCAAGGTTCTGCAACTGCTTGATTTTATCCATTAGCTGTTGGGTGGACAAACTGCCGAAGTCTAAAGAAAAACGCTCAGATGACCAGCATCTCAAATACCGTGAATAAGTTCGAGATCTTCCTTATCTAAATCCGTGGTGTACTTAGCCGGTGTTTGAATGTTCAAATCAGGCTGACGGGTTGAAATGAATTCCGAAACACCTGGGGTATGGTGAAAATAAGGGAAAGACGAGGAAGTATACTTTGTTCAGGCCAGAGCTCTGGTGAAGCTCTATCTAGACTTTCACTGCTAATTAGAGCTTGGTCATCCATTA
>CACRXP010000536.1:232579-266153 GCA_902702965.1 Spirometra erinaceieuropaei | reverse complement strand
CACTGGTTCGCCGTTATTTGCTGCAAAAGTAATAGAATCAAGTTTATCCGTAATAGCCACTTACTTAAAGAGGCTTTCATGCAAACCCTTATTTTGTTTACTTTTCAGTCCCCGTCAAAACTTTATGTTATTTAAGTTTGCTAGCCTGGCAGCGCCTTGGATGTATGCTAACAATGTGGTTTGCAGGCCTGTTAAACTTCCAGGGCTTCTCCAAAATCCATGACAAGTAGGTTTTTAACTTACGATCTGTAATATGTCAGTTCGCTTCCTAAAGTGAGTTCACCTTCTGTTATATTGAAATTGCCCAGCGTTCTGCTTTATGACCATTTGTAAACTTCCGGTTCCACAAAAAATCATGTCTCTCGATGTGTCCCCTTCAAGTTTGTTTTAGCACCTTAATATCTTCCTAGTGGTAAAAGTTCCATCTCGTAATCTTTCCTAACAGTTCAATTTTTCGTTAATTCCTTTTTTATGAAACGCACTGCCATCAGCCTGAACTCTAGGACTAAACTCGGCATGATTATCCCTAACGTCGGATGAGTTGTTTGAAAGATGATCTGTTGGAGAACCTGGTTTTTTGAGTTTACCTTTTTTGTTTACACGTGCTGCGTCTTGAGTCCACTCTCTAACTATGAAATCGACACTCGATTTGAGAAGTACAAGTTTTATCGACAAGGTCGCGCTGGTGAAACGTGGCGGTAATTGTCTACTTTACAGAATAACCACTGACATGCACTTCTCTTCTGAGTTGAGTACGTCTTGCACCTAGAAGACGTATGTTTCACTCCAATTATTCTCTCGCATTGTGTCATTGTGTATGCAGTCCTACTTGTTATTTTGGCAGTGAGGACCATTTCTAAGAATTTCTCGAGGGAACGTGTGGCCCATTCCACATCTGCATGGTCGTGGGAGAATGAAACTAGCCTTGAAAATGCTGGCTCACAAGTTTTTTCTCTCTTAGACTCCGGACAATTAAATCTGCCCACCCAGGCCACCCGGCCTTCTGTGTACTAAATGTGACTTTAATTTTACTAAAGGCGTCTACCCACTCTTTGCAAATTTCCACCAAGGCTTTTTTGCAGGTGACGTGGCGTTGGTTCGCTGCTGCCGTATAATTTGTCATTCTGTATGACTACTGACTATGCTGACTTTGCGCACGTTAGTACCGAATTGGTAAAATCCTTTACTTAGCGCCTAGATCAGTAGACTTTCTTTTAGAAGCCATCCAGTCTTTTTCGACCCCCCTTTCTGTGCTTCTCCGAAGTCATCTCAGTATATTTTTATTAAGAGAGAGGTGGGCATACGCAGTTGAACTCTTTGTTGGTTTAAATAACGACACAAAAAATATGCGTCGTCTTATAACGCCCCTGGACTTGTACAGAATTGTTTGAATGTGTGACACTTTATGGCGCGAATACCTAGGGTGGAGATGGCGTAGTCGCGTGTCGGTGAAGATAACCGGTGTCCCTCCCTCTCTCTTCTGTCGATCCCTTTCCCCTTGTCGTACCGTAACGTAACGTATCGTCCCTACCGCTCGCCTCCTCGCTACATCGGCACTCCCTCGGCCCCTCCCTGCAGTTGCCCCCAGCGCTGCACTCCCCACCGGTTTACTAGCTGGCATGTTGGCATCGTCTCTCCACCCAGACAGGTCATTCCACAGATGTAACCATCCTTCCTGTACAATTACGATTATTATACTTTTTCCCAGTGCAGTCTCGTCATATTACACTTTATCCCTTATTCGACATGCCTTCTTCTTCTGTGTATGGATGTGTATCAAGGAATGCTAACAGTTCCGTTCAGGTCTACTCCGGCCAAGATCTCTTCTCGGCGTTTCCTTACTCCGGTGTGTGCTACCCTTGACGTCCTCGGCCGCTACAGTCTTTTGGGCAAAATTCAAATCGTAGGTCAAACACTCTGCCACGCATGTCAGAGGGTCTGATAAAGGAAGGATCTTTACGCTGTTTCAATAGCTTTTAAGTCTCCTTTAAAGAAAATATGGAAGAGTGGAGGAAGTGACACTCGATTTAAACGTCTTCGATTGTGTGGTTTCGCAAAGGCCTTCTTTTGCGCACTGAAATATATTGAAGCAGCAATTTGAATCATTATTTGAAAAAATATTGTGCCAGTAGATGGTGCTTGTAAAGTTATTTATTAAGTCCTTGTCAACATTAACATAGTGAAGGAAGCTACGTTTTACTGCTAATTTTGCCGAAGTGAAAACTGTAATGCAACAATGAGTTAATGCATGATCACTGGTAAAAATATCATGATGGAAATCCATAAATAAAGAAAAGATGTCAATGGTGAGGTTTCAATCTCATATACTATCGTTTCTGGTCGAAGAGTGGTTGAATGGAGACCCGTTTTAGAAGTACATAATATCCAGAAGCTTCTGGAATTGAGGAGTGGAAGTATGCTTATGCCAGTCCATTTCAAGCAAATTAAAATCGCCTACGATTATCTTGGCATCAAGTGAAGTCTCTGCGATTTTTTAAGGAGTTCACAGATTTGGCTTTTATTTCCAGGGCAACAAAGGTAATTATATGCACATCCAATTAAGGCTTTTCTATTTTGCGGAAGGATTATTGGAAAGAAACAGAGATTTCCATAATAAGAAGAAATGTTCTGGATGTGAGGCGAATGTAAAAGTGAGGCTCTGACACAAAGTAAACAACTACCGCCATGTTTTTAAACTCGGTCTTGACGATATAAGCTGAGACTATCTATAGCGAAAACCGTTTCAGAAAGTAGAGAGAGCCCAAAATTCTGTAATGCACAAACATCGAGGTCAAACTCGAAGGCTACAATCCTTAATTGTGTCATCTTTTGCACGACTGATCTCGCGTTGAGAGAAACTATACTGAGCATATTCCTGAGATGCAGATTACACTCATTACGTTGGACAAAAAGGAAGAGTTGGTGGTGGAACATTAAGGTGTAGCGGGGAGGAAAATGTGTGGAAAGTAAGGTTGCTGTGGTTATAACTGTGTGAAGATGTTACCACTAACTGAAGAAACAGTGTTGCATGGAAACATTTGGACAGGATAGGTGGAGAGGGATGCTGATAAGTGCGGAATAAAAAATATGAGGCATAAAAATAGGATTTCGAGGATATTGAGCACAAAATGAGGAGCGGTTTATGTTTGAAAACAAACTGAACATTCTTGAGAAACTGCACGCATTAGGATTAGGCCTTATTATTTGATGAGCCAGGCTAGCTGCGGGTTGGGAAAATTATATGTGACACAGTATACTTGCATTTTACAGGCCGACGTGTTAGTGGGCCTCCCAACTGTGGTGCTTTCTTTCAATTTAGAATTCAGGATAAGATCAGGTAAATATCTCCCTGAACTATTATCTGGTACATTTGATTGCACCGTTTGATTAGACTTGAGTGGCCTGGCACGGGAACCGGATGGATTCCTCCTAGTCTTGTTAACTTTGCAGTACTTTGATGTCACGTTGACGGGCCTGCAGTCGGTTACAACTGCACGGCTCCCACTTTCGCGAATGAAGATTGCAATCCCCGGGAGAATTTTAATATCGACTTATTTCTAGAACAAGATGGATACTGGTTTAGTCAGTTCTCGATCGCGTTCACATAATAGTTTTGCTGGGATCTCGTCCTAACAAGGAAATTTACATTCCTTCAGGTTTTGTACCTTTTGTAGAAATGGCTCCTTCCCGAAGAAGAGTGATTTCAGTAATTGATGCCATCACGCTCTCGTAACTAGGGGTAATGAAGTCCGCTTCCCTAGTGAAAACGTACTCAGAGAAGTTGGAATAAATGTTTGTCTTTGTTTGTCGTGTCGGATATATCGAGGACTTCATCGTCTCCTCATTACGGATATCGGACTTCTGTTATCTTTGCTCTCTTGCAGGCAGGCGTAGAGAAATTTAGGAATTTCCACCACTCAATGGAACAGAGGGCTCTCGAAATTCCGGCATCTTCCGAAAAATTAAGCCTCTAAGCCTTTAACTCTTCGAAGGCTGGACTTTCGTTGCTTCTGGTCAATATAAATCATGATTTGGAGCATATGGCGAAGCATTCCATATAAATTCGTCCGCCCATGTTTCAGTAACACCAATATATTTCAACAAAAGTTCTAAGTTGGGATATTTTGTGGACTATTGGTCTCACATTTATAAGAGCTATACATAGGACGTTGGATATGGAAACTGTAAGCTTGTCTATATCGCCAAGAACTTTTGTAAAGGCGAGATCGAAAAAAGTAACAAGAAACGCAGAAATATTTGGAAAGGTGACTTTAACGCAATAAGCCGTGCACTTTTGAAGGAAAGCTGGCTAGTTAAAATGGAAGATTCAGAAGAATTCTGGCAATACCTTCGCGGGATTGTAGGACGTCTAATTGACCAATTGTCCAATAAAAATAGCAAGACCATGTGCGCGACCGCCGTGGGTCACTCCGATGACAAGAAAGACCATGAAGAAGGAACAAACGCTATGAAAAGTATTTGCATCTTCAAGATCCAACAACATTCGTCGAATATAAAGGACAACGTAATAAATGCCGCGAGCAACTATGGGTTGGCAGAACTTCTTTCAAGCGCCGACTGATAGCAGAATCCATTATGTGTCCTAGACGTTTTATGACTACATCCGTAGTAGTAGTAGTAGTAGTAGTAGTAGTAGTAGTAGTAGTAGTAGTAGTAGTAGTAGTAGTAGTAGTAGTAGAAAACATAGGGGCGAAATTGCATGTCCAAAGGATAGCCTCAGAAACTTATTAATTGAAGAGCCACAGAAAGAGTAATTACTGTCTCACTTTTTCAATCGTTTTTTTACAGAGAAGTCCCCCGAAGACCGTGAGGAGTTTGAAATGGGCAAAGACAGCCGTGAGTTTCAAATGCGCCAAGATACTGTCGTCAATGAAACCGCTGCTTTTTCTGTCGTATAGGTAGGACGTGTCCTCATTCAAATATAACCACATAAGTCTCCTGGACCCGATGGAGTTTTTGGATTGATATTTATCGAACTATCAACGGAGCTTTCAAAGCCTCTTTTGACTCTCTTTCTGAACTGTCAATGAGAACAGGGAGGCTGCCATTTCGGTAGAAAACAACTAACCTCTTTCCCTTGCGTAAGGAAGGGGCAGGCTGTAAACAAGCAGCTCTGGGCCTATTAGCTTAATTCGTTTTTCATGCAAGACGATGGAATCTCTAGTGAAAAGTTCTATACAGCAATTTTGCGAACAAAAATAACACCTTACAGGATTTTCGACATGGCTTTCGGAGAGGGCGTTCCTGCCTCTCAAGTCTGCTTACTTGTCTAGAGATCTTGACCAGAGCTTTAGAAGAGGGTTTTGAGGTTGATATCGTGAACATCGATTCCCGCAAAGCATTTGACACTGTCATATACCAAAGCCTTCTTCACTACTTGAGGTCCATGGGCATCCGGGGAGATCTTCTGAACTGGATAAGGGCGTTTCTGATTGGTCGGAAAAAGCGTGTCAATATCGGAGATGATATGTCAGAATGGGTTAATGTGACTAGTGGTGTGCCTCAAAACTCAGTCCTGGGACCCTTGCTCTTCCTCTTTTATGTTAAGCACAACCTTCAGGAACTCGACTGCGGTAAAATAATGCTTGTCGACTACGTTAAGCTCTGGCAAGTCATTAAGAGCCCAAATGACCAGAGAGCCCTTTAAAACTGTCTGTACTGACTGCAAGCGTGTTCTGAGAAATGGCTTATAAACTTCAATATGCAGAATTGTGCCGTCCTTCATCTACTTCCAATCAACCTTCAGTCAAATGAGAGCCTGAGGACATATCACCTGAAAGAAGTTTGGATACATAGCAACATGAAACTAACACTGAAGTGCAACAAGACTGTAAAAAGGTCATGGTAATTCTTAATGTAATTAAAATGGCTTTCGTAGTCTTTGACAGTGACCTCTTTAGAAGAGTTTACGGGAACCTTGTTCGGCCCCACTTGGAATATGGCATACAAGCGTGGCGGCCATGGCTAGTAAAGGATCAAACATGTCTTTAAAGAATACAACGTCGTGCAACAAAGCTGGTTAACGGTTTATAAAGCCAATCCTATATAGAAAGACTGACTTTCCTTGATTTATTCCCTCTGTGTTCCAGGCAGCAAAGAGGCGATCTTATTTTAGTTTACAAGATGATACATGGCCTTGAGCGTGGAATTAGCTTTGACAGCATGTTTCAGTTGCACGTTTCAGCCAATATTCGTGGTCACTTGATGAAGCTACGGGCGAAAATGACCAGACCGAGTCTTCGTTCTAAATTTTTCACACAAAGGGTAGTCGAGAAACGGAACGACCCCCCTCAATCAGTTGTGGAGGTGACATCTCCGCAACTGTTCAAGAAACGTTCGGATGATGATTTATGTCCCCTGTTTTCCCTCGGCAGTTTGAACCTGAGCCAAATACCCGCGATCTCTCGGAGCGTTTTTATTTGAAACAGTGCTACTCAAATGAATCAAGTGTTGCTTTAATAGCGACAATTTTCATTGTTCATGTACGGTTGTATCTAACGGGGTAACATGTAATCAATAGGATTTCCAAAGGCCTTACCTACTATTCTTACCAAATAAATTGAAACTGCCACTTAAATCTGAAGAAGACGACAAATGGGATATCCGAAATGAAGTTTCCACGCGCAAGAATAGACCACTAGGTTCTCGGTCTGACATCAGTAAACGCGTTGTCATAAAGGGCATGTCTGTGTCTGCTTCCGACAACCGAAGGATATAATAAACTATGGCAGAAAAATATTCCACTGATATATCAGCCCCCTTTGAGAAGGAGACAAGAGAGCCACCGTACTGAGGACTTTCAGGGCGGATTGAGTAAAAGACTCGGAGGATGAGTCAGGCCGGTCTTGTTTGAAGCATGTCATCCAGGCCTGCTGGCCGTGGTCCAGGCAGGACTATCAGCAGTTGGAACGCATGCAAGGGAGGACCACGAAAAAGGCCAAGATTCTTGACCATCTGCCTCACGAAACCGAACTGGCTGAAATTAATTTTTTACACTTACTTACAGGCAACTGCGCCACGACCTCATTCAAACGTGCCGATTGTCAAAGGTCGTGAGTGTGCCACAGATTTTGATGACATCTTCAAAATGGCTAGGATAAATAATCCACTCGGTCATCTATTTAGATTGCAGAGGAAAAGGCCGGTACTGGTGTCCAACGAAACGCCTTCTTACAGAGGGTCGTTGGAGAGCGGAACGAGCTCCCTGACGTGGTGCTCCCTACAAAACTGTTGAAGCATTTAAATGCAACCACGAAACCCACTCGCTCACAAGTGCTGTGCATATAATCAAGATTATGCCAGTTGCGCTGATTTGCGCCCGGCTCAGACATACCGATGGCTTTACAATTTCCATACTTACTGCTAAAAATGGATTTTATTGCTACTTTTGAATATGGATAGGGAGCACAAGGGTGAAAGTTTTATTTTCTTAATAGAGTGGCTTGAGGTGACATAGAACTAGGGCATGTTGTGTGTGAAGAATCTTAAGCGTTTTCTTTAGGAAAAAATAATCGAAGACTAACCTCTCAAATTTCGCTCGCACATCCTCTCATCAAATTTAGGGCTCATTAAAGTCACCCAAAAGAGCTGCACTAAATCTAATGACGACCTCCTTTATGTTCTCCATCAGGCAAATATTTGCGCCGAGATCCGTCCTCGGTAGTTGGTAGGTAGTCTTAACTTCAAGGGGGTGGGACCCTCATGATTTTATTGTTGACCAAATAACCCCCGTATTATCGTTAATTTTCTCGGTCCTCTCACATGCGATTACTTTGCTTTTTTAGATCCATGACAACTCCCCAACCCTGGTTGTCTTTTCTGTCTGTTCTAAACAATTTATATCATTGTAGCGCTTTTTCATGATCATCTACGCTGTACGATAGCTACGTTTCTGTTAATGCTATGACGTCTAGAGACTTACTGGCTATCTGTATTTTGAGTTCGTCAGGCTTCGAAGCCAGACTCTGGACTGTGGTATATGAAAGTTTGAGTTTAGGGCATTTGGCGGTGTTAAGTTCAGTTGGCGTCGGACTTGTCACTACCACGTTGCCTCTGCCATCATTAATACTGGCTGGTTTCATAACGTTACCTTCTTGCTCTGTATTGTCCGTTCTCCGAAAATAGGTAGGTTAATCTCCCGAACTCTAAGTCTCCTTTTCAGTCCTGCCGCCAATTTGCGATATTTCAGTTGTTCCGATGGCAAGACGTCCAAATGAAAAAGCCTTTTCATGAGAGAACCAGAGGTAGGTTTTTCTGTACACAAGCAAATTAACCTCTTTTTTTGCTACCTAAAATAATCCTAATAGATTGTGATTACACAGTTTCCGACTGCTCGCTAATCCCTTTTCAGATCCCAATGTCGGGACAAACGGCTTCTTTCTCCTTCGGGAAAATCATGAACGGAGCCTGCAAGAGGGACTGAACCGCCTATTCGAATGGTCTGACGAATGGCCGCTGAAGTTTAACCTTGAGAAGCGCGTCGCGCTGCGACTCAAAACGGCCGGAAGAGCCAATGTAGAGGGTCACCATTACCTGCTTGGTGGAAGGAGCCTTTTAAATGTAATCGAACAAAAAGATCTTGGGATCGACATTTTGTCGACATTTAAGCCTTCCTCTCAGTGCGTTAGAGCGGCCAAAAGGGCAACCGGTGTTCTTTTTCAATTAAACGAACTTTCATAGACATTGACAAAGAGTGATCTGGAGAAGTATACGGAGCGTTCATTCGTCGCATCTGGAATATGGGATCTAAGCGTGGCACCCGTGGGTTAAAAATGACTATAAGTTGCTGGAAAGAGTTCAGAGCAGAGCGACCAAAATTGTGAAAGGCCTCAGGACTTTACCTTACAACTGCAGACTTAGTGAACTTAAACTATTTCCTCTTGAGTACACGCAGATTCGAGGAGATCGCATACAAACTATCTGATATTGAGGGACCGGGACTGTGCCCTAAACCTCGACAATTTTTTCACCCTGAACACAACAACAAACCTGTATGGGAACTCACTAAAACTTAGAGGATCCCGGTGCCGCCTGGACGTTAGCAGATAATCTTTTTCACAGCGAGCCGTCAGTGTCTGGAAGGGGCTTCCCGAGGACGTAATACCACGGAGACAATCAAGCAAATACTAAATGTATATTTGCTTGGAAAGTAACGCTTGTCTGGGCAGAACAGCTCTGTGGTGTCAAACCAACGACTTGCATACACCTACCGCTAATGCGGATGACTGTCATTTCATTTTACCGATATCATCTACAACTGAATGTTCTCGAGTTTCGGTCCTGCATTTTAAAAGAAAAATATTCCGTTAAGTGTATGTATTACTGGCAACATTTTACCACCATTTTTATTTAAAGTTAGATATTGCACGTACTGTTTTCAAAAGGGTTTTCAAATGCATTGCCTATTACTCTTAAAAAATATACTCATGCAAAGCACTTTAACATCAGCGGAAATCCTTTCCTTCGGCGTAAGAGCATTAGACTCATTTAGACCATAAAAGGCTCTGCAGGGCTGGGGCTCAGATGATCTCTTGGTTTGATCCCAGTCACACTGTCGACCGAAGGCTCCGAAAGTTTGACCTACTTTTTGACTTCACATTTCTGTTGTGGAATTTTTCGATCTCCCTAGCCATGAATGCCTCCCATCGCATTCAGCTAGGTGCTTTATTGAACACTCGGAAAGGTTGAGAGAACTTGATGACAACGGTACACGGGCGACCTAGTCATATTTGTATTTGAAGGGTTGTAGGGTCCTGCCAACTTCCATACTAATTTGCCTCACCCTACGAACCTTATCGACGGGGGAAAGTCGTGGCACGGGGCAGTCTCGGCCACCAACTTTCCCCGCAGCCGACGAGGGTGGGGACGATTTAAGTCACGGCGAAATGCGCGTCGGATGCAGCCAGTGATTTTTTAAAACTCAATGAATATTGAATTCCACTACCGATGGTTTCGTTTTGCTTATTATCTTTTTACTCGTTCCTCCCCTGGTGACTGCCCTCCTGTCCATGACGCCTTCCAAACGATTCAAGTAGTCTAAACTTAGTTAGTTATCATCCTGGCTGCTGAACTCACCATACTAATTTTTCGTATGTTGATTTAGCAATCACTTTTTATTTTTTTATTACCATAGTTCTCGCTGAATGGCACTAAATTATTAGAGTTTTTCGTTTTAAGTAGGGTACTCAAAGGCTCACGTCTTTTTTCTCTCAATAAACTGAGCTGAACTGGTGGTTTGAGCGAATAAGTACCAAGCCCACAGACCAGCATACTAAAAATTTTGACTAGGAATTTTATTCAACGACTAGTTCAATCCTGTCCAGACTATTAAGGGAAATGGGCGTGGGTTTCTGAGTAACCTATTTGCGACGGTAAGTTGGGTGCGGTGTACAGAGAAAAAGTATGAGTTGGAATAATTAAAATGGGTTTATAATATTATGACAAATTGGGCGCGAGTCTCAGGGGTTTAGAGTTATTTATGATGCCTGGTGATTAATGAGCATCGGTTTCATATGGTCTTTTCATGTACTGAACAGCTTGATAATATGTCTTTTTGGTGAATGGTGTATTTCATTCCCGTCAAGCCGGTACCTCTATTCGAGAAGCGATTTGTTTGTCTTAGTGAAAAAACGGTGGCAGACTTGAAGGTCGCTCTTGCGCCAAGTAGTTGCACTTGTTATTCCCTTTTATCCAGTTTTGACAGCAATGGCAAAGAAATCCTACGATCTTCTGTTTAAATTAATGCTGATCGGAGATTCTGGAGTCGGGAAAACATGCATACTTTTCCGTTTCGTGGAAGACTCCTTCTCGTCCTCATTTATATCGACTATCGGTATTGATTTCAAAATCAAGACTGTCGAGTTAGATGATAAACGGATTAAACTCCAGGTTCGCACCTAGAAAGGATTAACTGTCACATTCCAGATCTGGGATACTGCCGGTCAGGAAAGATTTCAGACGATCACTGCCTCTTACTACAGGGGTGCAATGGGAATCATGCTCGTTTATTCTGTAACATCGAAAAAGTCTTTCGAAAACATCGCCAAATGGATGTCAAACATCAAGAATTTGGCATCATATGAAGTGGAGACTATTATTGTTGCAAATAAGGCTGACATGACTCAACAAAGAGAGGTTTCCTCAGAGGAAGGCAAAGAAGTTTCTAAAAGATACGAGGTATGGTAGCATATTCCCGCAGATAATTTTGTTAGGTTAAACACTTCGAAACCAGTGCAAAGCTTGGGACAAATATTAAAGAGGCTTTTATGGAACTCACAAAGGCTATCCTTGACAAACAGCCAAAGGATCAAGACAGTTCCCAACGTGGACAAACCTATCGCCTTTCTGAACCATCCCAGCGCCAAAACCAGAGCTGTTGCAATTTCTAATCGTCTGCAAATCATTAACTCGCAGATCGCCTTCAAAAGCCCCCAATGTCTGCTTTGTTTGGATCAAGTTAATGTCTGCCAGTCCAGAGCTCTTACGAACTACATGTGGCTCAAACTGTCTGTCGGTCTAATTTTCGCCAATTCATTTGCACGTCCCCAACTTTCCGGTGTACCTACTGTGATTTTTCCGTTTCCCAATTGTCAAACCTAGCATTCGGCGCCTTGTTTTAAGTCTTCTTGGCATTAAGTTCCGATATTTCGACACAAACCTTCTTGTAAATAAAGTTCGCCCCTTCCGTTTTATTTAATTAATTTGACACAGCTGGTCACTTTTGCGTCATCAAGTCTTGGTCTCCTAATTGTGCGGCCCGGCATTGTGCCCAAGGCTGCTCGACGTCCCCGACTGTATGTACTCAAACGCAATACATTTTTGAGGTCGTCGCACGAGTATGCGTTCTCCGAGTTTTTGATGTTTTGAATTCCATTGATGTTTGTCCCGTAGCATCCTTCTTAAATATCCCCTTAGGAAACGGTTGAATCGTTTCTGAACATAATGAAGAATCTATCATGTGTATGACTGCAATATTTAAACGAACCCGGTCCGCTGCTAGACTTTGGTAAAGATTAACGAGATCGGATGTGTTACGCACACTAGTTTATAATTCAGTTTACCGGCTTTTTTCTAAACTACTGCATCTTTTACCCTAAAGAGTACGTGTTCCGACACTTAACGAGTTATTATTTTTGCTGCCTTATTTTAATTTACTTACTCGTCTTCATTCTCTCTCGCGGGTCTCCGCCCGACTTATGCTGTCTCCATTTTAGACGAACGTAATTTTCGGACAAGACTGTCACCCAACATCCAATTTGCCAAGCATTTGGTGCAGATATGGTCTCAGCTGATCTTGCGGGCCTGCGTGATGTCATGAATTGTACCGCTCTGCAGCAATGAATTCAGAGGACCGGGCCCATTCTCTCCCCCAGCAGCGGAGACCGAATATAGAAGGTCCGAGAACCACTTTGGCGTCTTGGTGAACTCCGTCATCCCATATTTTGTGCTGAACTCTTCGACGACTCCAGCTGAACGACGGTGCCGGAAATTGGGGAGCACAGATTAACTCGTGAGACTGTTTTCAGAGAACTGCCCAAGTCACCGCAGTCGCCGCCCCTTGATGTTCTAGTGTTGTCGTAACGAGTGCTGAGTGTGTCATTGAGAGCGAAGTCAGTCGAATTTACGCGAAGGATGATTCTCAGGAAACGGTCGTCAATTACTGCCAGTTTCCGTTCATTTCCGCGCACACCATTGAAGGGTGTGCAGGAGAACTGACCAGAAGGATGCCCGGTATACGCAGATTTCTTGCGGCGATGGAGTTGTCGTGTCAGCCCTCAATGTGGTGGTGTCTTCAAGCCAGGTATGCAGCTCGGATACACCCTGGTATTCCTAACGTCTATGGGTTAGCCGACTGGTCTAACCACTTCATTCATCCATTACACCACAGTCTGCCGGTCATCAAAGCTTGGGTTTAACGAGGCAATATCGTCAACATGGTCGAGATCAGTCAGCCGGCACCTGAGTGCAAATTCAACATCGTCAACTCTCTATAGGGTCCATTTGAAAATCTAGCCAATGGCCTAATTGAACAGAATAGGCAACAAATTGCAACATTGTTTAACGCCAGACCGGACATTGAATGTTTGGAATTGTTGTGGTCAAGGACTCACGCAGTTGTGGAGAGATAGTAGGCCCTGGTATATGCCAGCATAACGTCTATTGCCATTGTACACCCCAGGGACTCACAGTGGACCGAATCAAACGCTGCGACAAAGCCAACGAAGCAAGATGCGAATATCTGTTCGGCGTATATACGTCCACTCCGAAGCCCTACTTAGTTGGGTCTCATCCTTAAGTCACGTACACTAAAGTCTCCAGAGAACGGCAGCGGCAAAGACCTTTGAAACAGCATCGATGGGGCATAAGTCGCGGTTTTTATTGCACGTTGTCTTATCTCCCTTGAGTACAGGCACAAGGATACCCGAGCGACACTTATCAGGGACAGCCTCGGATCCCCCACTTGCTGAGTCTCCTCAGGATGCCAGTTTCGGCGCAAAATCTGTGGGTTTCAGTGGAAATATTATCCTTCCTGAGTGCCTTCTTGTGCGGCCTTCGTATTTCATCGGCGATTTCTCCCCTAGAAGGTGGCCATAGACTGGAGAAGAATAAATTTGCTGCATAGGAGGGCGAGGCCGTGACGAATTGATCATCGAAGGTGAGGAGGTACTCATGCCAGCGCCCGACCTTGTCCGAGTTTTCAGCAATAAGGCCGCTGTTCACATTGCGAACAGAGTCAGTTGGTGCGGAGAGATTACCAATAACTTGGCGGCTAATTTTGTGGAGTTTTCGAGTGTCGCCAACGTTTGAGGTCTGCTAACCTGAAGTCGCCATTTCAAGCCGACAATCTTTGCAGTCATCTTTTATCGACCTTGTCGTCATTCGTTGAAGTTGACATGAAGAATCATCGTTGCGGGATCAAAGTCGAGCCGTCTGGGCAGACAACTGCAAGAGTCTTCCAATGGTCCAGTCGCTGCTTCATCGTAGACTAATGACTTCAAGATTACCATTTACCAGCCCCTTCTTCGTCCCAGACTGCAAAGAAGGCTAAATTTCTGTGCTCAGGGTTCACGGTTGTGCTGAGTCGTAGTTTTGCAACATCAAGTGGTCTTGCACGTGACACTGGACGAGGATGAGATGCAAGCTTCTGATTTGCGCGAACATGGCTCTACCCATAAGCGTTGCCAGTTTCGGCATCACACATCCGTTCTGCTATCGGGGAACCAGCCGCGGAGTCTGGAACTGACTAGATTGTAGTAGATCTGAGTAGTCGTATGACCGTCGTTTGAATACCAGCTCAGCAAATATTTGTGACGATGTTGGAAGCATTTCTTTGTGGCAAACAGTCGGTTCCGATCGAGAAGTTCCAACATTCACTCATCGTTGTCGCGCCCAGAGCTGAGCCCAAAGCGTCCGATAACGTTGCCCTTGGAAGTCATGAGGTTTATTCTGGTCATTCCACGTCCCAGAAAATCATTCAGGGGAGCCACGGAGTATAAACTCAATTCATCGGGTGTTTACAGCTACTGGGTATTCTCTTAAACCGCGGGCGATATTAGTACAGAACAGTTGTCTTGTCCTTACGCCAATTTACTAGTTTTTTCGTTCTGTGGTTAATCGAACGCGGATTTCAATTTTTATTGCATTCGGTGGAAAACGACGTGCACGATGGGTTAATCCTCCTGTTACCACTTGTATGCTGTTTGCTTACCAGAAAGTCCGACCCAAGGAGGCAGAAGCCGTAGAAATTGTTGCTTTTTAATTTCCTCAGAAATAAACTGCCAACTTGCAGTAGATCAGTTTATATTAGACGCGGACCGGTGACACAGGACCTCCACGTGCAGTCACGCACCCGGACAGAGCTATTGAATGAACACAGCCTTAATAGACACTGGCGACATCAAAAAACTATTTCTCCCAGTACTCAGCATACCCCCTGGTCTCACCAACAGCCACTGCTACCCAAGTGGCGACTCAGGGTTCCATGCAAGACAATTCCTGCATTCTGATGTCTTCCGTTTTGTGTAAATAAAGGCCTGGCCTGATGACTGCCGGTTAACGCATATTCGGCACTTCCACTGTTACAACCAGGCGTTTACCCCACGCCCACCATACTTCGGTAGCAAGGTAATATCTAGAGGACTAGAGATGACATGAGCATAGTGGCAAAGGTTGATACGACAATTCGACCGTCGTTGCCGACGATGACCACCGTGTGCTCCACAACATGGTGAGGCAGGCACGGTGACTTGCGCGTGATTTAGTTTATAGTAAGTGTGGACTTGCACAGCATCTGCCGCGCCCTCGCCTCCTCCCCCACTTGAGCCCGGTGTCAAGGCGTAGTTAAGAAAACCAGACCTGGGAGAGAGCGCAGGTGGCTGGCGCGGCCGAAGCCGCACCTAGGCGTGCCGTCACATCCGGCTCGGATCCCACGGAAAAGGAGTGTCATAGAGGCCACATTAAGAAGGAGCCATTGCAGCATGACCCCTAGACCACCATTCGGCCGCTCCACAGAAGCACACGCTGGACCGACTGCGAGGTCTAAGTTATCCCATCAGTTGGCAACCTTCCAAGCCACGGTTTTTGGCGTACCGTGATAGCTTCAAACGCATCAGATTGTTTATAATGAGAAAAATGCGCTGAATCGTCGACCTCATTCTTTCTTCCCATTTCCAGGCCCAAGTCACTGTTCGAGCCGGTCAGTTAGCAGCTGCAGGGAATGGGCGCGGTGGCTGGCATATCTAGTGACCTCGCCTGCGACCGCCAGATGCACGACCTGATCCTCCAAACACGAGCATCCGGATTTCACACAACGGGGGTTGGACGGCATACGTGTCACATGCGTGAGAGTGCCGTAGGTCACGTTAAGAAGGAGCCGCTTCAACCTGGCTCTCGACCCACCTAGTCTGTCACTACACAAGCAAACACAACCGGGCAGACTGCGTGGACTGAGTTGGGGCGTCAGTCGGTAACCTTTCAAGCCACGGCGCCTGGCGCACCGTGATAGTTTAGGCTCTGAACACACATGCAGCAGAGGAGCCACATGGGGAAGTAGACGAGAAGCACACTTCGCACTTGCATGGGGGTGGTGATGGGTGATGTTGTGTGGTGCAGGTGCTGTTGGGAAGTGGTGTGATGGTGTGGTGTAGCCGACAGTTGCCTACCGCAGGTTTTCATGGATGAGCATGTGACATAGGCCCATTTGGTGGCTGAATGTGCAGGGACAGTGAGGGCAGTTGAGGCGAATGCGTCTGGTGTGTGTTGGTGCCCCAGGCACGGGTTTGCCAGTCTGTGCGATAGATTCGCATGTGACCGACCACGCCAATGTGTGGGGCAAATGCACGGGGCCAGTGTGAACAGGACAGGACAAGGCGGCGGTGTCAGTGTCGGTCTCGGTGGTGGTGGTGGCGGCGGCGGCGGAGCTGCTGGTTGTGGGTTGAGCTAGGCGTGGTGGATGCGCACGATGTACTGGGTGTTTCGAGGCTGTGATCGATTCTGCTCTCGTGGATACGCATGTGCCCTAGAAGACCCCATGCGGTGAGTGAATGTGGGCGTCCTAGGCACTGGTTCACCAGTCTGCGATCTATTCGCAAGTGAACCTACCAACACTGTGTATAAGGTGAAGGTGCGCTCGCAGTGAAGACAGGTATGGGCCGAGTCCACATCGCTGTTGTTGGTGATGGTAAGGGCGGTGTTTGTCGGGGTGTTCGGATTGAGTACAGTGGCGGTGGGTGCAGGAGCCGTCTAAGCGACTGTTGAGGCGACAGTGATGCGCTTGGCTTTGTAGATCGCTGCACCTGTCTTAAGTGCTCTTCACCAGGTCGGTCGGTCCCGGTCGAGGTCTTCCCAATTGGCCGGGTAATTTGTAGGCGCTTTAGGTAGATCCTCAGGATATCTTTGCAGGGCCGGATTTGACTTGTCGACGGGAACCCATGACGGTATCTCCAAAGAAAAATCGTCTGAGTAATTGGTCGTTGTCCGCGCGTGCAAGATGGCCGCCCCAGCGGAGTTACAATTGTCTCAGTATAGCAAACCTACCAAGGATTCCCGTCCGTTCCAATAGTCCGGCGATGTTGAGGGAAGGGTTGGTTGTCGCAGATTTGGCGATTTTCTTTTCGCTTGCAGAGATAGACGGTTCTGGCGTCCTTGAAGTCCTGGGGGACTTCTCTCTGACGCCACATCTCCTGGAAGAGCACCGTCAGGTGTTCCATAAACTGAGGACCCCCGTGCTTGCAGATCTCAGCAGGGATCGCGTCTGATCCGAGTGCTTTCCCGCTGGAGAGCTGCTGCACTGTCTTGATGGTTTCGTGTAGAGAGAACAGGAGCTCGAAGTCGGTGTTGGTCTCCACTCGAGGTAGACGGGCAGTCGCGGCGTCGGAGATGGTGAAGGAGCGGTTAGAATGCCTCTGAAGTGCTCCGCCTAGCGGTTCAGAATTTGCGTATTCTCTGTGAGTAGGGTAGTTTCGTCGGCGCTAAGAAGACCGGTCCCTTTAGCTGTGGATCCGTGGACAGCCTTGATCACAGCGAAGAATTTCTTCCATTCGTTGAGGCCCGCGCACCCTTGGATATCCTCGACCTTCCGAGCCGTCCAGGTGTTCTGCGTCTCCCGCAGCCGCTGTTGTAAAAGACGACGACTACGGTAGAATGCTGCTTGTTGTCACCGGTATGGCGATTAACGTAGGCTATGTGCGCTCGGTTCTTCTCAACGAGCAGGCTGCTGAAGGCGGCGTCATTTTCGTTGAACCAGTTTTGATTTTGGCGACGTGCGCGACCGAGGACAGCCAAGGCGATTGACTGGAACGTGTGGTTCAGTTAACACCACCGGTTCTCCACGGCGGCAACGGCGACGGACACTGGAGGTTTGGCCAGCCTTTGGGCTAGTTCACTGCTGAAATGGAGATGGTGAGCAGGCACATTCAGCAAAACAACATTCAACTTACTTGGTGGTTGCCTGCATTGAGGACTCCTGCGAGGCTGTGGGTGAATCTTCATCTGGGATATAACGAGTCGATGGTCAGCTCGTCCGACCCACCTGGGATCACCTTCCTCACCAGCATGTCATGATGGTTTGGCCTACGGGCGGGGATATGGTTAGCCGGCGCCAGTGTCACGACCGATGCTGCATCCAGGTCGCCTTCTCCCCTGTTGGTAGGCGTAAGGTGTTGGTCAGGATGAGGCGATGTCCTGCGCAGGTTCTCAGGAGGAGCAGACCACTGTCTTTGGAGTCGCTGTGGCAGTCCAGGCCTCCTTCCTCTACCCCGCTTTGTCATGCTGGCTCTTCTGTCCATCTCACTCTCCCTAACGATTCGCTGCTAGGACCGCGCGAGGCTTGTCAGTAGCCTCGCGAGTGCTCGGAGCCAAGTAACGTTGTCCTTTCTCTGGTTGGCCGGCGGAGACTGAGTCAGAGCGAAAGGCGCACGCACGCACTGGGGGCTGATCGCCTCAAAAGCGGATAGAGAACAACTTGCCTGGAGCGACAGCTTGTGTCGACTGCTTGGACAGCCTCTTGTACGCTCTGACACGCCAGTAAAGATTCTCCAACCCAATCCGTCTCACCCGACTTCTGAGTTGGGAATCTCTGCGTTTTCCCGCCATACCATATCGACACCGCCAAGGCCGAGGGGACCCAGCACTCCTCTCTAGTGCTGGCCGTCCCTAACCGCTCCCCCACCATCTCCGACTCCGCAATTGCCCGTCTACCTCGAGTGGAGACCAACACCGACCTTGAGCTCCTGTTCTCTCTACACGAAACCATCAAGACAATGCAGCAGCTCTCCAGCGGGAAAGCACTCGGATCAGATGCGATCCCTGCTGAGATCTGCAAACACGGGGGTCCTCAGTCTATGGAACACCTGACGGTGCTCTTCCAGGAGATGTGGCGTCAGAGAGAAGTCCCCCAGGACTTCAAGGACGCCAGAGCCGTCTATCTCTGCAAGCGAAAAGAGGACCGCCAAATCTGCGACACTCACAGAGTCACCTCCACCCCCCAACATAGCTGGGGTAATCTTCGCTCGCATTCTCTCTAGTCGCCGGAGCAGCCATTTGAAACTGGGACTTCTGCCTGAAAGTCATTTCTGCCTTCGGCATCACCGCAAATTAACGACGTGCTTTTCGCCACCCGCCGACTACAGGAGATTTGGAACTATCTTTCTTCTACCTCTATGGTTCTGATGCAAGCCACTGACACGATGAATTGTAAAAAATTATGGACAATCATGCAACAATTTGGCTGTCCCGAGCGATTCACTGAGATGGTGCGTTAGCTCAACGACGGCATGTCGTCGCGCCACGGTCAGTGGTGTCATCCTAGGGGCGTTCGGGGTGACCAACGGAGTGCAGTTGATTGCGTCCTCGCGCCAACTCCCTTCAGCCTAGTGTTCATTGCCGTGCTGATGGACGCCTACCGTGGCCAACGTCCCGGGATCCGCATCGTCTACAGGATGGACGGCCAACTCTTCAATCATGGGCGAGTACACTTCAAGTCGCATGTGTCCACAACTACGCCACTTCCGAAAGTGATTTTCAAATGGGCATGGACCTATTCGTCGCGGCTTGCTACAACTTCGGCCTGACAATCAGTACAGCGAAACGGCGGTTATGCACCAATCGTCACTAAAAGCCAAGTACAACTTTCCTCGAACCACTGTCGACGCAGCCAACTCCAATCGTAGACAACTGCGTCTGTTCAGGAGATGCACACTCGACCATCATAAACATCGACATTCAGGTAGCCCGCCGGATCTCTAAAGCCGGCCAAGCCTCCCGTCGCCTGCGGAACGCCGTCTAGAATCATCAGGGTCTCCACCTCAGCACTAAAATCAAGATATACAAAGCGGTCATCCTGCCGACGCTGTACGAAGCAGAGGTCTGTATGGTGTACAGAAAAGAGTCGCGGTATCTCAATCGCCTTCACCTCAACTGTCTTCGGCGGGCACTAAAGCTGAGATGGCAAGACTGAACTCCGGATACGGAAGTACTGGATCGGACGGAAATAGTCAGCATCCACGCCAATCGCAAGTACGCTGGGCGGCCACCTCATGCGCATGGACGACGAGTCTGCTCTCATTATACAGTGAGTGACCGATCTCATGAAATGTTGGCTGAAATTCTGAAAGCGTCTTCGATTAGAAAGGATTACTTCGTTGCAGTTGTAATACTGATTATCTTAAGGCATACTCTTATAACATTTCGGGCTTGGCAGGATGTCATCTTTTAAATGCACTTCTTTTCAATCTCCTGTAGAAAGCGTACTCGGTAAAAAATGACTACTTAAGTAGCATGCATTTTTCCCATTGATTTTCGATGGTCTTGCAAATTCAAATATATTTTATAGAAACCTTAAACAAAAATATGCTTTCTTTAGGTCAATAAATAGAGAATCACGTCTTCTTTATATTTTATACTTAAGGAGAGGGTATAATTAGGTTTTAAAAAGTTTCTATTTACGAGACTTTTTAAGACCGCGAAATGTCCACTCACATAGCATCGTACCTGGCCGTTTACCACTGCTCCTCATGAAATGTACAACATGGTCCGCATCAATTGCAAAATTTTATGGACTCTGTATGATACCTCTTTAATGGCATAGAAAAATATGTGATTTTCTTTGCGCGGAACGCATGCACCTTGTAGAGTGAAATCACTAAGCGCTAATGGAACGAATGATCAGGCTCCAAATTATTCGGAAATTAGAAAACTTTTTTAAAACCTAATAACACACCTTCCTTAAGTATAAAATATATAGAAGACGTGATTCTCTATTCATTGACTAAAAGAAGGCATATTTTGTTTACGGTTTCTATAAAATATATTTGAATTTGCAAGACCATCGAAAATAAATGGGAAAGATGCATGCTACTTAAGTAGTCATTTTTTACCGAGTACGCTTTCTACAGGAGATTGAAAAGAAGTGCATTTAAAAGCCGACACCCTGCCGAGTCCGAAATGTTATAAGATTAGGCCACATGATAATCAGTATTACAACCGCGACGAAGTAATCCTTCCTAACCGAAAACGCATCTCAGAATTTCAGCCAACATTTCATGAGATCGGTCACTCACTGTAAATTAATTCCTGTGTAAGTCACCATGGCTGCCTCGCTTTGCTGTGAAACACGCGGTGGACATCGTCGGTTGCAACGGTCGAATTTTCCGTGGTTGTTGTTGTTGTTGTTGTTGTTGTTGTTGTTGCTGCTGCTGCTGCTGCTGCTGCTGCTGCTGTTGTTGTCATTGTATTTGTGACAGGTGCGACGATGAATCCGTATGCGGAGACAGTAGGTGGAGCTGTCGTGTCGTTATTGCATGGGATCCGAGGATGTCCGACTAAGCCGATCCGCGCACAGAATGTCTTTTGACAGCGAAGACATGCTGAATCGGGTTGGGCGTAGGTGTTGTGGGTCGGAGTCGTTTGAGACCTGCGAGCCGATCTTTTGGCCTCGGCATCAGCGATTCAGTTGACTTCGTAGACTGATACTGCAGGCATCACTGCTCTTTTTCATGCCAGTCGATCCTGAGCGAGGTCCTCCCAGGCCTTGGGGTTGATTTGTAGACTCCTAAGGGAAATTTCCAGTGTCCTTGTAGCGTCGCTTCTGTCCCCCATGTTGACAGACGTGCGGTCCGACGTCGCCGTAGAGTAGCTGCTGGACTGGGCGCTCGTCGTCTACGGGGTGGCCGCATCATCGTAGTTGAATTTGTCCCAGCATTGAGTAGATGTTGAGGATTCTGGTTTGTTCTAGGACCCCCGTGTCTGGAACTCTGTCTAGTCACCTCAGCTTCAGTATTTTCCGGAGGCAGTTCAGGTGGAATTAATTAAGTTGCCTGGCCTGATTGGCGTAGACTATTCAGCGTCGTCAGGACTACCACACTGTGAATTTCGAGTTTCTTGTTGATTTGTTGTCGGTGGCGGTTCCGACATGGTGGAATTTCATAAATCCTCACCGAATCCTCCCATCTTTGTCAAGGATCATTGGCGTTTAATTTTCAGATATTAACTGAGCCCTTGCATCTTGCACATGCAAAATCTTCCTAGGTGTTACCTGCTTTTACGAGAGAAAGCTAACCGACATGAATCAGACCCTTGTAGCATGCCAACTTCTATGAAAGTTGTTTTTTCGCTGTAGACCGTGTTCGCACCCACCTGCAATGGTTATTGCATATGATTCACGAGTGTGCCTTCCCTCGAGGGTGAGCTTCCATTAAGGTCGCGGACGGTACCATGCCGTAAAAGTTGTCATATGATGTAAAGCAATGAGTATGCAAGTGAGGTGGAGGTTAACCCACAACCATTTGTGACTAAAGCTGCCACGTGACTATGACGTAATCTCAGCTTTGTCGCACTAATCGTCTCATTCTCAATCAGGGCTTGTTTCTCAGCGATGCGATTAGTGCCGGCAAATCGGTTGAAAAAGACGCAAAACAAGGCGCCTTTCCAGAAGTACAGTAGTCTTCTTTGGTTCTCCTGTTGGTGTTTAGTTTGGCCAAGTGAATAAGACTGTTATGGTGATCAGTTATCCGTGCACTTCCTCCCTCCCCTTCTGAGAGGCTTTACAAGATGACCTAAGGACAAAATCCGGTGGATTTTAGACTTATTCAGTTATGTTTTGGAACTCGTATTTGGGTTTTTAGATTTCGCCCATGTATCTCTTATCAGTGTTTTACCGCCTAAAGAGCCATCTAATTTCCACTGCATCTACTTACACCGGTAAGCATTGGCCAAAGGGTATGGGAAAAATCGGCGCGCAGTAAGAATTTAAAATCTGAAGAAATCGGGAATGTCTTAGGGTGAGCTTGAAGTGTTTCCGTTTATGGGACGAATCTGTCATTTACTTGTCGGCCAGGTCTTGTTTGCTTAAAATTGGTGCCTGTAACTCCCATCTTATTTTGATTCCCACTTTTCGAAACAGGCGCTTGAGATTCTGATAAATAATTTTAGCGTGTTATGCATATGCCTTAAAGTGGCAAATCATGCGGGAATGTACGGAACTGAATTTGCTTTTCTACTGCTGTTGTATGCATCGTATATATAGTCAACTAACCATATAATACGATATTCAGAAGTTCTGACTCATTGGTTTGTTTCCTATCCCATACACACATTTATATACCTGACACGTCACTGCTTTCACTGTAGTAGAAAGATTAATCAGAGTACAGTTCATACGCATGGCTGCTACACTGATATTCACCGTGTCAATTATTTCCTGAAAATTCACATTCTCCCTTCTAACAAGGTCATTTTGCTGGCATACTCGTGTAGTGACACAACTTGATTCCTTTTGGTGTGATAAAAACGCCTGTTAGCCTTGGCAGCAGTGATTACACGTCCATATTCACTCCACCACCTAGTGGTCCATTTGTTCTTTCCCAATTGGTCAGTGTCAATAGCCTGGGATGCTAGTTTTTTCGTCGAAGGATAGACACATGTATCTATATTCTGCATTAGTGACCCTGACGTAATCCAGTGTAGAATATATACGGACCTTTCCTACAACAAGCAAAACTAATATCAATGGGATACAAATGAGCAGCAAATCGGTGGCGTGAGTAGGAGCGTATAATCATCATTGTCGGAGCGAATAGGCGTTTTCGGAATACGAGAACAAGCCGCGTTGTGTGGTTACACTCCATTCGATTCGACAAGTGAACCTCTTCAAAGAATCTTCCATGCTCGGTTGTAACACAGCGTAATGTTCCTATCTAGATTTGGGTAAACAGGATTAGTGTAGCCTTTCCCTTTTTGATATTCAGTTTGTAAGTGCGGACGCGGCACCCATAGTCAGGTTTGCCAGAATGTCATTTTGCCCCAAATTACTGCCAGATTGGGAAAAAGTGCACAACTCCGGGAAGGTGCGAATTCAGCCGGCAGCCAAAGAGAACCACTGATTGTCACTCTCCCGTCACGATAACGTGAGTTTCAGCTGCCAGGTAGACAGCCAACTTGTGTCTTAAAAAGCCAAGATTTTTGCGTCGGATCTTATTTCGTAGCCGCACCTGCAGTGGATAAGCCCCAGCCTAACCCTAACCCCTAATAGGTGCGGCTACAAAATAGGATCTTGCCGATTTTGGCAAGCGCCTCTGGCTTGAAGCGACATACTGACCCGCTGTTAGGTCTACCTTGTCAAACAAACGACGGCCTTTGACTGCGAAATAATTTGTCCTGAATTCAGGGGACATATCATAGTGCAGTTACTAAAGCCAGTTAGCTCACACTATCGAGTTACCAAATAAGAACCTTGAATACCAAGACGAAGAGAGGAGGTTTTATTTTGGACAAAGAACTCGGCTGTTTACTGAATGCGGCTCGGCTGAGTGATTAGAATGTGATCTTCAAGGTTACGCTGTGCCGTCAGCTCTGGCACTCACAGAGCGCGTGAGTGGGCACACATACAAGTGTCGATTTTGCGGAGGTGGATGCTTTGAGGGTAAACATTGTCGGTAACAGGGTTTGCATCATGAAAAACCCTATACACGGTCTGAAAAGCCTCCCAATGTGTACAGATATCAACATATTTTTCACTACTCGGGTCTCAGAGTTGAACTTATCGTGCTGTCCAGCATAGAATATGAAAAAGCAATCCTTCCCATACAGTGGGTGATTGTAAATTGGAATTAGTGGATCGGCACCACTAGCTGCTTTGACGTTCACCACCTTCCTTTCACGCAAAAAATCAAATGCATAAGCAGTTAAATACACAAAACGAATGTTCCAGCATTGATTTCAGTATACAATTGTCGTAACGCATATTTTGCGGAGACCAAAAAATCGAAAGCTACCGTTAGGGGAGAAAATGTTGATTGTTATTTTATTCGTATGAATAAAATAAATCAGAACACTGAACCAGGGTGTAAAAAGCGCGGGTCTGCTGTCCTCAGTGCATTACGGCATAACGCTTATCCCCCCACACCGTACCTGAAAGGGATCCCAAAATTCAGCCTCAACTTGAATTTCTGAAATACCCAACAGGAAACCGTCAGTGCCAAGCGAATAGCATCAGTGATCAAGAAGCCTGAGTGAAGACGTTCACAAGCAATATCGATAAACTTGGTGGAAAACCAGCCGGACCTTCATATACCAAAACACTGACTGTATAGAAACGAACGGTAAGAGGATGCGGAAGATATTTTTGACATAACTGTGAAAGCTATGAGAGAAGGCTTCAGCAGTGTCAGTTTAAGTGTAATTTGATTAATGGTTACTCTTTATCGTCAGCCAACACAGACAATTTAAGTTGGGAGGGTGTCGTCCTAGATAAAAAATCTGCTTGACGTCAATGGTTTAACTAGCGGTGATCCGGGACTGGGTACCAACAAGTTTTGCATTTTCTGGTCATCGAACGAAGGCCGACGTAAAAACAATTGTCTTATGGCTTGATCAGCCCTCTCTTAGAGCCTGTCAGTATTCGCATGCTGTTGTGGATGACAAGTAGAGCAGATCGAGGATCATCATTCCCCCTGGGCTTCGGGCAATTCCAAATCAAATAAATGGAGCGGGGATCCTGGGCCCAGATGGTAGAACGTTGGTTCAATGACAACGCGATCGTGCATCAAAATCGGCGAACTCATCGCCCGGGGTTGGTGTATGGTTGGCTGACGACGGTTAATGGTCCATAAGAGGCCATTTCGGTTTTCTTATTCCTTCTCGACAACACTTCTCCACCAAGGCGGCGTCCCTAGTTAACATGTTTACCGTAACAGAAAAGTGGGTGCTTTGTGCCCTTTCTGCCTCACATACAACTGTTTTCTTTGTTACTCTCGCTAGCAAATCTTGCCATAGCCGAATTAACCAGCATCTTAGTGAAAACCCTCATCTCTGTCCCCTGTCGGATATTTATATCCTCACGAATCTCCGCTAATTTTACCTGACCCCTTTGTGACTAAAGGCGAAGTCAGTAAATATGTTATTTTTACGCTCTCTGCCTGTATTTTTGAGGCCATCTGGCAGTCCATGCACGTAAGATGACTTCAAGTGCAATGAGATCCTTTGGTAGTCTAATACGAATCCCTTCCATGGACTGTAATTTGATTCTGCGGGAGTGTTTCCAACTCCATTCGTTATAGATGAAAAAATCACAAAATTCGCGAATGCACAATACTATGACATTTGAAGCATTTTATTCAACGTCTGACTCACTTCGCAGTTCTATTTGACAAACCACGCGAATAGATTATTAACAGCATACGAGGCTCGTGGATAGTTCCGTTCCGTAGATGAGATTAACAGTAACTGGGTAGTAAAAGTCGAAACCTCCCTTTTGCAGCTTTTCAATTCCCTCAGAAACTGCCGTACGCTTTCCGAAAAAATGTCTTAATGGAGAGCAACGAAACGCTATTTTGGTAGCGTACAGGATCCCCAAAGCGCCTGTTAACCGCACCATTTGATCTCCCTGCCGACACAGGTCCTCCACTTGCAAAAGCAAGCTGGGTAAAGTCTGGCGACTGCTGGTTTGACCAACAAATTCCCATTAAAAATAAGTTAATGCAATTAATCTTTGTTTTACAGTCTTTTAATTCCCACAGGGATTAATCGTTAACTTGGAGTAAGTCGGTCTATTTGAGACTTATGGACTCACACTGATAGGTTTAGACAGATTTACTCCAAGTCAACGATTAATTTCTGAGGAAATTAAAAATCGACGAATTCGAAATTAGAGTATCTACAAGAAAGCACATGGGGAACGCTGGAGAACCCACGCATTAGCCGAACCCCTCACAGGTGTATCATGAAGTGGTAGAATATCAGCGAAGCACGTGTCTGGGAAGTTAGTTGGTACCTGTGCTGCCTAATTTGGTATACCTTGTCACCATTGCTATACATCACTTTGTACTTACACAACTGATTCACAGCCAATTTGTGATTGATCACTGATTTGGTCGCACCAGCTGCGCACAAATGTGTAACACCGGCACTGGCGCCAAAGGTTAGGCTGACCAGTCCGATTGCGTTCGCGCGGCTGTGGGTGCACGTGTGTTTGGACATGAAGAATTTACCCGCCCTTTTTAAAATCACTTTAAATGGAACTAAAGGCTTTTGGTGCTTGAGGAAGTTCCGAATAGTCGCAGAAATAGCGTGCAGCCCTCCTAAATAATCTCTTTTTACACCTCGCGTAACCGACCGCGCCATTGCCGAATATGTGCAACTCAAAACGAGTAACAATGAAAATTCCCCCTGCTTTGTTTGCCTACTTGTTTAAAAGAAATTACTGAGGACTTACGGCGACTCGAACCTCGAAATTGCGTGATTCACGCCAGATGGAGTTTGCTGTTCAGAATAAGTTCGTAAAAATCAAGGATAGGTGCCACTTTACATGAACTACAAGGTAATGTGCTCAGCCACTGGCTTTGACGAGATAAGTGAAGGGCTGGGTTTTCCATTCGTATGATAATTATCGACGTCACGTTTGGGGTAGTGACAGACCTACTCTTTCCCAGTATCAAGGTGGGCGCGCCGTGTAGGATGAAGTCAGCATACTTCCTTAAGACGTAGTTCTAAATGCTATAATTTATTGCAGCCGGGTAAACGTCCTTACATTCATACCCGTGAATAAAGATGAAATTTTATAAAATAAATGTGATGAATCATTGTTTCTCTAATTTCTTTTTAAAATGAGAGAGTAGTTTTTTAGGTTGCCGCTAGGAGATATATAGGTCCTAGGTCTTCAAAAGGCTTACCAACTTCTACACACTTCCAAACAAAACTCGTCTTCTCAACTGTTTTTAAAACTTTTGTACACACGCCGTTTATTCGCTCCGAGACGAATTGACACGATCTTGCGTGACCACACTAAAAGGCTTTCTGGTGGCAACGTTATATTGCCATCGGCGCGGATCCAAACACATACTTTGTTAGTAACATCTGGTATCCATTCCTGTGAGTTTCTCCGAAGTTCGCGGATGTGAAAACACTTTTAAATTGAACTATTTTTTTTCGCCTAACTGCCTGATCTAAACAAGACGTAGTTTTCAATAAAACGAATGCCAAAGACGAACAGTAACTTCATCTTTTTTACATAATAAGATATAATTTACTTAGACAACGAGAATCAATTAAGAAAATTCACAGTAGATTATTTGATGTCCCTCTAGTTTGGTCCACACCGATGGGAACGAGCGCATAATCAAAAAACCACATACTGGTATGCACGAATTTTCTTGGGACATTTTCCTTGCTAATCGGCCCGCACACTGCCCAAAGAATAGTCGCAATTTGAATTATGAACGATCGGTCCTGATGAAACAGCCCAAAAGCAATAAAACTTAATTTCTGTGGTAGAACAGCGAGGACAAACACCTAAGTAAACAGCCCAGTCCAGGCGAGTCTCTCGAATCCCTTGTTAATAGACTTGCCTACGAGAACGAGAGGACATTCCGAATTCCAAGTGGTCAAGGGCATTGTTCTCTATTTCAAGTGACCTATTGACGATTTCAGCACGCGTGCTGCTTTTTCATACCGCGGGAAACACTTTGCCTCTTGGGACTTTTCAGTTAATTCATTACATTCACTTTCTGTTACTAGATAATATCTTGCCGTCTTCGAGTTTGGTTATAAATAGTTATAAATTTGTCCCATGAGATATTCTGCGATTCTTGTTGGATTCAGTTATATGGACTCGTTTTACCTTCGAAACAGCACATAGTTTGCGTGTGCAATAACTTTTTTCAACAGTAGTTGTGAACCGATGTAAAATTCGTATACCTAGCTTAGTTTGTTCATCTGCGGTTATTTAGCGAATTTTGTGCGTTTAAGAGAGGGCAGCCGCACAGCAAAAGTCCTCTGTTAGAACTCCAAACTTTGGGATTTGTCTCCTTTCCTAAAGGGTTGGGAATTTTGCGCCTGTCAAGCAGATCACTTGATCTCCCTGCAGGCGCAGGTCCACCATCCTTGGAATCAAGCCGGGTAAAGTCTAGCGATTTCTGGTTTGCCAACAAGGTTCCATAAAGGAGTACGCTAGCGCAATCGACTCTGTTTCTGTCTTTACACGAAGGCATCTGGTGAAAAGTAACCCACATTGTTCTATTTGCAGGGTATGTGAAACGATGGCTGTTAGATTTGTTAAGAGGAACACTAGGTTTGACCATCTCTTAATGTGGTATAAAATGTACGGAATTGGATGCTCCAAACACAATTTTCACTGTGTATTACTAGATACGGGCAGACACAGAGCACGTTTAAAGGCCAATCCTATTGCTCACAGTTAATCAGTCAGTGGGATACAGCCATCATTTATTACTCGACCCATTAAAATATGTGGCGTGTGTTGGGTACCTATGAAGGCGAAGTCTGATTCACTTAAAAGCATAAGTGCACGCATTCCTGTGCCACGCCATGACATTTTAATTGGAAGACCTGCGTCAAGAAAAAAAGAGGTAATTAAGAAAAAAATTACGCACACGCAACAACCCAAACTCAGTACAACATTCGATTAGGGACTTTTTGAAATTGCAATGTAAAACTCAAGATTTTTAAAGCTTTAATTAGCGAAGCGTCTACACTTACTTTAATAACTAGGAAGCTGCATATGCGTACAATTGCCAAATACCATGCTGAGAAACCAGAGAAAGCACGTCTGCGCAACACCAGCATCGTGTGACGAAGGGCACTAAGAGTCAGTAATCACCCCCAGAGTTTTATGCGCTTCGCCGCAGCCCCCCGATTACGGTCACTCGGTCGACAAATTGAATGTACAGACATTATGGATGTAACGAATGCATACCGCTAACGGCAGTCAGGTGAACTAAAACTTGGTCATGGCCAGTGCAGATGGTGGCGGCCTGAAACAGTGGCCAGGAGCGGCTAAACAACTTCGATTTTTTCAGGAGAGTCGGGAGCGAGGTGTACATGGTTTCATCAGCGGGATTCACGTTGCAGTGGTACTATTACTGAGGTCCATCCATGCTCTAGATTAGTCGTTTTACTTTTAATCTATTGATTGTTTCTATCAAAGACGTATATAAGCCGAATGGATACCTGTATTTCACCCGCCCTTAAACAGAGTTAACAGGTGTGGGTCGACGTAAAGACGCTCTGCACCGTGGGCGCGCCCGGCAGTCATCCTTGTCCGTCGGGAAAATCAGAGTAGAGTTTCCGGTGTGCGTCTCCATACCCAGTACTTCCTTTATAAATACCCACCAACTCTACCAACTAGTCCTTTCCACTATATGAACTTCTTGGCGGCCGAATTCAACAATGTTAAAAAGGACAGCACTAGTTACCCTCTTGTTAGCGTTGAGATTAAAACGTGTGTTCAAGGAAGCTCGGTTACCACCCCGTCGGCAAGCTGACCGTATCTTGCGGTCGAGAAAATGTTAGTCGAAAAAAAACATGCGAAACAGCAGCCCGCCAGTCCTTTACTCCCCGCTGCCTGTCAGAGCGATCTTCACTACACTGAGAGTCTAGAATGGTCGTTCTCTTCTAAGAAAACCAAAGACCAATCTACAGGAAAGGAGGACAACTCTCAGCTGTCACGAAATGTCTGGGCTGAAGATGGGCATCAGAGATTTCCACGAGAATCACTTCTACGATCAAGTAGGACGGTATAACTAGTTCCAGAATGCACCCTTGGTGGGAGGTCCAAAGAAAGAGCAGCGAACGGTTGGGTCATCCACACTAGGTAGAATGACATTGTGAGACACTTTTCCTGTCTCCCGCTTGGCATCACCTATGGCCACGGGGACGTGAGGCTCTCAGTCTGCTGGGAGTAATTTATCGTCCTCATCAGAGCCTACACCCCCACACTAGTGCACAGTTATCCTTCCACCCAAACTCAGTAATGCCAACAAACCCATAATGTGTTAGCGTAACTCCTCCCACAATTATGGACAAAGTTGTACTTCCAGGGATTACCACACCACGAAGCATCAAATCGAGGACGAAATTGCATTTTGGATCGCTACAGCTCACCGAGGCTTCAGCAGGCTGCGACAGTTCGTCGTGGATTCTGCCTTAACAGGCAACTCTTTTTCCTGCGCTGTTTCCAAGGCGTATAGCAAGTGAAGTAGGGCAAATGATTCTGGAAAGAACGGGTGGGCTCAGCCACGACGACCAGTCACATCATTAAGGTGAATGAGTAGCACCTGTTTGGACAGCTGTTTTGCGGTAACGCCGCTGTAGGTGCTCACAGACAAGGTGGGCAGCAGCAACAATAAAAGGACATCAGGAGGACCTCTTTCACGAACCAGCAAATCAACCAGGAGAGTTGACGATTCCTCGCCCAGGATTAGCCGACTTGGCGCAGTGTTTTCAGAATTGCAGCAGAAATCTTCAAAGCCAACAACATACGGAGGACCAAGGTAAAGAGAGGAGTACGTGGGACTTGAACGCCACGATAATAGCCACCATGTCTTAAAGGATGGCAACGTGTCCGAACTGACAACTGACATCCGGGATACAGACTGGTCTCACTAGACGTCTTCGGATCTGTTGGAATGTCAACACGACCAATCCGCACTTCCTATCACAAACGCTGCCGCTATTACCGTCATCATCACTGATGACACCTAATCTACCTGTCGACCTTTCAGCACTACATCGCTGCCTAGGATTAACACAACTGATTGTCTATATACCCGCCGCAGCATGAATGCCGCCGGGACACAGACAGCACACATCAGCAGCAACTAAAAAACTATGCCAATTTGTCCACATTTTGATCATACAGTTCAATCACGAACATCTTTAGTCACAATGAAGGGTATAAAAAGAAGAGAAATTGGGACAGCAAAACATTAAGAAGTAATGTGGTAGCAGAGATCGAGGGGAATGAGTCATATCTGGAGCGGTGTTCGACGTATTCATTTCAAAGAGACAACTCGAAAGGACTCTTCGGGAGTCGTTCCCATGGCCGGCTAACACGGTCATACCGGATAGATACTTAAGTGCATGTTTCATGCACTTTTCTGGGTATGACTCACGGACAGCTGGTAGCAGCAGAACGGGGAAGAGTTTTCGCATAAATCTCCGGAGACGGTGTAGTTTACTGGTGCCCTCGGCAGCACTAGAAGGGGTTGGGAAAGTATCTCATCCAGTGGTCGGGCTGTGGAACTGAACACGATTTTAGCTACGGAACACTCGATATCTGACCAGAAGAGGGAAGGATTCTCAACAAGACCAACTGGAAGTTGTCCTTCAGTTCCTTGGATCCTCCGAGGGACGCAGAGTGGTCTTCAGCTGTCGAGAAAGTGCTTAATCACCCTGCTTGTGAGGTGGATAATAGTCTGCTGTCCGAATCCAATGAAAATTCTAAAAACTTAGGGGACTGGTAGCGGTGGGATTTGAACTGGGCCCCGCAGCTTATCATAATAATAGAAGGGGTACACATGATAGTGATTCGACGACGGAAGAATGTTTTTGCCAATGTCGACGTCTCCACTTTCTATGGGGGAGTAGCCTCCGACCAGCGGGTAGAGCGGTAAACGCAAACGAAGGGATAGGTGCAGCTGCTGGAGGGAGGAAGTAGATCCAGATGGACGTGACTAAACCAAAAGTCGAGATTAAGGGATGAACCAGCTGGGTTCTTACTGCGCCCACAGCCTTCGCTTCGTTGACTTCTGAGAGAGGTCGGTGTCAAATCCTGCAGGTCAATACGCATGATGAACCGATCGATCTGGTAAGTCACTGGTTTGACTGTAGCCCGTATCCCATCATGGGGGAGATAGTGGGGAAAATGGAAAACATTCGATGGGAACGAAGGGGTTATGAAAGGAAGTGAAGACTTCACAGGACGGTGTCATGGTCAGTGGTAATTGAGGCGACCTGAAGTTAGATACCTGCGATATCCTAGCAACCGATGTTTAACATATCGCTGTTGGGCAGCGACTGAAGTATGGACCATCTCTTGAGAAAGCTGAAAACGGGAGATGGACCGTCGGGGTAGGGCGTTAGTCATCTTATCCCGTGCTTTTTCGACTTGATGGACGTCAAAATTAAAATAATAAATGTAGTCCTGACTGCGGACTTCCTGAAAGCTAGGTTTTTCAGGGTTGGAATGCAAGGTCTGTGAAGATTTAGAACTCACGAACCTCCGTATTGTGTCGCCCTCAAATTTCTGCATGAAAGACGGCACAGAGTTCACACCCGCTTGTGCTGCAAGTAAATTCAACAGACAGTAACTTCTGTGAAGTGAAAGCCAAAGTGCGAGTCAACCTTGTGACATATTGCCCCGTCGAAATAAGCAATCTCTTGTGTGAGGGAGAAAAGAGGGAGTGAGGTCGATCCCGTGGTGTTCGCTCATGTAACCAATAAACGTACTCTTCACTAGAGTAAGACTGACGTGCTTGGACATCTCAAGTCGCGCCAAACGGCGAGGACTTTAAGCGGTAAGGATCGGATGAAGACCCCCATGCATATGTGGCATACAAAGAATACCTACTACACTTATTAAAGTGGGTTTTAGTCCGACACGATTATTTCAATTTGGTGCTTTATCGGAAAAGGTTGGGTCGTCTGTTGTAGACGGTCTGGTGCATTATCTACAATGACCTCAGCTTAGAGAGTTGAGAAGCGATCGTTGTAGACACATAGTGCTTATTTCTTTAATTGTCTTGTTTAATTTCGGCTGCTATAT
>CACRXP010000536.1:181511-231725 GCA_902702965.1 Spirometra erinaceieuropaei | reverse complement strand
CGTGAAAAGGTTAGCGGGAAATGTAAATGAACTAAAATTTAGCAAATAGATACAGGACGTTAAATGTCATTAAATGTTACAGAAGGAAAGAACTTAAGCCTGCGCTAACGTCGGGGTCACCAATGTTGTAAATTGTAATGTTCTCACGAACTAACGAGTTATATCTCACGAGCCCCTGGCCTTAAATGCAGCAAGTAAATCGGAGCAGTGAATAATATAGAGATTTTTCAACGTTAAGAAAACTGACAACAGGTCTTCAGATGTCGAGAAAGTGCTTAATCACCCTGCTTGTGAGGTGGATAATAGTCTGCTGTCCGAATCCAATGAAAATTCTAAAAACTTAGGGGGCTGGTAGCGGTGGGATTTGAACTGGGCCCCGCAGCTTATTATAATAATAGAAGAGATACACATGATAGTGATTCGACGACGGAAGAATGTCTTAGCCAATGTCGACGTCTCCACTTTCTATGGAGGAGTAGCCTCCGACCAGCGGGTAGAGCGGTAAACGCAAACGAAGGGATAGGTTCAGCTGCTGGAGGGAGGAAGTAGACACGGAGGGGGATCCATATGGACGTGACTAAACCAAAAGTCGAGATTAAGGGATGAACCAGCTGGGTTCTTACTGCGCCCACAGCCTTCGCTTCGTTGACTTCTGAGAGAGGTCGATGTCAAATCCTGCAGGTCAATACGCATGATGAACCGATCGAACTGGTAAGTCACTGGTTTGACTGTAGCCCGTATCCCATGATGGGGGAGATAGTGGGGAAAATGGAAAACATTCGATGGAAACGAAGGGGTTATGAAAGGAAGTGAAGACTTCACAGGACGGGGTCATGGTCAGTGGTAATTGAGGCGACCTGAAGTTAGATACCTGCGATATCCTAGCAACCGATATTTAACAGATCGCTGTTGGGCAGCGACTGAAGTATGGACCATCTCTTGAGAAAGCTGAAAACGGGAGATGGACCGTCGGGGTAGGGCGTTAGTCATCTTATCCCGTGCTTTTTCGACTTGATGGACGTCAAAATTAAAATAATAAATGTAGTCCTGACTGCGGACTTCCTGAAAGCTAGGTTTTTCAGGGTTGGAATGCAAGGTCTGTGAAGATTTAGAACTCACGAACCTCCGTATTGTGTCGCCCTCAAATTTCTGCATGAAAGACGGCACAGAGTTCACACCCGCTTGTGCTGCAAGTTAATTCAACAGACAGTAACTTCTGTGAAGTGAAAGCCAACCTTGTGAGATATTGCCCCGTCGAAATAAGCAATCTCTCGTGTAAGGGAGAAAAGAGGGAGTGAGGCCGATCCCGTGGTGTTCGCTCATGTAACCAATAAACGTACTCTTCACTAGAGTAAGACTGACGTGCTTGGACATCTCAAGTCGCGCCAAACGGCGAGGACTTTAAGCGGTAAGGACCGGATGAAGACCCCCACGCATATGTGGCATACAAAGAATACCTACTACACTTATTAAAGTGAGTTTTAGTCCGACACGATTATTTCAATTTGGTGCTTTATCGTAAAAGATTGGGTCGTCTGTTGTAGACGGTCTGGTGCATTATCTACAATGACCTCAGCTTAGAGAGTTGAGAAGCGATCGTTGTAGACACATAGTGTTTATTTCTTTAATTGTCCTGTTTAATTTCGGCTGCTATATGTCAATGCATTGGACATTTTCCCCCCAAAAAACAGACTTACCAATCATCTATACTTATTTTGCCATTCTTCTATGCATGCATAGGCCACGCCCGTAGGACCTCTATTACTACCTTTACCGTAAGACAGGCACCTTTGGCTGGTCGTGTGTGTTTGGAGGCCTTCACCCGATCGTTGCCCTTTAAGCTTGATTTAGACAAGATAAATTACTTTCCCTTCGAGACGGAGATCAAATTGCAATATTTCTTCCTAATTGTAGCCTTTACGGCACGCTCATCGAGATGCGACGGCCGACAACTCAAGGATTTCTAAATCATAAGCCAAGGAAAGCAGATTACGTTGGAGAAGCATTAATGAGACGAAAGAACATACACGCAGCTCAACAAGCAATAGCATCACACCGTCTCTTCGGGCGCGTGTGTGTGACAGGTGTTGAAACTGTTGGGTCTCGGCGTCGACCACGTGCTTCTCCGCCTGCAGACAGTCAGCAGAGGCCGCGATGTCTATTGGCTTCAAGCTACCGTCAAGCTAGTCCCAAGTCTCTCGTGGTTCCCAGCGGCGAACTGGCAGGGAGCGTGGGGCGAACAGGAAAGTGGCATGAGTAAGTGACCACGATGGCAATCGCAGGAGCAGACTGCCACACTCTGACCCGTGTGAAGTCTGAGGCCTCCTCAAAAAAGAAAATTCTGTGTGGGTTTCGACACCAGGCCGCATGTGGCGCGTGTAGTTGAGCTACTTAGATTTGTCATCCACTGAGCCCATCTTCGGTCATCTCGACCTCTCCTCGCAATCAGAGCGCAGCGAATGTGGAAGAGGGGAGTGAAGTAGATGCGACGAAATTCGGGATTGGTACAAATAAGTCGAACGTGCAAATCACTGCACCAATACCACCACTGGACCTCGCCATTCGCGACTGTGAAACCCTAACTTCCCGCTGTCATTGTCGCCAACGCCAACGCACACCCATGTGGCCTTCGGCTCATCTATCACGCTCGTCAAGCACTGCGCGCGCACACGCGTCCGACTCAACAGTCGCCCTTGCCGACGCCGATCGATAATTCTGCCTTTATCGATTGGTCGCATTCGTACACACTTAGAGCCCGGGCGAACAGCATAAACAGCTGACACGGCTGGCGATTTGCTGGCATTGCCTGCTAAACTTCCTGCACGCTCTCTTGCCACAGTAAGGCTAGTCTAGTAATCCCGTCTCCCTGACTTGTGATTTGGGAATCTTCAGGCTGTCGACCATCGTATTTTGACAGAGTTATAGGAAAGTTCCGTAACGGTGACTCATTACTGTAGTAGGCCAGTCGCCTTAGGTGTTCAGCCGAATTTTCCGTCGAAGTCCGCTATAACTGTATACCATACTCTTTCAAGGGACTCGAGGACGGGGCTCAGCAATGAAAACACTAGATTATGCCGCAAATGTATTGGCCACAAGCTGAGAAACTAATCTGCGCTGTGGAATCTACGTACCGTGAACTGCAGCAGTGAGGCGTGCCTACTATCCAACAGCTTGTGGAAATATATTCAGCAAATTGAATTAGGACACGCTGTCGCAGTATAGCTTATAATGACAGGCTTCGCATTAGAAAACGCAAATAGTTGATCTCTAGTACAAAACTTCGGAAATCAGATTTTGAAAGAAAACACGCAAAGTAGGTTTTTCTGAAACAGCGCGCATGCCTAATCTTCGAGTCTTCGTGAGGACATTTTTAAATGACATCCTGGTCCCAAAGTTTTTGAGCACTACGAAGAACAATATAAACCTTTATTTCCAATCGTTTTGGCTCAGGTTTCTCCGTAAAACACCGTCATTTTAAGGGACGATTAAGTCCAGCCCGCGTCACTATGCCACACTATAAACCTTTCTGGCCTGGGATCCACAAGGATCTGAAAGCATGCATACGGGCGTGTCTCGGCTGTCAACGGAATAAGGTCCAACGACACAACAAAGCTCCCATCGGCACCTTCCCTGCTCCGGATGCACGGTTCAGTCATGTCCACCTTGATATCATAGGTCCCCTGCCTCTGTCCAGTGGCTGTTCCTACCTCCTCAGCTGCGTGGATCGATTCAGTCGGCGACCGGAAACTATCCCTATACCCCGTGTCGCTGCTCCAACTGTCTTCAGGGCTTTCCGCAGTCGCTGAGTTGCCATCTTTGGTGCCTTATCCACTATTACGACTGACCGCGGTGCCCAATTTGCATCTAACCTCTTCCAGTCTCTTCTCTACTTTTTAGGCTATACTCGCATCCGCACTACAGCCTATCATCCGGCAGCCAACAGGATGTTCGAGCGGTTTCACCACCAGCTGAGGTCCTCCCTACGCGCCGCAGACGATCCGGAGAGCTGAACGGAATACCTCCCCCTGGTCCTGTTGGGCGTCCACTTCTCTCTGAAGTCGGACCTTGACTGTTCCGCTGCTGAACTCGTGTTCGGTGCCACCATCCGACTTCCCGGTCAGATGATCTCGCCAACCTCGTGTATTGTGGTCGAGGGCCCTACCAACCTCCTGCACCGTCTCCGACAATTCATTCGGAAATTCTCCCCGGTTCCACCCAGGCCATCTGTCTCTGAGTCCTATCTTGAGAGAGACTTGGCCACATACTCTCACGTCTATCTCCGATGTGATCGAGTCCGCCGGCCACTGTAGCCACCCTACGACGGTCCCTTCGGGGTTATCTCTCGTGGGACGAGGAACTTCCGCATCCAACACAGAACTCATAAGGCAGTCGTGAGCGTAGTCCACCTCAAAGCTGCCGTCCCGGACACTCCTCCGGATGAGACCTGCGGTCCCCTACCCCCTGCTCCACCTTCGCGACTCTCTATTCCTCCGTCTCGTATGCTCCATCCTCTAACATATCCGCTGCCCCCAACTGCAACTACACCCTCATCAACCTCCAACATTGTACAAGTGGTGGCAGCTGCTTCAGTAGGTTCGTGGGGAGCAGGTTCAAGGTTCAAGTGTGGTCCAATTGGTGTGTGTTGCATTACCCGCGGACTGATGCATCTAATAGCCTTCGTTGCGTTGGCTGATGGCCGGTGCGTTCAAGTAGCGCACGGCCACCCGCGACCGCTCGGATGTCCGTGCCTCCGAGGTGAAGTCGGTCAAGCGGTCCCAAGTCAACGCGTCTGGGATTAGGCGAAGCTGCTTTGCGGCAGGGGTTTGTGTGGTATAGTTGAGTGGGCTTAAGTTGGTTAAGGTCCAAAGCAAGAAAAGTGGCCAACACAATAATGGCGGTCGGCCAAGACTCCCAGGGGTAGGAATGAAGTCACTAAAATTACGTCAAATACCATATCTTTCTGTCCCCTGTGTGAAAATGTGAGATCAAGAAGAGTGCGTGAATTCGAGGCTGCGAGAGCTTCCCACCAGAACAAAGTCCGGGCGCAAGTCACCACTGCCCACTACGTCGTGATGATCTGCACGGCGCACGACGGATGAACTACTGTGACACTCGGGGTGGGACGATGGACTAGCACTCAAAAGTTTTTTACGTAGTCACACAGCGAGGGGGTAAAGGGGATACGTTAGACATCTGTGAAGCTACTGACATCCGAAAGTTGATACTCTGTATGGAACAATTCCTTTTAAATTGCAGTTAGAACGAGACAATTTTAGATGCGTAATTCGGTGATTACCCAAAAAAACACACGGTTTCCTGACTCAACTGTGTTGTATGTTTGGCTAGTCCAGCCGAAATCTGAATTACAGCGAATGACCGGTCTCATCAAATGTTGGCTGAAATTCTGAAATGCGTTTTTGATTAGGAGGGATTACTTAGGCGCGGTTGTAACCTTGATTATCTTGTGACATAATCCCATAATATTTCGGATTCGGCAGGATGTCAGCTTTTGAAAGTAATGTCTTTTAATCTCCTGTAGAAACCGACCTCGGTGAAAAATAACAACATAGGTAGCTTGAATCTTTCACATTGATTTTCGATGGTCATGCAAATTCAAGTATATTTTATAGAAACCATGAACAAAATATGCTTTCTTTCAGTCATTTTATAGAGAATCACGTCATCTTTATGTTTTACGCTGGAAGAAGGAGTATAATAAGGTTTTACAAGTTTTCGAATTCCCGTATAATTTGGAGCCTAGTCAGTCGTTGCATTAACGCTTAGAGATTTTAATCCGCAAGGTGCATGCGTTCCGCGTGAAGAAAACCACATTCTTCTATGCCTTTAAAAATATACCATGTAAATTCCATTAAATTTCGTTATGGATGATGATCATTTTGTACATTTCATGAGGAACAGTGGTAAACGGACAGGTACGATGCTGTATGAATGGGCATTGCACGGTCTTAAAAATCTCATAATTAGAAACATTTTAAAACCTAATTGTACGCCTCCTTCGAGTATAAAATATAAAGTTGACGTGAATCTCTATTTAATGACTGGATGAAGACGTATTTTTGTTCGTGGTTTCTGTAAAGTATATTTGAATTTGCAAGACCATCGAAAATCAATACGAAAAATGTCCGCCACTTAAGTTGTCACTTTTCACCGAGTTCGGTTACTATGGGAGATTAAAAAGCGGTACATTCAAAAGCCGACATCTTGCCAAATCCGAAATATTATAGGATTATGTCGCAAGATAATCAATATTACAACCACGCCTAAATAATCCTTCCAATAGAAAACGCATTTCAGAATTTCAGCCAACATTTCATGAGATCGGTCACTCATTGTGTCATCGTCTCCAACATGCTCTGGAAAGAAAAAGACGCTGGAGCCTACAAATTATCGTACTTCTGGATGTAACGAGGGGAATTTTCGGATGAAAGCGCAAACTTTCGGCTGTTGTGCTCTTGTTGTTTGAGTTAGTTCGTATGAAGTTCGTGAATATTCTTGCAATTACTCTACCACGCTGACAAGACTTTGCCGACATAAACTCTGGAGGGAGAACCAAGTAACTCGGTCCCATTTCAATGAAATACGGGGAAAAGATAGTTCATCCGGACTGTGAGATGAGATTGGCGGCAACTAGCCTGCTTAAAGTCTGCGTAGGACTTTTTTATTGAGAAATAATGCCTAACTGGTCTCTGCCGAAGCAGAGACCAGAAAAAAGGCTTATCAATGGAATCATATCGATGAAGCTTGAGGGTACTGCATTTCTGAAGGCAAATAAGAGAGCTTGTAGCGGTCCATGTTGTAAGGAGAAGGCGGAGGGCGCCAGAATGAGGGGTTTATTGTGCACAGAACCCAGAGTTGTCCTCTCAGGCGGCAGTGGCCACTGGCGAAGCCACGGCTGGTGGTGACTGCGTCCAGTCCTGCCTGAGAGTCCTTCGGACAGTGGTGGCAGCCACTTTTGTAGGCTTGTGGGCCAAGCTCAAGTGGTGTCCAGTCCGTGTGTGTTGCATTTGCCGAGGGGTAGTATCCCAGTGGCGTGTTTTGCTGGTTGCAGCGGGTGGTGCGTTCAAGTGGCGCATGGGTAGCCGCGACGCCGTGTGGACGCAATTGTGTCCGAGCTGAAGTCGGTCGAGTGGCTTTAGGTTAGCCCGTCTGGGACGGCTCGCTGCAACGTCGAGGTCTTGCACAATGGCACCCGACCAGTCATGATGTCTGCCTGATACAAGCTTAGTCATTTGATTTCTGACGGCCCCATCGACCAGTCTACTCAATATAGCTGTTTTCCGGCAAACTGCTATATTCTATGAGTAGTGAACAAGCAGCAATTTTCAAGCGATGCTCGTATCTATTTTACCACCGGTTTTCGGGTATTCACTAGTGTAACTAAGTTCCAACTAAGTAGGAAGATCGGAAGTGCCTTGCATTCTTTAGCGATTTATTCGAGAGAACGTGGTCATAATCAACCTCTGCACAAATGAATGCGAGTGGATAGAATACGCTACCTAAGATACCAATCATTTAACTATACAGAAGACAAACTTTCGTGATAGCAATGGTGGGGACCAATGGGAGGATGCTGGTGAAACGTCTCAGAAAGAGCTATCTTGTCGGACACGCCCACACGCATCCCTAATGATCCGCTCACACGCCGTGCGTGCGTTGACGTCGCGCCAGCTCCCGCCAGAATTGGCGTTTACTCAACTAGTCGGATTGGTCAGAATTCCAACCGATATGCTAACCCCTGAAGGACACCACCTGATTGGTTGAACTCCAATCCGACCTTGGGCATTCTCGTAGGTACCTTTTTCGCTTTATATACGTTTTTGGGGAGGTCGGTCTCTTTCTACTACCCTTGCTGTTTTAGTTATGATCTGGGAATTCGATCGAGGAGTTATTGGATGGCCGACCAGCGAGGGAAGCAAAATGTTCAGAACAACACGGATTACACATTGATTAGAAATGAATACACCTCCCTTCTGGTTCGAACGAAGTTAACCGGAAGCATGCCGTGCTCAGAAATACGGAAGGGTGAGAACCCATTGGCCCCCCCGCGGAGTAAATGTAAAGCGTTACGTTCGTGTTGGGAGAGAATAAAGGAGACTCCGGGGGTAGGGGTGTCCAGCTGTAGGTCCGCGTGACGGTCGCAGTAGGTCGCTCATTTGCTTGCAGGTGTGGACTACGCCTAGCGTCCACTGATTGACACCGAACTCTCACATGTGGCTCCCCAAGACCAGGCTCTGCCCAGCAGCCACACCCCAGCTACCACCTCAGCTTCAAAATCCGTGGAAGACAGCTGAGGTGGAAGTAATTGAGACTCTGCGCCTGCTTCTTGTAGACCTGCTTGGTCCCCTCTCCGTACAGCAGCTTCGGCAGGATGATGGCCTTATACATCTTCCGTTTTGTGCCAAGTTGAAGACCGTGACGATTTCACACTGTGTTTTGAATACGACCGAAGGCTTGGCTGGCCCTGGAAATCTGGTGGGCCACTTCATCGTCGACTTTGGTGCTGCGGGAGAGCGTACTGTTCAGATATGTGAAGTTGTCCATCACTTGCAATTGAGCGTCGTCCACGTTGATTTGGGGTGCGACGTATGCAGTGTCAGGTGGCGGTTGATGCATAACCCTCGTCTTCTCCGTGTTGATGATCAGGCCGAAGTTCTCACAGGCGGTGGCGAAAAGATCCATGCTCCTTTGCATCTCCCCTTCTGAGGTGGTGTTGAGGTCACAGTCTTCGGCGAAGAGAAGTTCATGAAAAGCAGTTGTGTGTAAACGCGACTGGAAGTGCATCCGCCGTTGATTGAGGAGTTAGCCGTCCGTCCACTAGGCGATGAGGATCCCGGGGCGTTTGTCACGGTAGGCGTCTATCAGCATGTCAGAGAATATGAGACTGAAGAGGGTGTGCGCGAGGACGTAGCCCTGCTTCACTCCGTTGATCACTGCGAACGCCTTTGAGACAGCTCCATTGTCCGTTACGCGTGCCGTCATGTCATTGTGGAGCTGACGCACCATCTGAGTGAATCGTTCGGGCCAGCCGAATTTCTGCATGATTCTCTACAGTCCGTCACGATTCCCCATGTAGACGGCTTTCGTCAGATCCACGAAGGTAGAGTATAGGTGGGTCCGCATATACTGACACTTCTCCTGTAGTAGTGGGCAGCGAGGATAACGACGGCGGAAGTCGCACTGGCTTTCCGGAAGGAGACCTTGTTCTAGGTGGTTGTTCAGACTGTTAAGAAGGATGTGAGCATAGATTTTCCCGGCTATGTTTAGCAGTGAGATGCCTCTGTGATTGTTGCAGATTTGGCAATTTCTTTTCTGCTTGTATAGACGCACGATCGTGGCGTCCTTGAAAACCTGCGGGACTTCTCCTTGACGCCACATCTCCTGGAAGAGCGCCATCAGATGATTCATGAGTTGATGGCTGCCGTGTTTGTAGATCTCAGCAGGGATCGATCCGGGTGCTTTCCCGCTGGGGAGCTACTGCGCGGCCCAGACGGTTTTTTTGGAGAGAGGGCGGGCGGTCGAGGTCGGCGTCGGTCTCCACTTGAGGCAGATAGGTGATGGCGGCGTTGGAGATGGTGGAGGGACGGTTGAGGACGCCCCGGAAACGCTTAGCTCATCGCTGTAGAATTTATGTCTTCTCAGTGCGTAGAGTACTGTCATCGGCGCTGAGAAGAGACGCAGAACCTTTATTTGGCGGACCGTAGACAGCTTTGATCGCTGCGAAGACGTTATTCCATTCGTTGCGGTCCGCGTACCCTTGAATCTCCTCAGCCTTTCGAGCCGTCCAGGTGTCCTGCATCTCGCAAAGTCGCTGTTGCACAAGGCGGCGACTACGTAGAAAACAGCTCTGTTATCGTCGGTGAGGCGGTCGACGTAGGCTTTGTGCAAGCGGTTTTTCTCGGCGAGCAGGTTTCTTGTAGCGGCATCGTTGTCGTCTAATCATTCAAGCTGTTGGCGGCGTGAGCGACCGAGGTCGGCCAGCGCCGTCGACTGAACTGTGTCCCGTAGTTGACAACATCGGTTTTCGACGGAGGCATTCTCGTCGGCGGCGGTAGCGACTGGAATGTCGGCTAGCCATTGAGCTAGCTCGATGCTGAAGTTGAGATGGTAAGCAGGCAATATCCATCTTAGCTGGGGTCGCTTACCTTGGGGTCTCCTGCGGGGCTGTAGGCGAACCCACATCTGTGAGATGACGAAACGATGATCGGCCCACCCGTCGGCACCCGGAATCGCCTTTTTCACCAACACCTCCTGCTGGTCTGGCCTCCGGACGAGGAAATAGTTAGCAGGCGCCAGTGTCGCGACCGAGGATGCACCCAGGTGGCCTTTTTTCGCATCGGCAGGCAGAATAAGGCGTTTCTCAGTGTGAGCCGGTGTCCTGCGCAGGTGCGGAGATGAAGTAGGCCATTATCGTTGGAACCGTTGAGACCATAGGGACCTAGCACTAATCTCCTGGCAACATGGTCTGTGCTGACCTGGGCGTTAAAGTCATCAGGGACAATTAACTCATCCGCCTTCGACAAAGTCGCCAGAAGGGCATGCAGGTCCTCGTAGAATATGTTCCTTGCGGCGTCAGGGCTTGTCATCGATTGATCGTAGACGTTGATGCTGGTGGCGAATACGCCTCCCCGAAGAGGCAGACAGAGGCTCATCGGACGGTCGTTGGTGCCTTGCGGAAGACAGGGCAGTCATCCCGCGGTATCGTTCCGGATGGTAAAGGCGACACCCTCGTACCATCATTCTGTCTTGGGGCGACCGCCCCAGAAGAAGGTGTAGTTGACACCCACCTCCTCCAGTTGGCCTTGTTCGGAGAACCGGGTGTCACTGATTGTAGCGAGGTCCACGTTGTAGTGCACAAGTTCGCGAGCCACTAGCGCCGTCCTCCGTTCCGGTCGGTTGCTCTTTGGCTTCTTTACAAGGGAACGAACATTCCAGGCTGCCAGAGTGGGCGGACTCACTGCCAGTCTGGTGAGTAGGGCGATGGGGTGGATGAAGGGGCGGAGACAGAAAGTGTTACTCCGATTTCGTTTGTTTCTACCGTGAGTTTAACGTCTGCAACCACGGTCAGCCTTCAGACGGCGTGGTTCTCCGGCATTTTTTATGGCACCATTTCCAGCTCCTTCCCCCCTCACGGGGGTAATCAGTGCTATCCCTTAATAGGGCTTCCCATTTGTCCCAGACGGCTGCCGAACTTCACTATGGGCCACGTCTTTTTTAGTGGGAAAGTGACCCGGCTTAGCCTGGGACTGTCTAAGACGTTACCTTAGGTTGTGACCCCTTGCGATGTACCATGCTGGGCCTCGTCTCGATAAAGCCGATGCGAAGATCCATGCGGCCAGCGAAGTCGACCCTACCGTGCGCGGAGGTGCGCACACGGATACTCTTAAGTGGTTTAGCCCGCTGGTCGAGGTGGTTACCAGGGTGTGGTCGCTAGACTAAGCCTAGCTTCAGGGTGCCGCATGTGAGAGTTGGGTGTCAGCAAATGGACGCTAGGCCTAGTCTACACCTGCAAGCAAGTGAGCGACCTACTACTTTCGTCACGTGAACCCACCGTTGGACACTTCCGGCACCCCAAACAATCCTGACCCACCAACAAACATCACACCACCACCGTCAAGGCCAGCGGTGAGGACCTGGTCTGTACCTGTCCTCATTGCGATCGCACCTTCACCTCACACATTGGCCTGGTCGGTCACTTGCGAATCCATCGCATAGAGACTGGTGAACCAGTGCCTGGGACACCAACGCACACTCGCCGCATCCGCCTCCACTGGCCTCACTGCCCTCGCACATTCATGCACCGCATGGGCCTATTCGACCAAATGCGTATGAACGAGAGCGGAATTGACCGCAGCCCCGACACACCTAGCACACCCAGCCCACGCCACATGCCTAGGTCTGCCCATAATCCGCCGCCAAGCGCGCTCACCGCCACCAGTTCCACCAAACTCAACACATCTTGCTCACCCACAATGCTCAGCCCAACCCACATCCGGTCGTCCAACGCGCTCACCACCACTAGCTCTACCATCACTACCACCGAACCTGATACTGGAACCGCCGACTTCTCATGTCCATACTATTCCTGTGCATTAACCTCACGCATCGGCCTGGTCGGTCGCTTGCAAATCCGTCGCACAGGGACTGGCGAACCGGTGCCTGGGCACCGACCTACACTAACAGCATCCGCCTCCACTGTCCACATCGCACTCACACACTTATTTACCGCATGGGTGTATTAGGCCACAAGCGCCTCCACATAAACCTGCGGTAGCCAACCGCAGGCTGCACCACATCACCACATCCTCCATTACCAGCATCTCACCGCACACTGGCATCACCCACCGCAAGCATCCAACTGCCACTTCCCGCTCAAACTGAAGTTTGCGTCTCGGCCCGGTCGCCATGCGACTCCCTTGCGTCATGTGCGATCGAAATCTGAGACTGCCACGGTGCGCCAAGCGCTGTAGTTCGGAAGGCAGCCGAGTGACGCCCCAACTCAGTCAGCGCAGTCTGCCCAGTTGTGCGTGTTGTGTGGAGTGGCGGACTGGTGTGCTGGGAGCCAGACTGTTACGGCCCCTTCTCAAGCGATCTGTGACACTCTCATGTATGTGAGGAGGATGTGCGCTTTATGGGTAATGCCTCTCAATCGTTGACTGTTTGGTTACCTAACCTTGAAGTTTGACGGCCCAGGCTAAATGCAGGAACACATGTCGCCCTTCTTGGCCAAAAGGTTTGAAAGCGTGTGCTATGCCAATATCAGCAAACCGTGGCCCTCGCAGGCTGATATGAGCTGGCAGTTCCCTGACACTTACCGGTAGATGCGCTTGCGATCCCACAGGGTATACAGATGGTGGGCATGGCTACCCATTCATCCTCGTCCTTCTGACCCCTGTTAGGATTGTTTTGATGTTGTTGGTTAAAAACCTCGTCATTTTCTATGTGTGGGTTGTAGGGCATAACGTATTCAGGCTTTAGAGAAAGACCCTTCCCCTAAGGACTGCCGCAAGAGTCCGGCATTTGCAAATCTGCATCGATCTTAGAGCGCAGCAGTTGTGTTAAGCAACCACCATAGGAGCCCCCGTCTCCAAATGTCTATTTCGGGATCATGTTCAGGCGGGGTTCTGAATAGACTGCGTCGTCTAAAATAATCATGGACGGCATACAACGAGGTTCGGCTTCAATCGGCGGCTGTTAATTGAGATCTCGTCGAATAACTGGTCCGGTGAGAAATGAATAAGCTGAAGGTTTTAACTATTTCACCGAAAAAATGAATGGATCATATACACAAAACTGGGTAACATTTGCTTTAACCGGGACGTCGGTCGAGTTGCCGGACCACCCCGAGCACGTGAAGATCAAATTATCTAATATGCCAGTTAAGAAGTGTATGCTAGAATTTTTACAGTTTTATTGTACTTTCGGCCGTGTCTCCTCATCTTCCGTCATGTGTGACCATTGCCAAACAGTAACGTATAACTTAACACCGGGCGATGTCTGCCGACATGAAAGTCTCACAACAACAATGATTGGCGTCATGACAGGAAACGTCTGGCGCTATTAAGCGTATTAAGCGAGCTGCGAACCGCTTGGGCCGTAGTCCTCGACTCGCAATCGATAAACGAGAACACTGACCTCTTGTCTCCTTGACTTGCACTGAGACGTGGATTGGGCATTGTAACTAATTACACGGGAACGCGCTGGCAAGCTCTGTTCTTTGTGCCAGTGGCGACGAACCAAATCACTTAAGGACCTACACAAGTGATGAAATTCCGGCAGTTCGCGACTGGACCGCGGGCAACCAAAAGGTTATCGTACAACGTGCAATGGACTGCGGACACACCACTTCCGGTATGTATCTTAGCATCTGCATCCTCTAGATACTGCAGCACCTGTGGAAAACGTTAACCTTTTCGGATCTGTGTCTGATAGTTGGTTCGAGAGTGAATATGAAACGTCTGTGGCAGTCAGCTCCCAAGGTCGACAGAATGACTACTTACTCACGCTCCCGATTAGTTCGTTGCTGGTGCCTCCTGAGACTTGGGACTAGCCAATCATCGCTGTTCCTTCGGTGTTGGACTGCAAGCGGACACAACCCAGATAGGGTAAAGGCGCGCACACACGCTGTTGGGCGAGCAGCCCAACGGCGGACACCAACGGACACATGCTTGAAGAGACGCTTGGCTGTATCTGCTTGCTTAGCTTCCTGTATGCTCTTTGGATCAGTAAAGCTTGTCAAACCTAATCTCTCTTCTCTGACTCGTGATTTGAGAATTGTTGTTTGCCGGAACACCGCAATTCAACACGTCAGATGAATTAAGCTCTTGTTCCGACGATTGCGCCCTCTTATTTCTAAGTCGAGATTTGAACAATGTCGAACTTTTTAAAGAATATTTTGCGCTGGAGCTGACTGCCTTCATTAAAAGTGTGTCATCTTCAGCTTGCTTAAGTACTTATTCCTCACTCTTCTTTATTCAGTTTCCTGAATATCTAGTTAATTGTTCTGACATTCTCATATTTTTTACGTACATCATTACCACCTTGGACGTATTCCTACCAATAGCCACAATACGAACGGCAGCGTCTCATGTCCATGATGAATACCTATGAACGGTTTATTTCGAACAGCGCTGACCTCATCCTTTAAACTGGGTTGTCCTTTGTAAACAGCGTACTCACATTGTCGCAATCCTCAGACCAAGTCCTCAATTGCAGGATAACACCAAGGGCATCACTATGAGGGGTTTAATTGTTTAGGTAACCATGCACTACCCCTTCAGTCTGCAGCGTTACTGACGAAACCAGAACGTGTGCTGGCGAAGTCAGTTAGAGCCGACGATTGTGAAACAGTGGTGTCAGCACTTTATATGGGTCTGCAAGGGTAGTTTCAAATGTCTTATGGTCCGAGTGATGGGATACATCAGCCGTTGGTTGCCTAGGCTGTCGGAATGCTCACGTGTGGATATTTGGCAATCGGCCAGACTGGAAGATAGATGCATAAGGAACTACTCCCTAGGAATGTGAGTGACCTTAACACAGTGGGAGGCTGAAGACGCCAGGTATTACAACGACGACTGTTAACTGCATACTTACAAATCTACTCGTGGGTCAAAATCCTCTTTTAACTTGTCACTAGAGGATCTGACCAGCCAAGTAAAGTGAAACCCGCACTGGTTAACGTCATGCTCAATGCCTCTCTTGCAGTCGACGCTTCCCTTCCTACAGTGACTGACCCCTTCCATGTTACCGTTTGTCCGCTTTTTCACAAACGCCAACAATCCCAAATGGATTCTTGTTTTTGACTTTAACTAGGTCTCACCGGCTGGTATCCGTTTTAGCACACGCAGTAAAGAGCCGCTTGTCCTCTACCTAATGGTATAACGTTCCTGGAATTGTTCCGAGGACAGCAACTAACTATCTGCATCGGCTACACACACCTCACTCTGGGTCTAGGATTCTATTCAGACTGGACCAGTACTCGGAAAATTTGTTAACTACCAACCAGTTCACATCAACTAGTTGCCAGCGCTAGGTAAAGCCTCTTGGACATGGGTATTATTATTATTGTGGGCCTCCTGCCTCAGATCAAAGGCAGTTCTAACCAGTATGCCCAAACCACACGATTTACGTTGTGGTCAGAAGTTAACCCCCTATCAGGCGATTGATATGCATGTTCACTTCTGTCTCGGAACTTCGAGGAATCAAGCGAAAGCGCACTGAAGAACTTCTTCCACAATTTTCAACCACTTTCGTAGGTATGTGAATACAAACGATTTTACATTTCCACGGAGGGGTGCTAACAAGCACCCAAAAATAAGAGAAAATTTACACGGCGACCGAGGAATTCGAAGGCACTGTCTATTTGTCAACTAAACGTGCTCGTCCCAGTGTCTTGCAAAAAATAAAACACCTACATCAATCCGAGTGACTGGGTACTAATGGCTGCAGTAATTACCAGGGTCTAATTTGACTTTGCAACCAATAGCGTACATACTCTTTCTATTATGTCCCTTGGTAAAAATTCCTTAATTTGTTTTTGTGGGCACTCTCATAATTTCCACTGTTTCCAACGGTTGTAGACAGGCTTAAGTGATTGTGTGCACATCGACAATGCTCTAAGTGGATGATGGTAGTATATCGTTATATCAGACTAACTTACAACAAAAATTCGTACAGATAGGGTTCCACAAACTCATGTGCGCACTCTTATTCCGGCACTTAGAAACCTGACTTCCACGAGGACATATTCTGCCACGTGTCGGGTCTTTGCTGACACATTGCCTCTCCTTAAGGAATGGAAGAGCTGGAGTGAGCGGGACCATGCCCCGTCCGAGGGGTCGTTGGTCTTCTATTCTTGACGCAATTGATTAACAATACTGGAGGTTTTGTGGCAGAGACTGTGTGGGTTCGTTCCTTGCACCGACGTTTCTATCGAAATAATCATGCGAGCAAAATAATTCCCTTTATTTATTATCGGGTCACGGGGGTGGACATGATGGCCAGTTGAAATCCCAGTCCTGACCCCCAGCGTTTGGCCCCATCCACTCTCATCTGTAGAGACAAATGCTTTTAAACTCATGTCTAGACCTCGCGCAGTTCACGTGATTGGTAGTCATCTATAGAATGCTTTTTGCGTCACGCGTGCTTGCATTTTATGGCAACGCTGTTGATTTCCTTAGTGACCAACAATTTTAACCTCCCCAACTCATTGCGATAGCTAGCAACAAAATTTCACTTAGCACTTAGTGATAAAACTGACCACGCGATAGGGGACTATTCGCTATTTTAATTGTGCACAGGCATAGCACAACGCTGTTTCATATAGCGGCCCAGTCTAAAGAGGCAATCTTGGAATAAACGATCTGTTCTCACTCGACACTCTTTCTCTAAGTCACTAATTCAAAGATGACTGAATAGCGCGAGAGCGGTTTTGGAGCTGTTTATACTACAACGGTATTTTTTCTATAAATGAAACACTATTGCGTATTTTACATGCATTCCACAGGGGTTAAAATGGAAGACACGGCCAGCATTGGGAGCCAGTCGCAAGAACTTACTTCCGTGGCTCAAGCTAGCAAAATGTCTACTAACCAGCGTCCTGCAAGGTAGAGTGCGCGTTGTGTGGTTTCGATCTTTACGTAGGTTTTATGCGATTTCTCATTAGAACTAGACTCGCCACTGTCAATTTTCGTGGGCAGGAAACGACCTATTACATCACTCCGTCTTGTACTATCCAGTTTGTTGGACCGAAACGGGCCAGGGTAGGACCAACCAGAAGTCTACCAGTTGACTGTCTTCCGGCCTATGATCGTATTATCTAAATCTGCGAATACTAGTATCGTTTCTTATACTATCCATGTTATTTAAGGCAAGTCAATTGAACTGCGGGCACCTTTCTTTGCATAGCTTTTATCGCGTTCGAGAGATTTTCGCCTTTCGCTGTTTTTCAGGATTTTACTTTTCTGCAGGTCAATTGACTGCTTGTAATTACCTAGAGACGTCGTTAAATCTTTAATGAGTTACATGCCACATAGTGTGCGTTACATTACCACGTTAAAAGTACAAACAATTTAAGTGGTTTCTGAATTTGCGAATAAGTTGGACGTAAAAAAATTCGCTTTAATAGGTACTTGGGCGGACTTCTGAATAATTCATTTTGCCCCAACCGCAAAAACTCGACGACTTCGGTGGGCTTCGAACACATGACAGCAATGAGGAAACTTTATTACGACCAATACCGTGAATTTAATCAGATTTAAGTCAAGCCGCCCACCCAACCTACTGCAACCTCTGATATCAACCAAATCTGATACAGCCAGCCCAATACCAAGCCGGATTTTTAAATACTCCATCTAGAAACCACCAGATGTCACCCAGGCTCACGTAATTAATAGGTTTGGTCAAAATGAAGTATTCAAAATCTGCCTTAATGCCTAGTAACTGCGTGAGCCCGGAAGTCGTCTGGTGGACTCAAAATTAATCGCTTAAGAAATCCTGCTTGGGCAGTCAGTTTACTGTATCAGATTTGGTTTGCACAATTTGCGGTACGCTGGGCTGGTAAGTTGACCCAGATATGATAGAACTCACAATTTCCGCTGGGACTTCGTAGCTCAGGTGACTAGGGCAATGGTTGTAATAAAGCCTTTTTATTGTCGTTGTTGATTCGAATCCTACTGAGGTCATCAAAATTTTGACAGTTGTGTCAGCACGCAATTTGTTTTAATTAACCACGTATGACTACAGGTAGCATAGGTTTGTATTAACCTTGAATTATATTTTGGCGACACCGCACTATTTCAAAAGTCAGATTTTACACTAGCTCACTTCACTGAGAGTTAAAGGACCTTTGTATAAAAGTTTCCACCCAGTAATCTACATAGGCCTACGAGCGAAATCCTTGTTGATTAGTCTTTCTAGGTTTCTGATAAGCATTCATGTTTATTGCACATGCATTGCAATCAGCTGCGAGCAAACTTAACTTTTCTGAGATCAATACTCGAAAGTCGTATATTTCAGATAAAATATGGGGACATGCTTATTTAGAGTGGTACAGATAATAGGTTTTACAGAAATAATGGGCTATTTCATTTGCCTGAAGCTCTTATTAGAGCATATATTATTTATATACATGTGTAAGTGCCGGTGTCTATTGTGCAGATATACGAATATGTGACCCCATCTTAATAATTATCAGCTATTCTACTTAGCTGGGTCAACTTTATCTAAGGGTCGATGGCCTTGATCATAATTGGTTTTGTTTGTAAGAGGAGTTGCCTTACTTAAGTAACGATGTTTGAATGTTTGTTATTTTAGACTTGAAATATTGTTAGGGAATGTCACAGGATGATTTCGGTGAAATTCAGAACTGTAGACGACCACCGCTGACCCCTTGTCCCTCTCCAACTTCCGATACATACTCGAGTCGTTGGAAACAAGCATTGGCACTCACGAAAGAATGCGGAACTGTACGTCAGCTTTCATACGGAACTAACATATATGTGACTGGGAGACGGTCAGAAGACAAATGCGCCGCTAAGTTGTGTAAGTTTGCTTCAGAATGAGAGAAACTTTATTATAAAGGGACGTTTAAGACTCACACTATCAAGCATTAATTTGAGCTTCAAACATTATTAAAATGAACTGTTTCTTCTGTATGACAGCTACCTGATACGAAGACTTATTGTCGCATAGTGTAACATTCCCCACCCTGCCAGCACCAGCCGCACTTGGCCGCACTTGGCCGAGGCAAATATGGTGTGGCCAAGTGCGGCTATGCTGCGGCCAGGTGTGGCCAAATGGTGTGGCTGTGCGCTGGCCATCAACGCATTGGCCGCACCTTGGAAAAAATTTTGCGCGCGGGCTTTTTCTCGTTTTTTCCATTCATCGCGGCCTCGATTTTTTGGCCGTAAACGCCAACCATGACGAACGGTCGCCTAACGTAAAACCCCGAAATGAGTCACAGCGAACCCCCACGTCCCGAAGATGGTAAAGTCGGAAGGCGGTATTGTGGAAGGACGATTAATTGAATCCGTAAGTCAAAAAATGTAAATGTACAAAGTCCGTCTTGGATCAGGGGGGTTTCTGCGACCTTCGTATCCAGAATGAGAAGTCACTTCCACTGGCCATTGGTAGTTCCTGCATAAAAAAAACTTTCGTAAGACATAAGTAATGCAGGTGCAACGAAAGTAATTAAACACTGTATCTAATACGTACGATTTTACAGTAGATGTGCTAACTCATGAAATGTCAACCAAAATTTCGAAATGCGTTCTCGTTTCGAAAAGATAAATTAAATAGTGTTGTAAAACGAATCATGATGCAGCATAAATCTATAATGATCCAGTTACCTCAGGGTGTCGGCTTTCGAAAGAACTTATCTTCGACTGCATGCGAAATCTATACTCTGCAAAAAATGACTACTTCAGTAGTATGCAATTTTCTCATTGATTTTCGATGCCCTTGAAAATTCCACTATATTTCGTGGAAAACATGCATAAAAATATTTATTCTTTTACTTATTCCGTAGAAAATCACGTCTTCTTCCAATTTCATACTCAAAAGAAGAGTATAATTCGGTTTTAAGAAAGTTTCTAATTCCCGAATAATTTTGAACCCGACCTGCCGTTACAGTTGCATTCAGGGTTTAAAAACTACAAGCTGTATAGTTTCCGTGTACGGAAAACCATGCATATCTCCACGGTGTTCAGAGGAGACCATATGAGGTTCATAAAAGTAAGCAGTGGATTTGAGCAATATTGTTAACTTTACAAGCCGCAGTTTATCACGCAAAATATGCAATGTTCTAGCGCAAGCTGTGGGAGTTCAGCCATCGCGCAGTTCAACTGTAAATTCGGCGACGCATGGAGAGAAATCAAAACCAGACACAAGAATAATAAGGTACACTGTTATGGGGCCTTAATAGTTAAATAAGGCAAGATGTACACTTACCTCAAAGAAATCATGGTAACACATGAGTAAAATTTGTGAATTAAAAACGCAAGGCCAACACTATGTAGTAGAAAGGAGTTTTACGCCAGAAGCAAAAAATTTCTATAGTAGGGCATAAACACCCGACGACGGAGAGTTTTGTTCAAGATAATATGAAAAAATGTCCGTTTTTAATAGGTTTGGACTCCAAGCTATGCACATAATATATTTTTTGACAATGGCAGCTTATTTCAAATGCGGATCGGCTGTTAAAATATGTTATATTTGTCGGTTGCGGGCTACTAAGAGCAAGACTCCTCAGGAGCAGAAAAAGCGATTAGCCATTTCCTGGACTCATAGCCAGTAAAGTGCTTTTATTTTATTAGGGTCTGAAAGTGCTAAAGCCGTTTAACCAATGGTGCTCGATAATTAACTAAAATTGAATATCTGAATAGGCACTGTTTGTCCATTGAAAAGCTTTAAACTGATAGTTGAAGTACTCTCAGCCAAAGTATAAAAGCAATTGTTCCCTAAGGCGTTCTTTAGATGGAGGATTGCACTAACTGCGAGCGGGCGAGTATTTACGGCACCGCAATTTGGCGGCACAGAAACTGAAGTCCATCCACTCTAATATGCAAATCTCCCTTTGATGGTGTTTTGAAGAATTTTTAATGAAAGGATTTGATTGCAACTATTTTCCGCGGACGCCGGCCACTTTTTGGAAGTTATAAAGTTTTTGAATAAATCCTTTTTTGAACTAGGGAAGACATTCTTGTTCAATCTCGATAATTAAAAAAAAGAGTTAAAAGGGCTAATTAAATCTAAGATAATCTATGCATATTTTGAAAGTAATTACTTTTATTTACATAAAAGTGTGCTTATTCGTTGCAAAGTCCTTTTAGAAACAAAGTGATTCGTTAAAATTTTGCATCGGATCTTAACAAAGTCGCTGATATAGACGGCACAAACGGACGACTAAAAACAAAGAGGAGTGTTGTGGTAGATTTGAGTAACCTACTAATAGGCATGATACTGCGACCTGATATGAGATATCTCATCGATAACATGACGCTGTGTATTAAAATGTTTTATGATTTCTGGATTAAATTTTGCAAGAAATAATTGGTCACGATTTTGCAACTTTTATTCTATCATGCTTTTGTCCAAAAATAATCACATAACTTGAGCAGTGGTAATGAGTGAGATGCCTTCCAAAAATGCAAATCGACCTAATTTGGGAAACAGTTTTAAAACAGAAGTCGCTGAAGGTAGCTGAAGATGTTCTGTTTTGTTTTACACCCCACTGCAATGAAACCATGGACAACTGATCAAGTTGGATTTGCCTTGAAAGAAACAAATCTACTCCAAACTACTTTAGTCAGTAGGAAGAAATTTATTGAATGGATTTTTTGAGAAATTGTTAATGCCTTCTACGATAGCTTCTTATGATCAATAAAGTTTTTTTTCCTAACAGACATCTAACGCCACTTTTCCCTTTAAGGGTCTACTGTCAAGCAGAAAATACATAAACTCAGCGTACGTATACGCAATGATAAAACTCCGTTTGGCTGCGACCTTTCGGCAAAGGTGATACTTTTGGATAGAAAAATCAATCAAAGCATAGAAAAGGTACGCTTTTCGGTGGTCTCTCCCCAAAAATCCTCGTGCAGGCTTTACATCGGTCATGTCATATGTTTCTTAAATATATCATTGCTAATGTCCGTTTATTCTGCGCATCTAAAAGAATCCGTATTTTATGTGCAAACCCAAAATAATTAGGCAAGAGAGTCAAAAATGCATTCATAAATTTTTGTTTTCATTGTTTCAGGGATTATTTGCATACCTTCATGTATCCACGCCGAGATCTAAGCCACGGACAAGAGTAGCATAGATCTTGGCTTCCTCGGCTTATCTCAAAAAACGCAAAAAGATTATGTCCTTATAGCGGATATACACAATGCATGAATCCTTTTGGGTCTTTTTATTCGTTTTGCACATAGTGCCAGCATACATAACACTAGGAGTTGATTTTAAAGTACTACAAGTACCGTGAAGGAGAACTGCAAATAAAATCAAGTAGAATGCATGATGTTTAGCAGCTAATGGACTGATAAACTCAAGACACCAGAAACGATTGTGAGATAATAACTAATTACGAGAGCAGATACACAGCTTTCAGCATCCCGAAACGAACAAATCTAAATGATTATTTGAAGGCAAAAGCAGGAAATCAGTTAACAGGCCGAGTTCAAATAATATGCAATGGCAGGGATTGTCGGCAGAGATTTCAGTAAAGAGGAAGAAGATTGGTCGAGCATCAGGACAATTTGTTTATTATTCTAAAGCGCTGAATTCACACAGTAGTACATCGCCAGTAATAATAGCAGCATAAAATCGAGCGGCAGTTACAGGGGGTATTTATCAGTAAGCGGCCAGTGGCACAGATCTGGAGGTGACTTTGCAGGACTCTGTACGCCGACGTTATCATAAAAGACCCAGGCTGGATTTTCATGACCGGGTGTGCGATTTCGACTCATAATCCCCCAACAGTTTGTTCGATCGCATGTGGAACATCTTTGCTGTACGGTAGATCACACCGTATATTTGGTGGTAGTTCTGTTTTACATTTCGAGGCGAACATGCAGGCATCTACTTATAAGCGCTTTGAGATATCTACTCCGCACAAAATGATCGTGAGGATATCGGCACTAGTAAATTTAAACAACGCCCGTTTGTGTATTTCACTCTTATTTGGGCAGTTATAGTCCGGAATGTTCTCCAGCACCTGAAACACAAGCAACCCCATACACTGGGCAGATGGTCTTTCGATGGAGTTTATCGAGTGAATCATAAGCACTTTATCCAACCGGGTTCTTCGGTGTCTCACTACCCGTCATATCTGTCAAGTGGAACTGTGTTTGTCCATAATAGAATTTGCCCCATTAGGAGCTTCCGTGCAGAGGAATGCTAGCGTTATATCATCTTGTCAGCATCTATATAGATGCATGTGTGGTTTGAGGTATGTTCAAATATTTATGGAGCTGCCAAAATTACAATTCACTGTTGGCCGGCCAGTGGAAGCGCGTTGCGTATGAGCAGATCATTTTTTATTGATTCCACTTTGCACTTATATCCGAAAAATTCCTCCCTTGACAAAGACGTAATTCAGAAGAGAGAGTGGCGAGTGAACGTTCCTTTCTGTAAATTCTCATCAGGCCAATACAATTACATAGGGCGGGGTACAGTGAGTGAAACAAAAATCGATAAAAGTTAGGTTTTAAATTACAGGCTCGGCAAGAGCGGAAGGGCGCCGAAAGTTGTATGTGGTTAGTCAACCTTTGACCACGGTAAGCGCGGAGCCTGAACAAGGTTCTTTTGGGCGCCTTCCCGCATGGCTGGCAAAGGGTGAAACTAGGAGAATAGACAGCGCCATCCTTGCGCATGCAGTGGACTCAGGACATCGTGTGGACCCCACCGAAGCATTTCGTGTGATTTACAAGGTCCCCTCGAGCTACCCTAAGCTACTGGGCCAGCGCCTGCTAGCAACAGCAGAAGCGGCCGCCATAAGGTTACGAAAACCGACCCTATGCGCCCAAAAGAACCTTGTTCAGGCTCCGCGCTTACCGTGGTCAAAGGTTGACTAACCACATACAACTTTCGGCGCCCTTCCGCTCTTGCCGAGCCTGTAATTTAAAACCTAACTTTTATCGATTTTTGTTTCACTCACTGTACCCCGCCCTATGTAATTGTATTGGCCTGATGAGAATTTACCGAAAGGAACGTTCACTCGCCACTCTCTCTTCTGAATATAGTGATGGGGATTTTCACACATTTAAAAGACGTAATTGTCTGTAAGCTATATTATTGTCCCGTCTGTAAAGTCTCATACGAGAGGAAATTTACAATTTCGTTTCATTTAGCATGCGGCTGAGATTTCATCAACAACTGGTAAGCGAACTACGTAATAATATGCTAACTTGAAGAAGGGGATAATATTATGGGAACAAATTTCAGCAAGTAAGCTCCTTTTTAATGTTTTATCGACACTTCCTTAATGTGGTAAGTGTATTTAATGAACCCAGGTGCATCCATAATTTGTCTTCGGGAAATTAAACATTAGATACAGGTATTTAATTTGATTTTATTTCTTGCAAAATATATCCAGTCACTCTGGTTTGCACCAAAATTGTAATCATAATCTACCCTGCGCCATGGAGTTAGTGGCTGGAATTAAGAAAAACAACTCTTAATATTTCAAGCATACTTCCAGTTCATGATTGCGCGATGTTTCCTAGGTTCTATTTTTCACAGGTTCGACAGTGAAAATGCGGTCAACTCCACCCCCGAAATGGAAGAGGGTGCGTTCGTATTGCTTCTATTCCACGCAATCATGTACTTTTATCCAACGGTCAAAACGACCTAATCGACATCAGTGCATGTTTCAAGCCCCCGTTTAACTGATTCACGTCGCATATATTAGTAAATGTTTCGGGGTAGTTAAAAAAGCTTACTCGTTTTCTAGAGAATTCTCCAAGGATGACAGAGAAATACTGGAACTACCTTGAAATTGAAAAACATTAAATTCAGCGCTATCATATATTGAACTTGCAGGACGGAGTAATAGATATGCCATTTTGGACAGAACCCTCGTTCACAGTCCGCGCAGACGAACACGAGGGAAAGGGGAGTAGTTGGACCGCAGACGTCGCAGACGGTGACAAATAAGATGGAAAAGCCAACTAATGACATATTTACTGTCGTCGGCTCGCAACCTGCCTGTCCGTAGTTGGAAAAGTGTTGCTGTCGACGTCAACCAAGCAAACAATGGGGCGCTCAGCTGGTTCTTTCTTGATGGGAAACACGATCCAATCACGTTTTTTGCAACCGAAATACCCAAATCGTCCATTTTACGCATGGAGAATTCGTTTCATAGTCGTTACAGCTCTTCAGTGAGCACGGTTTATCAACTCATGTGCTCGTATTTTGTACACCTACCATGTCTCATCCCTTGTGCGTCATATGGTTTTTCGCAGCTTGGACTGACGATTCTTATAAAACTAACAGTTTTACGGTGGAATTCAACTTTTTTGTCTAACCATGTAGACATTGCAGATCAACCACTTTCCAATGAAAATTATCCAGACGTTAGTGGATGCTTGAACCTGCAATCGGTCATTCAAGTCAAGGTTTTATTTATTCTCGACGATTTCGAATATATCTAAAGCCGCTTCAGTCATGCTTTGTCCCGGACTTTAAACCAGAGGAAATTATATCTCAAGTGGAGCCATTGTGCCATCTCTCTGGGAAAGAAACTGTTTCTACGACTTTTTTTTCAAAGCGGACAGCAGAGGTTTGTCATCAATGAAGAGCATAAAATCAGTGATCATTTGACTTTTACTCTCCTCTTTTGCTATTTGACAAAGTGCTATAACCTATATCCTGCTATAAGATGTACAATTTCATAGGATGTCATAGTGAAATTCTGTCAAAAGTCCTCTACCAATGCTTTTTACTTTAATGATCGCATCTTGCCTAGTTTGTATGCTTATAATTTTGATAAGCTGGGTTTAACAAAGAACAAAATCATAAAATAAAGGTAGTTAACTGAGCAGTTTCGTCTGCACTCTTATAAGCATACTCTTAAAATGTCAATTACTATCTTCCCTTTCATCCACCTTCTATTTTTTCGTTTTCCTTTTCGTAAGTGTGCACCGATCGTGCCAACTACGTGTTCACCCGAGGTCTTCATCAAAGATAAAAGGGATTATAAAGCGCGTTTTCGTGACAAGAAAGAGTGCTCTCTGCGTTTCGTGATGGGTACGTCATTCAATGACTTTATAACGTAGACGCAATAAAACCGTTAACGTTTTCTAGCAATCATTCTATAAAAACTGTAGGTTTGTGCGTATGATCTTTTTCCATCCAAATGCCATCGTTCAACCACGACTGCGGGAAATGTGTAAGCAAGTTGTCTTACACTGTGGGACCTCTCGTGTTGCTTTATTGGGTAAAACGTTTTGGGCAAATGCAAGACAACACAATTATTAAATGCAATTTCAACGATGATGCCCATGCAAATGTTTGAGAAGTCAAGCTAAGGCGAACATGCATTCTCAATTATTCGTCACCAGGCCAGTATACAGGAGGGTAGAGTATCAAACATTTAAACAGCCAATAAACAGTAGATATGGGGGAGAGGAGGAGGATATCCAGAGACCAGAGTTTACAGGCTAGTTCTGCCAGGGACTTAGGGAGGAGGATAGGGAGCTGGAAGATGTCTGACACCTAGTTATATTGCCAATAGAAGCGAAGAGACGAGTCCCAGGAAGTAGTCTTGAAGATGGAGACACGAGGCTAATAAAGCTCTTGTCCCGGCGATCGTGTCTCCTTCTTCAAGACTTAGTTATGTCTCTGTTTCGTCGCACTAACGCCACATAGCATGCCCTAAGGCTCCCCTGACCAAAGATGAATCCAGCATGTGTGTTCACAGCTCCTGCCACGCCACATTATAGCGACGAAACAGAGACATAACAAAGTGCCAGACAGCTTCCAGTCCCCTATCTCCCCCCCTAAGTCCCTAACAGAACTAGCCTGTAACCTCTGGTCTCTGGATGTCCTCAACCCTCTCCCCCATATGTATTGTTAATTGGCTGTTTAAACGTTTGATACTCTACTCTACTGTACACTGGTCTGGTGTTGAATAATTGAGAGTGCACGCTTTCTGACCTTGACTTCTTAAATACAATTTATCGATGCAGTTACTATAGAAAAATCCTTCTCCACAGCCAAAATACGTTCCAGGTGACAATAAAATGCACATTAAAAATTTTGTCTCGTCCGAAAGGTATCGGCTTTGACGTCAGCTTTATCCAACGATCCATTGACGTAACCCACGTCTTACAAATTAGTCTGGTCTGCAAAATAACCACTTGGTCTCCCTTACAGTCTGGCGAAACCGAATACATTTAGGCTCCATTTGTTAAATAAGTGGTATTTGAGCCAGACTTGCAAATCTGTCCTTCCAAGCGCTTTTAACACGCTTTATCCCGATTAATGTCTGATTCGGAGGATCAGTTAGTATGCTTAAGTGGTGAATCCTGTTGGCCATTTTGTCTTCGGGGCAGCAAAGCAGTTCAGACAACGTCGATCTGTTTGAAACTTTTTGATAACATATTGCTATTTTCGCTGTGTGTTTGGTTTTTCATTTTCCTGCCCTCTCGTCTGACGGATTTACTTTAATAGTGCCTTACGTCTAAGTCACCTGCGATTCCCCAACGAAAAGCACTTGTGGCCACAGAGAGCTTTACAGTTGCGAAGTTAGTAAAATTATGTCTTTCTGGGTAATACTTTATGCCTAAATCATAATGCATTATGGCAATATTAGGAACAAATTCCATTCAAAACGGGCCTTTCCTAAATAGAGAACAGATGGGATTGTTTTCAGAGGATCTTTAATAAATTCTCTTCAAACGGGCACATGTAAATGGATATGGGCTCCAAAATGCCTGATAAGGGAAATCGCAAAATGCGCCTTTTCATGTAAATGAGATGTAGGAATAAGGCGGGAAGTTAATGCGACGCGATGAGTTTGGTTTGTTTCTGTTAAGTTTTAATCTCTATTAAGGCATCACCAGTGAGGCCTACATGAGGGAAATCAAGTCAATCCTCAAGAAGGACGTCTGCTTTGAAAATATGGAGGACTGCCCAGAATCCGTCATGCAAAGCACCTCTATCCTACAAGAATTGCCATTCATTTCTACCTGGACGCACTTCCTTGCCCTAAAATCAGAAATGTCGTCGGATGCCCGAAAAACCAAGCATGATACCTTTTGCATCAGAGTGTACGACTATCTAATGTTGATTAAATGTTCGCTTTGGGGATTGCTGAGCTGTTTCCTACTATGGCCTTTTTAATTCATGCAATAAAGCATACGGCCCGTAGTTCGCACATCAATGTTAATGTTGAAAGTTCCAAAGGAGAACTCAATGTAAAATCAAAAGCGGTAAAGGAGGTGCGTGTGCTTCAGTAGGAATTTAACGAAGATAGCCAAGATTCCGACCTGTGAGTCGGAATGACCTGAAAAGATTTAGATTTACAGCATAGGGAACAGAATCACACTTAACTATAACGGTAATCTCCGACCGGCTTGCGACTACATTTTGTTGGCGTGATGGTACTGAATTCGGCTAATTAGCGGCAGTTTAAAAGATAAAGACCAACATGTACTACATCATTGTAAATGAATAAGTCATAAGCAGTCACTAAATTTAAAACTCTCCACCAATGTGCAGCCGATTTCCAGTTTTTCTTCATCAGAGGGCATCAGCAAAAGGAAAGGAAAAACAGTGTCCTCATATCTAACACTCCGACACAGAAGTCGTATGAGAGCGTCATTTTTTTGACGGAACAATTGAAATTTAATATGTGGACATGAAAATGCAAACCTAAAAAAGCGTCCTCTATACTTTACACAGGAAAAGGTACCGAAGTGTTGAATCACTACTGACCCAGCAAAAAGTAGTAAGTTTTTATATAATCAGAACGGTAATTTTTAGCTGACGTTACGATGGAGCAGCCAACCTGATCTTCGGGAGCTGCAAAATACGAATTCCGATGCCTACGAGGATTGCCGTGATTTTCTTAAAGAAGTAAGCTTTTGGCATATTATAAAACTTTGTTTTTCAAGATAGAGCTTCAGCTGCAGGACGTTCAGCAGCAAGTTTCAATTAGTGATGTCAATCAAACGGAATTGGTAACTATTGACAACCCGACTGCTCAAGGCCAGTTTCATGCTGTTTTCTAATAGACATGCATAAATGATTTTCTCCTAATCATATAAAACGACGCTGAAGTTGTCTGTGAGTGCATTTGTTTCTGTCCGTCAGGGCAGAAATTATAAAGGACCCACTCGTAAATGGGTTTAGCTTATTTCTCTCAAACAAAATGCTTGAAGCTAAAACCAGCAACTTGCGGATATAACTCCGGCGTACTAAACCCCAGAAAGATTTTGGATCTGTTTTAGCTGGTTTTCCAAACTGCTTTTCAAACAGGCTCTGCTTTCTTTCACTCACCGAACATGGCGTAGCGTTAAATCGAAAAACACGACCTACTATTTTTAAACGGCTTTTGTTATTTACTCTGACAGAATCTTCATCACGTCCGAATGAACGGCGACGCCATCGGTGCGGCAGGTATCAAAATTGTTCCAAAGCTTTCATAACAGTTTGCATTTACAAATTTCGAAATTTTAACCCAGAGGCAAAACCCTCAAACTTTATGCCGCGTATGTCCGTGACGTATACCTAGTTAATCGTTTGAGATAGTCGAAGGCCTTTTGGGACTTATGCTCGACCTGCATACTATAGTCTGTTTTACTCTATCATTTTTACTGGTATTGATACTGATAATCATTATTTTATATCAGTTGCATAAATACCAACTGAACTGCCCTACGTTTCATAGAAAAGCCAGTACAGGCTACTAGGATAAACACTGGATTTCATCATTACATCGGTTTTCTGAAAAGTTAGTAATGTTAAATCGACTTAATATTTTACACACAAAGTAGATCAAGATCTGGCACGCCCGAAAGAATAAAGAATTCCAGACGAAAGGCAATTAAACAGTTGTTGTTGGATACTCCACGAGCTATCGACCGATCACAGTCATTTGATTCGCTTTCCATCCCGCTGATTTGTCCTGGGGAAACAAAAAGGTTGGTTAATTTTCTAAATTAAAGTGGTTTCGAAGGCCTCATCATGTCATAAGATGTAGCAGCCTGTCAGAGCACTTGGACTTCGATGAATGGGCATTCAAACATGGCTTCCGGTAGGTCCCACCTTATGGGTATCCCTCATTGGGACATTATTGACTCAACTGTGGTTACTTATATTGCGCCGAAAAAAGGGCATTTCTACGCTTACACCCTTTTCATGTCACCTTAACAGATTCGACGAAGAACCGAAACAATGGGTCACTACGATTTGGGATGCTTGGTTTGACGAAGTACGGCCAATTCCAGAGCCAACCGAACTTGTGAAACGTGGGTGCTTACTAACCCCCTTTAATAGGGCTTAAATAGGCGACGACCCTTCTCTCCTGAACGCACGTCCATGTCTTAGAGAGGCTGGAGTCAATACAAAACTAACGAAGACATGTAAAGAGGTCATTTGCTTTGCAATCGAACAAATGTCCCATTGGAATATTTATTTGTTTCAAATTTTAAAAGTTCCTCAGCCAAATAAATATCCTGCGAAAAATTTTAGCGTTTCGAGTTGGAAATTGGAGAGTTGAACAAAGTCATAAATGAGAACTCCGGTATATTGAAGTCAATTTTCCTTTGTCGTCGAGCTGCTCTTAATCTTAAGGTGAGTGTAGTCAATCATGTATTTACGTATGTAACGCATGTAACACATAACTGTTCGATTATGTATAGGATTTTACGCTTTTCTAACTTTATACCTTTTCCAAATTGACGAGCCGTTACTTGGAGGCAAAGCCAGAGCACCTGGCTCAGTTGCTGCACAAACACGAACTGACCATAAAACAAACTACATAGGAGAAGGAAGAGCAGTCAAGAATGAAATCCTAAGTGAAACTCTAAATTCAGACTTAACGACGCTTCGGCACAAAATGCAATGAACGGTCTCTATTATTAAATGTAAAATTAACCCTCTGCACTTTTGTTATTCTGCTATCGCAGAATGAATAATTGTTCTCCTCTGCGAGAGAATGCCTAAGTTTCCTAATATTGACATTGGGCTGCTTATTTTGCCTCTTTATAGTTTTTCTAGCTGAAAACAATTTATTGTGATGATGGGTTGCGTTTGATGTCGATTTTTTCGGCTGAATTATAAAAAATAACCGTGACCTAAAGATGCTGAAATTTGTCTTTCTATGGTCGAGATTGGACACTTCAGTGACGCAAAAGCGGACTTGGAACAAGTGGAAAGTCAAAAACACCAACTCGCTGCGCTGTACTGGCAAAAACATCTACTACTCCTCCTAGAAAATCGAGTGTCCGAGGCACTTTCTCAGGTTGAGAAGACTATTGAGTTTATCTTGCTTGGAAGATCGAAGAGGGCCCCACCCAGCAACTTTCTTATTGATGCTTATAGAGTGCGTGGCTATCTAAGTCAACGACTGGGTCGCTATGAGCTTGCACTACAATCCTACGAAATGGTACTTCTATTTAGACCCAAGGACAGCCAAACGCTACTGAATCTAGGCGAAGTTTATGAGCAGGCAAGTTGAAGACCTTTAAATTTACCTAATGTGCACACAGTTCTTAGATGCTGTGACCTCTGTCCGATTTTTGGGGAAGAAATTACTTCCGGTAAAAAAAGTATCCACTTTCAGTAAACGACAGAGGGCAGCAAAGTGCCTTACTTAGTATGTTTCTAGTCTACCAAAGGGTCAAATGCAACCTGATTAACAAAAGGAGAACTGAAAGGAGGCCATCTGTTGGCCTGACCGATAGAAGCCTTGAATTTGATAAGGGTCTGCCGAGTTGCCACGTTTTAAGTGGCGCAACTATAGATACCTGCAGGAAGCCTAGGTTCTATTGTATCATTTGTTTTCATTTTGTTACTTAGATTCATGGAATGAGGAAATTACAAGTTATATTCGAGTAAGAGAAATGACTAAACTACGTACTCATATTATGCTGTCATTGCAGATGGGAAATCTGGAAGGCGCACTGGCTCGGTTTAACGAAGCCATCAACGCTGACAACCAGAACAACCAGGCAAAACTCAAAGTGGCCAAACATCACTTTCAGCAAGGGTGATTTTCAACGTGATATCAAGGAATTATTTGATAAAAATTATATTAACAGACTGCGCTTACTCCAAATTCTAGCGTTCAAAATTGACGCAATTTCTTATTTCCAATAAGTTACTTTCCGGACTCCAGTTTATGGGAGAAGGTGTATAGTCCCAGCAAGTTAGATTATTTGCATATAAAAAGGTTGAAGAATGATATTTGAAGGATTTGTGGTTAAACCATTAAGCACAATATCTGCTTGAGAAAAGGGTAGGATTTATGGCCGGAGTTACCCAATCAGGGGGAGCAATTATACTAGCAAAAAACAACAGACGACATTCACTTGTACATGCCAGAGAAAATAAAAAGAAAAAAAATAAATAAAAATACATGAAAATAAAAAGACCTCGCGAGAGCTGTTCCGTGAGTTTGGGCAAGATGCTTTAAGGTAGTAGTCATCGGAGTAAAAATACGAAAATACAGCACTTTTTTGACAATACCTGCAAAGGGGCATTCAATTCATTTATTATAATCATTAAACGGCAAAATAGTTTTCCCTTTTACGTGGTGGCAATATGGAGAATCAAAAATTGTGACACCATAATATCCTTAGATGTTCAGCTCCTTTGTTCACCACAAATGCTCCCCGATGTAAGTAACCTCAGCCACAAACCCTACTCTTGTCCGGCCAGACGCTAGCGTTTTAATGAACATGAACGAGCTCAATATTGGGCAGTTTGGGAGAATGTTATTTGCTTTTATACAACATGCGCGGGGAAGTTCGATTTACTCGTGAGCTCCCAGCATTCTCAGTGCTCATCCCTGTAGTGTTCAAGTGTTGAAAGTAAATTTTCTAGTGTCCCTGACGTTCCTCTGCAACCCCAACTAAAGGTTTTAAGACAGAAGTTATCAGGTTTGATTCTAGAATGCAGGTTCACTCTTGGGTTAACTGCAAACAATTTTGACAAAACCGTACTACCTCCACACTTCCAGGCAAATTTTTATTCGCAGTGCGCAGTCCAGACAGGACTCGAGCATAACGACTGGCCGATAATTATAGGATTAGTTCGTCAAATGTGATGGTATCCAAGCCATATCATTACACAACTTCAAGGACCGGTTGATCACTACGTCGTTATTCTGATAGAGCCGACAAACAAGGTCAGCAGAGTCACCGTCCTTAGCGTCTTTATCGTGATCATTTAATGACGACCAACACACGTTTTCATACCTCAAGCTTGAATTTAAATGGGTTACTCACCGGAGAGCGTATCCACAGACAGAATGTCTTCACCGACAAAGACAAGGGAGACTGGAATGGCCACTTCGGCTTTTTGGTCGTCGTCAGCCAGTCATACCCAACCCCGAAGTGTGGAACAAATGGGGCTCGCTCCCGTGACCTGTTAGTTAAAAGTCAAACGCCTCTAACCACTGGGCCGCGGGTCCGTTGTCCTCTCGGTTACGATCGGGAATGTACAATGGTAGAGGGGCACTCACCGATCGTCTTTACGAAACTCGCTCGTACAGTTATGCCTTACGGGCCAAACCAGCAGTCGCAAATTCTGCCTATATCATGCGCCGTTGTGCGGCTGCTGGTTGGGCTCGAGAGAGATCCCGTAAGACACAACAGAGCGAGTGAGTTCCGTAAGAACGATCGGTGAGCGCCCCTACGTTTAGAAATCCCCGAACGAAAGCGACAGGACAACGCGCCCGTGGCTCAGTGGTTAGAGACGTTGGATTTCCAACTAACAGGTCGCGAGTTCGAGCCCCAGGTCTTTCACACTTCGAAGTTGGGCTTGACTGGCCGACGACGACTAATAAGCCAGAAATGGCCATTCCGGTCTCCCTTGTCCTTGTCGTTAATGCCATTTTGCCTACATAATGCGCCGCTGTGTGGCTGCTGGTTGGGTTTGAGAGAGAGCCCGTAAGGCACATCGGGACGACTGAGTTCCCTAAAAACGATCGGTGAGCGCTCCTCTGCCACAGTATGCACAGACAGTTTGACGGCTATTGCTGTCCTATAAGGTGAACTAAACAGTTGTGACAAACTAGTGCATTTGTTTAAAGCGAAGTAGAACTGCACTGATTTTCACCTCTTCTCCATCTTTGCTGCATTTTCTCCTCTTTCATCCATCTTGTTTCGATCGCCTGACAAAGTCAAGGCGACCGGAGACAGACTCGAGCGCAGTGGCTAACCCAGCCAAACAACCCGTTCACGCGCGCCACACATGGATAGGTTGTAACTTTTTGCACCAGACTGCATCCAGAATGTCGGATATTATGTAGACGAGAATGCCAAAAAAGTCGCTTTCAGAAGCAATCTTTGCAGCTCGGCCCTACGTCCTAAGAAGGACTGCGTTCTTTTCCGTTGGAAAGATTCTAGGCCACGACTCATAGTAAGGCATTATTTGTTCAAGCACGTTAAAATTACTACATTGAGGAATAAGTTGATTTTTCGTAAGTATGAATCTTCCGACATCGGCTTCACTCTGTCTTCCCTCTCACACGCGCCAGTCGACCGTCCGAACCTGTCAGATCCACTGGAATACGTAATTTGATGCAGTGACAGTCGAGACTGATCAGCCCGTCTGTGCATTGCATGCAGGAGATATGTCATCAAATCCACCTGTACGGGACTACACCAAGTGGGATACTTTTCACTGAAGTGACGTTCTTACATTCGATGTTTCGCCTGACACACTAACGTTGAGAAGGGGAATCGTATACGTTCAGCAACAGAGACCTGTGATGTTTTGTGAAGACATGTCGCATATGCACTTGTTATGACGTAGGTTCGTGCATAGCTTGACATGTGTGTGTGTGCAAGCAAGACAAAGTGTTGTGATGGGGTCCGGATTGTGCTGTTTTACTGAAGATTTTTACGGATGTGTATAGTGCCGAATGCGTCCGAATGTCTTAAGCAGTGCTGGCAAGTGAGGTGCACGTGACTGGTGTGTGTGTGTGTTTGCCGGCTGCGGTGCGATGAGATTACAAATGGCGGAGGAGGCTGACGCCTTATTCGGAGTTAAGGCAGGCGGATGATTATACTTCAGCGATTACACTCTGTGCTGTGTTGATTTGCAAGAGTTTGCCTGACGGTGGATACAAAGGTGTCTGATTATGTTGGTGATTTCCAGTGCTTATAGAGTTGGTCCATTTCATATAAGACTCCTGCGCCTCTCAAATCGTTTGGGCCTTATCTATGCAATATGCTTTGTAGGTTGCTACTTCAGTTTTTACGGCAGTGTGCGAGGTCCGCCAATCTTGCTCAAGGCCTCTCGGGGTATTCTGGTCAATTTTTGGACACTCAAGTGAAGTTTTCTTAGTGTCCTTGTAATGACACTTCTGCCACCCCGTTTGAGAACATCAGTAGGAGCGTCGCCTTAGATCAAAAACTTTGCCAGGCGCCAGCCATCCATCCTTAAGATGTGTCCGCACCGTCACAGTTTCTTTTGGCCTAGCTGGTACAGATACTACAAAAACCGATTGTTTTTGTCTTACGATCTTTTCCCGTCAACTTTACTTAGGTATTCGACCTAGGCAAATGAAGCGATAAAAAGTAACATCTTTACTCCTTTTTGTCGACTAGCTGAGCTTCTGTATAGTATAGGACCGTTGCCAGGATGATGGATCTATAAGTTTTCAGTTTTCTTTTGGGGTTGTGAATGTCACGGTCGGCCAGGGAGCTGGTCGGCTTTGGAAATATAGTGGACGTTTTATAACATATGTTGGCATTCCTTAAAATTTTACTTCATAGGTACACGACTTCGTCCACAGGTAGGAGGCGAGTTTTGGTGACCTAGATGCTTGGTTCGCTGTGTTCACGGGACGGAGCAGGCTGGTGTTTCATCCCTTTCTTTTCATGTTTAAATTTGTCCTGTGAGAGGCAAAGTCTTCCATACTTCCCCGTACATTAACTTACCTCGTTGTGCTAAACTCTCAAACATCCGCGAAAAAGGTCATGAATACTGGGCATAGAAGCTCAAGTAATTGCTTTAATGCGTCGGATGTTGTGCATTTGTGCGTCAGTCCGGTAGAGCCAGCTCTTCGGTCTCTCTCACGATGGGCCTCCATCGGAATTGCGAAAAACGGGAACCTGGAGAGAACAGGGGCATGTGCATAGACCAGCTCCATTCAAGTTATCATCACAAATACTTTCAGCACTGACTTGCTGTCCCTGACGCAAGTCACATTATTATCATGAAGTTGACTCAGAATTTGTGTAAAACACTTTCGACCTCCGGACTTCAGCATGCTTTTTCAGAATCCACCGCAGTTAACTGTATCGAAGGCCTTCGTTAAATATAGGAAATTGGAGTAGAGCCTGGCTCAGTGGACGTGGGTGGCATCCCTGAATTACTGAAGAATTCGCCCTGCAATAGGGAGGTGAATTTTTCCATGATCTCAGGGCACCATATCCGTAAATCCCAGATGAGAGTGAGTAAACTGCCGGTGCTGTGCCGCTCGGTACTTGTTGGACAGCTTTATTAGTCTCTTGTAGCGAAGGCGGATGATTGAGTTGTGTGATGGTTGCCATTTGGAGAAGTTTGTTGTTGGTTTCGTCTAATATTATGGATGTCCGTTTGAAGACACCTTTGAGACACTTAGCTCAGGGCTCGGGAATGGGTCAACTTTATATCTGAAGGGTTATTCCGTTGGAGAGGAACAATGGCATGGTCACGGTGATTTAGGGCCAGTAGACCGACATGACTATCGTGAAGTTCCTCATTTCACTGTTCTTTGCATGCCCCGGATTTACTCAGCCCTGTGAGGCACCCAATAATTTTACGTTTCCGTCAACTGTTACTGTACCTGTCTTTAACATCGGAAAAAAGCGCTTTGCTGATTTCGGTTACGTTGTTGACGTAGATCATTTGTCGCCTGTGTTCCTCGAAAAGCAGGCTGTGGACTTCTTGCTAACTGTCTTCAAACCAGTCCTAGTGCTGTCTGTGTGCTTAACCAAGGGCTTTCAGAGCGGTGCACTGGATGCTCTATGCAGCTGACTCCATCACATGCCAACAGTAGCACTCTCCTCCAGAAATTGCGTTTGTCACAAACTGTAATTCGTGCGTGTTAAGCCAACCTGGCGTTCACTCACCTTGCTGACGTCTGGGAGATCGTCGAGGTAGCAAGATTCCTGTCTAAGCGGGCACTGGAGTCCACAAGGACAAACAATTTGGCCTCCTTCGACATAATTTCGAGGAAGGTGTGTAGGTGTTTTGCAGAATTTCTCCTTCACTTTGTCCGAGAACTTAAGGAGGGATGACGATGGCGAATTGTTCCTTGCAGATCAGCAGTAGAATGGTCATGATACGGTTGTCGGCCCCCTGCGAAACGAACGACAGTCGTCTCAAGATGTCGTTTTTGATAGTTAGGGCAACTCTAGTGCCAAGTCATCCTGACCATGCACGTCCACCCTAAGAGACGTATCTGGAATGTACCTTCTGTAGTCGTCCCTGTTCGGACAACCTGTTCTGGCTGACGAACGCCATGTCCATCTTGTATCTTGCCATTTTACGATCGTGAGAGCTTCATCCCTTTATGGTCGCTTGCTCCGTTGATGGTCTAGGGGAGAACAAACATTCCAGGCCGCCAGAGTGAGTAGCGTCACCCTGGCGGACCATAAAGGGCAGTTGATTGGGACGGGACTCGGGTGTTATACAGTATTTTGACTGCCTTCTTGTGTTCACGAGCCACCTTCAGGTTGTTGACATTGGTATGTGTAATATGCTTTAGGGCACATTTTCTACTCCACTCCTGTGCGAGTGGCTAGGCAGTGCTTCCCCATCTCAAGGGACTGCTGAAATTCACTATAGGTCTCGATTTTTGTTTATTGGGAAGACGGTCAGAATAAGATTGGGTCACTGGCGTTTACTGCGCAGAACTTTTTTGGGGGAGGAGGGCGCGACTTGTGTTAGAGAGAAGGATACTGCATAAGGAGGCAAACTCACACCAGCTGTCTCGTGCATTTAGTCCGCCGCAGTATGGACACTGAGCAGATCACAACTTCGGGTAACCATCATAAGAGCTGTATGGCACCATGCACCAGGTTTGTGGAATGATTGGTCACTCCCACACGATGTGATATTTAATGAAAACCCCCTGCATACCGGGGAGCACACATATCTGACAGTTCGGTTGTCGAGGCCGACGACATTCATCACTTTAACCACTGCAGCAAGACCGCTCATTATGCTAGCTGTGTTTGGGAATGATCATTGCCATGGCGGCAGAGTAAACTGATCTGTCTTTTTTTTACATGACAGGAATGAGTTTTTCCGTTTTTTTGGAGTGGGTCCTCGCACGCAGGCAACTGAATGACTCTAGTCCCCTATGACTTAGCTAAAAGGGCTTTTCGCTCGAACTTTCTGACGGGTAAACGAGTTCATTTTATTAAAAAAATATAGACGCGGAAAAACATGCAAACCTCATGCACAACCTTTTTGGTCCATTAGCAACGACAGCAGCAGCGGCAGCAGCAGCAGCAGCGGCAGCAGCAGCAGCAGTCATTGTAGTTTCTTTTCAAAATGTAATCGAGATACACGTCAAGTACGGGAAAAACCACCAAGTCATACCCACATACTCTTGGACGATATAAGTTTGCTAAAATTGCCCCGATATTGAGCGTATCAGTACAATAAATCCAAAAGACCTAGTAGTGAGGAATAGGCTTATCAACGGTAAGCCGTCAGTTAGCGGTAGGTCGCTTGGGAACGCATCATTTGCTAGCTAAACTGTGATTAGAGATCTTTTAGAGCGTAGTTGCAGGAAAATAATACTTAAGACTCTGGCAAACTTACGCAATCGTGCTTTCAGAGCTGACGTTAAATAGCTTTGGTCATCATTAGCAACGTTTTCGTCTTTGTTTCAGAAACTTTGCAAGCGCAATAGCTTATATGACAGATGTACTGCGCCAAGACGCCTCTCAACTTGAAGTACAGCTTTATCGTGGTTTGGCATATTCAAGGCTCAGTATGTGGCAGCAAGCGCTGAAAGACTTCCAGCTGGTTTGCCAAGCAGACCCGTCCTCGACAGTGGTGAGTTTTGCGTCAGTTGCAGTTTTCTCATTTTCTTGCGGGTGCGGAAAGACTTCAGATTTCATTTAAAGGCAAAGCTGGTTTTAAAGCGGGAAAGAATGTGTATGCCAACGGCCACAAACGAAAATTTTCACTATAACTTTGTCCGTCCACTTTCTCGTCGATATGAAGCATTACGTCTTCTTTCTACTACGAATCTCGGATTTCCGCACCTATTAGATATCAGGCGAAAGGTCATCACTTTGATGCTTCTTGAGTTTTCTTAGCCTGATTCTCCTTATATCGGCGTCAAACCAAAGTGAACGACTGTGGACATCATTAGTTGCAGTGACGAAAATTGGTATCTGTAGCTGTGTTTTTGGGCTATAAATCATCCCTCATTTTTTTGGGTTTACTTTCCGTGCTCTCGCGGTGCTGGCAGAATATAAATCACTGTCGAAGAACAAAACAGTCCTTCAGCTTTTCCCATCGTCACTGGTGGGCCTTTTTAGCAAAGCATTGAACTTCCGAAAAATGAAAACCGAATTATTTTGTACTTATTAAATATAAGTACACACGTTTGCTTATGATTTACTGCGTGCACGCTCACCTCCGAAGTACTGTTTGCGTAATCCTAGCGATTTACAACGAATGTTTTGTAAACAGTAAGAATTACCTCACCAAGGCTTTTTAAAAGCCGTTCTGTGCCTTCTGTTTATTCAACCTTTTAGGCATTATTTGAGAAAGGGTGTATACTCCGTCGTATAAAACCCTGGCAAAGTATCCAGGATTTCAGTACGTGCCTCTTACTTTCCAACGAGCCAAGTCTTCTAAAGGATGCCTTTACTCAGCGGGCCATTACTTACTACGAACTGAAAGAGTAAGTTAGTGGGGGAAGAATGTAAATGTGAATTGCGTTTTGATTTAAAAATAAACTTTGTCTATTGGAGTAAAATTGAGATTCAAACAATCAGAAAACGGAGACATGAACCAATACCCCACGGCATTTTACCTGACCAAATACAGTAGATATACTAACTTATGCAGTGTTTATCGAAATTGTAGAATATGTCATAGATTGGAAAAAAATTACCTAGTAGGGTTACAATCTGAATTATCTTGCAGAATAATCCTCAAATATTTTAGTCACATCGACGCGCCAGCTTCTAAACAAGCTTCCATTCGGTCACCTCAGACAGCTACTGTTTGTAAACATAACTACTTCACCAGTATGGATGTTTCACGTTGATTTTGATGCCCATACAAATATATAAATATACTCTTTCTTATACTCGTCTGGTAGAAAAGTATGCCTTCTTCAAATTTTATACTTGAAGAAAGGTTAGCTTTTGATCTTAAGCGTTTCTAAACACGGAAGTTTTCAAGAGCATAAATGTACATTCATAAAGCACTGTATCTCTTCATTTGTTTATGTTCCTTGTGAATTAAACAGCGTGGTCCACTTCCATCCCAGGATTGTATAAGCCCTATATGGTACCTTCTTATATAAAATTGTGTGATTTGCCCTACCTGGAAGCTATACAGCCTGTAGTTTGAAAACCCAGAATGCAAGTGCAACAGCAAGTTGATTTAAAAATTACTCGGGAATTGAAAAAGCTCTTCAGGTCTGAAGAACATCCGTTATTTGATTTGATAAGGGCATCTAAAATGATTGGGAGTATTCACACCACTTAAGCAGTCATTTTTAAGGAGTACAGGCTTTGTGGACGGTCGGAAAGTAGCTCGCTCAGAAGCCTGCCTCCTGCCGTGAGGGAAATATTCGAAGTTTGTTTTGCCCGACTGTTAACATCACAACCCTTTTTGAGTATTTTTTTCTAATCAAAGACACACTTATGAACTTCGATTAACATTTAATGAGATAGCGATTTCTCCCCCTTTTAAAGAATCTGGGTGATAAATGAAGCATTACACTTCCCTATTAATTTAAAATTTTATCCGTCGAAAATTCCCTAAAAACCTGCGGTAGTCGGCAACACTTTGAAATTGACGATTGTTAGTCTGCGTGTAACCGCCTAGGAGAGCTGTAGATCGGTGCTCGAAAAGAAACGTGACCGCCGTCTTTACTCCACTCTGAATCTGTATGCGCCAGTTAAACGTCCTCCCCATATAAGTTCAGGGTAACGTACACAGGTTACGTTTGACATTAATGGACGAGATTTGCAATTTTGGAGCCAGACATAGGCGGACGGCAAGTCCGATGGATGCTTGGACCCTTACCCGAATAAGGAATTGCCAAAATCAAGATATCCTTAATGATGGGCCGGGTGATTAATTTTCCGACTCCAAATGCAGCCTGTCTTCGAAATAGTTCTGATACATATCGCCGTTCTAACAAGCTTCCAGTCGATGGTATAGAGCGAAGCTTAGTAATGTGCCTGAAAAGCAGTGCTCAACGATTTTCAACCTATGTAGGCAATTAAATTATTTGCCAGCTTTTCTTTAAATGTTTTAGATACCCTCCGGCCATAGAAGACTTCCGATCAGCTCTGAGGATAGATCCTCGAGACTGTAACCTCCATTTTGGCCTCGCGCTGACGTACCTTCTGGAGGGCTTATGCGATCGGCAAGTTTGCTTATGTGATCTCTTAAAAATCCTCGTTTTTATCTAAAGAAAACCTAAACGACTTTTTGTTTTTTTTAACAGAGCGGTGGAAAGTTTCGACAAAGCGCTTGCTCACGCATTTGATCCACGCACCGTCCTTTTGCACCGGACCTTCGCACTTTCCAAAGCCAAAAAGGTATCTTGTCTTGTACTAGCTGGAAAACAAACATTCTCATTTTTGAAGGTGTCCGCGTACTTGATAGTCACAGTGCGCTTTTTAATTCATCCACTAAGACGAGTAAAATGTGGTATATTCTTCAAAGAGCGCGTGACCACTGCTCAGGCATTCAACAAGTGTATAGGGAACATCACGCAATCAAAGCAGGGTACGAAGTGGAGGCCGTGCATCTACATTCGTAATGAGATTTCCTGCTGCGTTCGAAGTAGCCCTTACTTTACTGTCTGCCATTAAAGCCGGTTACAATATCTACGGTCTGAGAGATTGCTTCTAGACAACGTCCTAGATGTTGCTTGCCGACAAGTGCAATGAAATTAAGCGGTACGGCACGGAATAAGCACACAGTGAACTATATTTCTAGGGAGTGTTTACTTATTTAACTTAGGTATTTTGATATATATTAGTGGCTTCAAGCTGCAGACGTTGAGTCCTGTTTACGAAAACGCCGGGGTAGCGTACGCTGCCCCTGGGAAACATCCCCCACCACTGCGTTATTTCCTTTCCACCACGATTCCTTTCTAATCCAACGAATGGTGCCTAGACCGCCGCTGTGACTTCATGCCTTTCTGGTCTCGTCTTGCGCACCGGCTGGTTCAGGCATCGCAGTAATCAGCGTTTTTTGCTGATGGACAATAAAATCCGATGATCAGTACCATTGAACTTCTTTGTCCTCCGTTATTTGCGTAACAGCCACTCACCATATTGGAGAAAGCGCGCGCTATCTATTTTCTTCTCTTTTGTTCTTCCTCATCATTTATTTTAGCAGTTTCATGCTGGGAGTAGTAGAAGTAGTAGTATTAAATGCCCATTTAGTCACTTGAAAGCTTTCGCGATCGATGACCTAGCGTGCCTATCTTAATCAGATAGGCAGACATATTAGGAATGTAATTATGGGGGCTTTTATTCCCGTGTCTAATCTGTTTATCAATTCTACTGACGATCGTCCCTTTAAACTCGGCCAAAAATACTATCGAATATATCGTTGGTGTCTATCAATGGTACAAACTCGTGCATTTCACGATCGATTGCATTTTCCGTTAATTGAAGTCCACCCAAATTGCGTGCGATTAAAATATGGTATATTCGTTTCCAAAGCAACATGAAGTACCTTAGTGCAACTTAAGACCGACAGAACAGTATAACGTTTTAACCCGCCCAGTCAGGCATTCTGGGGAACGCTAAAAATTTCCCTGTAAACCCGTGCAAATTAAAAGAAGCCTGTTAGATTTTGACGCCTTAATGCTTAAGGAAGATAACGACATATACTGTGTTCTTAATAGACATGGCTACAATGGCTACCAAATGGCCAGTGCCTGACAACTTAATAAATTATTCGTTGACATGCGAACAGAAACCTGCTCGTAATGGCTAGAATCAGATACAGTAGTTTATCGTCGTTTAAAGAAGCGAAAAAGTAAGGATCGTTGGAAATCGAACTGCGTGGAAGGGTGCAGGAATATGTACATACGGAATAAACGTAGTGCGAAGAAGTTCGGACTGGGGCTCTGTGTTGTATCTCCACGTAGCTCTGAAAAATGCAAAGTCCCCCAAGGAATGAGGAATCAAATGACAGTGGATTGACTTCCAATCCCATTGTAATCGTTCGACGTTAGTGACGGCGTTGAAGATCGGATACTCGACGTTCAACATCATATTACACGAGAGTGGTGTTTTCCGATGAGTTTTTTATCGCACAAGGGAATTTAGATAAATTACCTTTTATTTGCAGTTACAGGTATGGGCATTAACTGGCAGTCACAGGATGACCACTTATTCATAACAGAATTATTTCCACTAAGAACAACGAAGACGAGTATAACCGTTTCTGGCTTAATTGGCTGCGTTTGAAAGCACTGCCCAAATCCTAGGACTTCATTACCAGAAATTTCGACCTAGATTCACTGACCATAAAACGTTCAGAGCCAAAAATCTCTTATGAATTGCATAGTCTCCGCACTGCCTTCGCATACCTAGACACGGAAACCGATGCCTGATATACAAGGCATGCGCATATTGTGAAGCCGGACAGATGGGTAGAATCTTAGTCCTCGCATAAACGCGTTCTAATAATATGCCCCTCATCCAGACAACTGCATAAGTTGTATCTTATCAGATTCACGACCGAGAACCATTACTTCTAAGTATGAAAGCAAGCGTTCTGCTCCGCGACACGAAACCAGTCCCTGTTTTCTTATGGGAAATTGAGTAACTCAGTATTTGATAATTTGCCACTGAAAACATGGCGTTTTATTGCTTTGTCCAGTATGAAGCCGCAGTGAAAGGAATGAGGAATGTTATGGACTCCGGAATGATCGACTCCTACTCTAGCTTGCTACTTGGAAAGTACCTCTTTGAATCTGGTGACTATAAGGGGGCCAGGACGGCCATTTGCAGTGTTTCGAACGTCAACTTTGGACACATGTTCGAGGACAAGAAACATCACGTGCGTCCACGCCTCCATTTTTCTCTTTCCAATTATGCATCCAATCCATTCGCATTACGTTTACTCTGCTTCCGTTAATTTCCCAAGCACCCGATTTCATCTGCTGCACACTCAAATAAAGGTGGTTGCAAGAGTCAACCCTAAACATTTGATAAATTGTTGCGGTTAGGGCATATCTTTCCAAGATGGCAATTCTAAGGTACTTTTCGTGCCTTGTAGAGTCCAAATTTTCCAGTTGCGTTTCTTTAGACGTGCTAAGAAACCTCGAAACTGTTAACAATGATTTAACGAGTACCTTAGCAACTGGGGTAGGAAAATAAGTTGTTATTCCGAAGAAAAATTGGAGCCCCGAAATAAACATGTAAAAGGTATTTAGGACAATTGCACGCCCCTAGCTCCCATTTAATACCATAGAATCTCTTGAATTGCGAAAAGGCTTATGTAAAGTCCCAAGAACATCTTTGCAGCTTAAAGGCTTGAGAAACTGACTTCAGTTTTCTCCTTTTTACAACATTAACAGATTCAGAAAACGCGAAAATTCAAATTGATCATAGAGTCGTGAAAATGGATCCAAAATCAATCAAAGTTGTTGCGCATGATATGTGAGAGCTGAAATATCACTCGTAACTTCACTTCCCCGAGGAAACATATCTTATGAACTTTCTATGTACACTCTGGCGTCTTTAAATTGCCTCGTCTCTGTTTTTATTTTCGACATAAAATAATTTCAGGTTCTTATGCTATCATTCCTTGGACAACATCAACAGGCAGCAACGATATTCCATTCCATCTGTTCCAACAACCCCTCCACCGCCAGGTTTATTACTCTTGGCAAATACCAAATGAAGGCCAAGATGCACCGTCAAGCCCTACGCACCTTCTGTTCCATCCTCAAGCGGTCCCCAGAGGTTTGTATTAAAATATGTGTAGAAATAATTAGGTTGTACTTTAAGGCAACTAACCGCGCCCGGTAAAGTACTTCATCTTTGAGAGTTCTGCACTCTCAAGGAGCGCATAACACAACACTATAACATCCGCGGTGTGTTAGCCCCTCTTTGGTCATCGGTCATCCAAAATGACATCGTGAGAGACCCAGATGCCTAGGGCAACCAATATTTAGGATACCGGTGGGCTCGCCCTCAAAGCCATGTAGGTAGAATAAGTCGAAAATGAGTTCTAGCAGGTCAGCTTTGTTAAGACAGGGTCTTAGCATGCAGATACCGAAGATCTCCAGATAGGAATTTGACTTACCAATGCCGGCAGAAGTTATGCCGAACAAGAGTCAGTCGCATGACTCGTAAATGGGAAACGCAGTGTTCCGACTGAATTAGAACACCGTAAGATGCTATATTTTGTTGACCTCCAAAACGTTTTGAGTTGAAATAATACTTTCGTATAGTGTTTGTTATCTTCGAATAAGAACAGTAATTAGAATACAAGGCCAAGGTTCATAGCAAGGCTTTTTTATTTATCTTCCGTTTTGTCAATTAATAGTTGATCCGGTGTTCTGACTTACGTATTTATACTTAGGATTAAACTACTTGCCTATTGTTTTTTGAGGAAGCTAAAGTCGTTCTTTGTGGTTACGAATTCTGAATAAGGGATCTAGAATGGGGGGTTGAAATGAGTACAGAAAGCTAACGAAACTAGACTAGTGTTTTAACAGTCCCTGATAAGGTTGAAAGCAAAGAAAAACGTTGTCCAAACAAAGAGACACGACTTGTAGTTCAATGCACGAAAACCTGCTGAAGTTCTAAACATGGTTGGAGCAAGTTAACGTTTTTGCTTGAAGATATAATTTGTGATGTAATGGCATGTTACCTATTTACAAACCTTCAGATTGTTCGATACCGTCAGTTAGTTTATTGTAGGTGCATTTAGGATTCCATGGCTGTTTTGGTTTGATAACCTGTGAGCATCTGCGCTGAAAACTCAGTGAATTAATATCATTTTCCACCAGTGTTGGTTTTGAAATCTAGAACGATGACAATGACGAGAGCAGTCAAGCCTACTTTTTGGGTAGCTACTTTATACGTTGCTAGATGCAAGGGTGAACTTTGGTACAAAATCTGCTGATAGGTTTCTACGGTCTTTCGTATTTCGATTCTAACTGTGAGAATCGTTTAAATATTTTCATTATCAGGGAGTTCGATGCTTAGTTTGCTTTAGTAATTAATGAAGCCTACAACCCCAGCTAATGGATGTTGAATCCTTTGCCACACGTAGAAGTCCCTTGCAAATGCATTAACCTTAATACGGTTAGCAGCTCAAAGCGGTCATTCAGCACTGGAGAACCCGAAAAGACAAAGTAGTTCCGCTGCATAATTCAGGCATTAACCATTTAGATTAGGTTTTGCCGCCGTAGATGCTTATGGGTAACCCGTCAGTTTAAAATTGGGCATAAAATCAAGTGCATTCACAATTGTGCCGTCGGACTTTTAGGGCGAAATTTGAAAGATAAATCTCCATCCTCCTATTTTTTGAAGTGTAAACACTTACTGTGGAGGATGATTTTCCTCCTTTCTGTGCATCCTTCGACATGCGCGAATAATCCCATCCACATTTATATCAAAGTATTTCTCTTAAAGCACCTCTTTTCCGAGGAACAAAACGTCACCACAGTTAAGTCGGTCAAATGTGTTTGCTCAGAAAAGTTGTCTAGCAGACAACAGAGGAGGCACTTAGTCCCCCAAGGCAAGCTGCACTTTGGCTACACGAAGATTCCCACCCTTCTTCCAGATCTCACCCCTCAGGTGCATACACGTCCTCTAACCGTCATATGATGGGTTAGTGTACCTAGGCACTGTCTACCAGAAATAATCTTGAGAGAGAAAGTAAAATCTATACGGCACCCAACGAGATGCTTGTTAGAATGGGAAGGGTGAACTTGCCATTTGTTTGCACTGTTTACGAATTCCATCGTTAGAATAAAACATCATGACATAGCGTCATACAAATAGTTCAGCTTGCATTCTGGTTACCTAGGAGACCAGCAGTAATAATTTACGACTTTTTGTTAAGAACTCTGGCTTCAGTCTAGATTACTCAAAAAGACACCCAAAAGTGCAAAAACATTTTACAGCCCGTGTAGAGGAAAGCGCGAACGTTTCAAAATTCATATATTTTTAAACCACATATTGATAGATGAACACTTCTGGAGGTATAATATTAAAAAAGTTCCTTGGCACAGTCAGCAGAACACTGTCGCAATACATTGCAAGAATATGCGTGCATTCACAAGTATAACTTGTACCGTAGTGTAAGTGATGTTATAATAAGCACAGCTGAAAAACAAATGTTTCAATATCACATATGCATTTGTACGCAAATCGCCCGGGGGTACGGAAGTGGTTGCGGCTGTTTCCGGTCTCATTCTCGTGTCAGTTACCTGATTTCTGTTTCGAAAGATTAAAGAATGATAATGTGAATTCATGCAACATGTAATTGAATGCTCAGTGTAAGTATGTTCATGATCATTGGGGTCTGTTTTTTATTGGATGGAATACCATCTTCCTAAGGGCAGCATATTAACACAAAGCGCACGCGATTCTCGAAAATTTTATTTTTTTAAGAAATCTTGGTTCTTATTTATTTAGATATAATAACAACTGACTTAACAATGTTCTTTTTTTTCGGGTGTGCGGTTTAGGTATGTCGGTGAGCATAATTGTTCTTTAGCACGGGGCTGTCACTTAAAGCTGGTATCAAAAGCATCAATTTAAATCTTTCCCATAAAAGCACGGAAGAAAGATCGAATAAAACGCACACATAAATCTTCGCATGCTTCTTTGCTTTCAAAACGATTCATATTCCCATTGGAGCCTCGGTAGAAAAAGGCTCGACACTTGTCCAAAACAATGCTGTATGCGTAACGTAAGATGGCTTCGTTTCCCGTTCCTGGAGTTTGGGGTAGCTTGCATATTTGTGGTATTTCGTTTTTCCGCGAAACGTTTGGCATATCTGTACTGCTCCCTTTATAAACCACAAACAGTAATAAGTGTATTTTTATATTTTGGCTGCTTAACTGATGTAGAATAAAGTAAGGTTGACGGAACGCTAACGGCAGGAACCCGAGTAATGTTTTGACGAACATCCATAAGCCCTTAAACATCCGTAGTCTCCGAGAATATGTTGATGTCTGGTCCTTGAAGAACTGGAAGTTACGTAGTTAACTATACACATTGAACATAGACTGTTATAGTTAAAGATGTTTGAAAAAGTATAGATGATGACTTAAAATCATTTGAGAGAAATGTTCGTCAGTTTTACCATAGTGTACAATAAAAGTAAAAAATCTCGCTTTTCTTTGGAGATACACATTTGATTTCAATCTTTTCGGTCTTCAATTGAGGTTTGGCTGGCCGACAGAAATAAACATACTGGCTTCCATGTTGCCCTAAGAAATGCTTTTGTATAATGTCTTTTTATTACATTGGACGAAGTCACGCTTTTATGTTTGACACAAGCTGCCTTCGAAATTTTCAGATTGGCTAATCCAAAAGCAGATATTACATCGCAAAAGTCAAATTAGTATGCGTTAACCCACTGCTGACTATACAGGTAGAAGCTACTTGAAGAATTAACTCTTATTCTCAATATCTTGCAGAGTGAGAACTAACTTGTCTTGCAAGTAGTCGAGTCTCTCTTGACCCCGAGGCAGGAGCAATTCATTGTCTATTTAATTTGCAATATCGCCGAAGAATTCGATACATGCGCCTTGGATTTCATCAGCAGGGCCTTTCGTGCGTATACGTCTTTGCGACCAAATGAATCATTGAACTTTCTATAGACAACTTCGGAGATAACAAGCGAGGTTGGGTTTAAAGACTCGGCAAAGCTTGACAACAAACCGAAGTATATTGTTCTTACCACTATTCTACTTAAGAGTTAAAACTATGTTACGAAATATCGACAGACGTAATTCTAACGGTGGTCTGTTTAATAGGCATAGTAGATTTTCACAAATTTTGCGACCACCTTTCTGTCCAAATTATTGCTTCTTGTACCAATTTTGCATACAGAATGCTGCCTCATCAAGTCATTGCCCAGAACATAAGTGAATGAGCACCCAGGCTCTGTAAATTGTTTCAAGCCTTCTTTACTCAAACACACATTTGTCACTTAAAAGTATCAGATATTTATGCACATTTATTGATTTTTAAAAATTAATTTTACAGCCGATCGTCCAAGATAGTTGAAGAAGTTCGTTCAAAAGTCAGCATCCTGTAGTAACTGAATTATTGTGGTATTACGCTGCGAGATTTTTAGTATCGTAATCCTACTTAAGGATTTTTTCCAGTTGAGAATGAATTTCTGAATTTCGGCTAACATTTCATGAGTTAGCACATTTACATTAATTGTTGATGTTTCAACACCCGGAATTTGAATTGTCTAATAAGTACATCCGTTTATAGACAACAGTAAAGCAACGTCATTCACCTCATTGTTTGTCGACGGTGCTTTGAATTTAGATACAGATATAATGTAGTATATGAGATGATACCGACAAAGACAAGGGAGACCGGATTGGCCATTTCTGGCTTATTATCCGTCATCAGCTAGTCATACCCAACCCCGTAACCTGATCGGCGAGCGCCCACTGCCATAATTAATATTCCCGATCACAACCGACAGGACAACGGGCCCGTGGCTCAATGGTAGAGCGTCAAACTCCATGACCAAAGATCCCGGGTTCGAATCTCAAGTGATCCACACTTGGGGTTGGGTATGACTGGCTGATGACGG
>CACRXP010000536.1:141672-176989 GCA_902702965.1 Spirometra erinaceieuropaei | reverse complement strand
ACAGCAGAAGGCTCTGCGCCAGCGGAACGACTTTTCTCTCTTTCGGGCGATTTGTGAGCCCTCCATAGGCCAGTTGAAGTCAACCGCAGCCATTACATCCGGTCGCGTGCGCGCGCTCATATGTACGTAAAAAAATTGAGAAACAAATTGTTGAAACTACGTTCTGATGCGCTCCAACTAAGAGCAGAAGGGTTGTTGCATGTTTGCACTCGATCACATGACCTTTTAACCTCAACTCTACCAGCCGCTGTGCAATGTGCTTTGGAAAAGAAACTGTAACGTCAAGGTAAGATTAAAAAATGCCACAAAACGAAGCATATTCGCATTATTATGCTAATCTTCCTCATCCACGCCACTACTACTATCTTTCTCCTCAGAGGAAGTAACGAGATGTTTAGCTGCAGAACTCGTCACTGTGAAACATTTCAAAAACCAAGTTGTGAGCGAAAGGGCGCATTTAGTTTGGCCCAAGGTTAGGCATGTAGTAGAATGTTCACTAATTTAAGCCACCTTAGCCACCTGTGGATCTAGTCTAGTCGAGATACAAACTTCGACTCCAAAGTGCATTTTCTGGGTGGGTTTGATTAGCATGTCACGCTACTGTTTGTAGTTTGCGCCGAAACTCATTTAGCCTTGCATAAAATTTTCTATGTGCTTGCGGGTGAAATAAACTACTTAATAGAGATTGCAAACCTAATAAACAAAAAATATAGTCCGAAGTCAGAAAACACATGGTGGCATTCCGTCCCAATAAGTGGTAATCATATGCATCTGTATACATAAAAAATCAGGAAAATCGTGAACTACTTGATGTGCACTTTTGCACTGGTATTCAATTTTGATATGTGCTAAATCGAATTTAGCAAACAGGATGCATATACATATAGGTCTCATAATCTTGGTTCATGTATCTGCATTGTCGAAAACATAAGGCTGAAAAAAGTAATATCTGTGCCATTTGATTCACTAGTTGTGTGACGTTCTAAGAAATTTGTATGTTTTGTCGTATGACATATGGTCTTCAGGTTTTTTTCGCTACTTTTAACACCTCTTAAAAGTGAGAGTCAAGGACCTCTGAGTTGTATAGTCTTCCGCGTTGAAAACTTCATTAATGTGGTCTGGTGAAGCTGCTTTGCCACCAGAAAGCTTTTGTTCATCTATTAGTCATTTGTTTCACAGGGTCCACAGGATCAAAAATTTGACGGACGTCTTTAGTATTGATTATTAAGGCCAGGCGGGCTAAGCTACTATCAGATGTATAATTCTGAAAAACTTTGACGAAAAAAACCATGTATCCATAGTGGTTATCACAGTAAGCCATTTACTTTAAATGCTGATTGCCGAGACTAACGGTACTTTTGGGCAAAAATCGGCCAGTTTCTTTTTACCATGTGATTGCAAAAAAGACTGTTTATGAGTTAACAAATGGAGTTTTTCGAGCCTTATCTCGGCAATAACTAGCCCCACATTCATGATCGAAACCTGACATTCCGTTGGACCGTTTTTATTTGTACCTCAGTTGTCCCTTATACGGAATTGCTCAATATATCTATGAGGAATAGGCATGTAGTTTACTTCTTCCTCTTCTTCATTCTTTTATTTCTCAGACGTACATCTGAACCTATTTGCCATTTTTGTCTTGCAAAAGCCAATAGTTCGCAAGCAATCTCACAACTCGTAGGTGATTAGAGTGTAGGAGCCCGCTAGTTAGATAACAGTTGTTCCATAAGAACGGTATTTAAACTATGTACTCCGGCCCTTACTTAGTGCACTGCTCCAACTTCTTACTGTCGCGCTACATATTGAGCCTTTTCGTTTACGCTTCTTAACAAATTAGTCAGGCTGCTGTCTCATTTGATGTCTCGTAAAAGGTGTCTTTTTAAATATACGTCTCGTTCCATTTCGTAGTTAAATCTCGCTGAGATGACGTCCAACACAGATTACTAAAGGTACTTCCTCAGGTCTTGATTATATTAAACGCAATATTCCCAGTTTTTAAGAGTTCAGGTAGATATAATAGCCGTTATCCTACTTGCCGAGAAAGCCAAAATAAGATTCAAAAAGACTTTCGACGAGTGAAACTTACGATTCACAAAAATTTACAGAAAAAATCAAGTAAGAGTCGTTGTACGGAACTATAAGAACTCTGTACGTAATGGATTTATTAGTCATCAATGAGAGATGTATATTATGAACAAAATTTGTTTGAGCTCACTGAAATTGGCCACTTAGATGACTTTCGATGCAAACGTGAGGGCAAAGGACGCTGCTGGAGTGATTTTCAATAGTTATAGAGGGAGGCCGCAAAGTAGATATCTGTAATTAAAAGATGGCTCACGAGTTTAAAGTTAGCAAATATGTCCTTTATCTGAATTTGACAGCTTGCCGACGTTTATGAAAACTGTCAAGTTTCGGTGAGTATGTTACAACTGAAAAAGATTAATGTCACATTTATTTGAAACTATACTGAATAATTACTAAATCACCTGATCCGGTGAATTGTCTACCGAAGAATGTTCAGCACAATATGTCTCAAGTCATATTAAGTTGTTTGCTGAAAAAATTGTCTTCAACACAACTCCACCCGTCAAGGTAAGCCTGGCGAGGAAATCTTATGGAGGATATCAGTTTGCCTCTGACAGCTGCACGATTGGACTTATACTTATTTGAATCCGTTAGTTTGCTCGCGAACTTAGAACGTTAGCCTAAAACTAGCTCGTCTGTTTGCACACACACCTTTACAAGTCAGAACAATTGAATAAAAGCGTACTTATGGTTGGCAAATCTTCATCTGGTTTTTAGCGACTCATTCTCGTCCTAGTTTCAGGTTAGGTTGCAATACCTTGAGTACGCAGCCTTCGTTCGCAGTTGTCAAATTATTTTTATCCTTAACATTTCTTCTTCTGCTTAGATGTCTGACACATAGTGCGAAAAATAAACAGGCAATACACGGTTTTCGCAATGTAGCTTAAACGCTTAGAATATCATATTTTTCTGAAGATTAACAAAGTAGTTGTTTCTTAAACAAAAATTACTTTCGTGTCAGCGTCCTGTATGGGCTTCCTCGTCGCCCCACCAGTTACAGTCGAAACATTATAAATGGCACTGCTTTCGGAAGAACGTGCAACTAAACTCGGATTTTTTACCGTCATTTCAATGTATGACATAGGCGCATAGGTTTTTGCGAAAAAAATTTCCGACATCCAAAAAGAGCGGAACATGTGCATTTTTGACTGCCGCAATCTAAAACATGCGCAAATGAGTCGGATATTTGCAAGTAATTGCCGCAGTCATTTCAGCACAGTCTGTACCCCTACAATAACTTCTGATGCCGTGGAATACCTTAAATTAATCCCCCGTTATCTCAGTTTTGTCGGACTGATGGTTCTGCATATAAGGCACTCTTTACTACTACTGCAATGTCGCCTACGAACTATATATTAAGCAATTTAGCTATTTATCACTAGGATTGTTGATTACTCGTGCCTCTCCACATGGCCGTTTATTCTGCCCAGGCAGTCTTGGCACAGAGTTTAAAGACGGCAATGATAGGAAAGCATTTGTTTATGAGTAAAGAGGAGGAGACGGCAGAAAATAACAGGGCAAACGTTGGACCAGATAAAACTCTTGTCATCACTTAACACTCATTTTTTGCAGAATTATAGGCCTTGAAAGTATATCTACTCGAGCATCATGAACGACGAAAACCGTGTGCCGTGGAAAGCTGAAAGTGAATCTGAAATGTCTCAGTTAATTCATTTCATAAGAGTATCACTCGCTGAAATCAAACGATTTCCTAAGATACCTCTGCATACTTACATTAGTTCGTGTTAGTCAGCAGTTTTTCAATATTATCGGAAGTTTTTGCTGTTTTCTTTTCACGTCCATGTTACGAAAAGTACAGTTTATATATTCACTGTCCCCAGTCTCCACCGATGTGATTTCCTACCTAAAAGCTAGACCAATTATTTAGCTGCATGTCAGAGATTACGCTGCTCTCCCGTTCTAATACGAGGATTGGTATTGCTTGAACTCCTTTTCGCATAATCAGTTTAAAGATAACAAGTCAACTTTAATGGTGTCAACAATGGAGTTTATTTAAAGGAAGACGAAGACACGATCACTAGGACAGTAGATTTATTGGCCTTAGCTTTCGAACTCGAAATGCAGTTCATCATTACAGACTGCTGGAGTGCAGCAACGCGTGAATATTTATATCGTTGTGTCGTGTGGGGGAGGGGACTACGTCCGTGGCGGCCATTGTGGACCATTATGGACCAGGCGGCACAAACCAGACCTAGCCACGGAAGTAGTCCCTCCACACGACACAAAGATATATGTAAAAGCTCACACGTTGCTGCAATCTAGCAGTCTGTAATGATGAACTCCATTTCGAGTTCAAAAGCTAAGCTCAATAAATCTACCGTCCCAGTGATCGTGTCTTCGTGTTCTTTTAAACAAGAACATGGGATGCGTATTTTCTCTTCCATTCGTGAGTGCAGTTTATTTTCATTTGGTCCCTCTTTGTAACATCCAGTTTTTGCGGAAATTCGGAGACATAATTACCTTAAATGCTCTCGATCGTTTGAATTTTTTTGTTTGACCTTATCTACATCCACCTCAGAAGCTATAATCACAGCATTGGTCACCTGGAGACTTATATATCCAAGTGTCAAACTCTATGACCAAGGATCCTGGTTTCGAATCTCAAGTGATCCACACTTGGGGTTGAATATAACAGGCTGACGACGGATAATAAGCCAGGAATGGTCACTCCGGTCTCCCTTGTCTTTGTCCGTACCATGTCTTCTTTTATGTTACTACTAATTGCTGTGCGACTGCCTGCGACTTTTCTAGTATGAGCCACAAGGCACAACGGACCAAGCACGTTCCGTAACCTGATCGGTGAGCACCCATCCGGCATGACTTATATTTGAGTTCTGGGTGATTAAGTGAGACAGAGTTAGATCGAATAGCGGAGCGAATTTCTATTTTTTCGAGTTTCCAAACCGTACAGGATATGGCAGCAGATAAGGAAACCGATGAGCGGATTAATGAAGCTGCATTACATTCCCGAGCTCCGACTTAGTGAATGAACTGGACATAAAGAAGCTGGAAAATACTGCCTTCGTTCTGCGCGAGTCGGTCATTTGGCGCCATTACGTTAACGATGCTATCCTTATCGTTAGCAAGAATGTCTATAACCCGGTCAATATCATTTTCTTGGATCTGCAATTTACGAAGGAAGAAAACGGAGCAGCAGCAGCTGTCTTTCCTTGATATGCTCGTCAGACGTAGTTCTGATAGTGAAATTAGAGAGACCGTTTAAAGAAAGTCAAGGAACACTACGCACCTCCTCGGTTTCCACATCAAACATTCGGTGACTCACACGCGAAGTTGAATGAGAACGCTCTGTGAACGAATATGGACTTATTGCACCAACGAGGAATAAAAAGCTTGCGAGGCCCAATATTGCCGCAGCTAACTTACACAGAGTGGTTATCCGAAGGTTTATACAAGTCAACCTCTCGGCGCTCGCCACCCGAGGGCCAAGACAGAAATATCACTAGGGATATTTTCTGCTCTGCAGTACATCAATGACTTTTTGTAAACTAAGGAGCGTACTGTTGCGGAAGTAGGTGTCAGAATTACACACTGGCTGTAAGCTACCATGCGTAGCAGAGTCATGGAAATCAAGGGCTAGTTGAGTGTCAGAAAGCAACTTAATGTAGTGTATCATATTTCGTGGCCAAACTTTCCTTATGACCACACAGTACAGGCTAGGCGCAGGCTTGGCTCGCGCGTACACGGACAGAAGCCGGCTGTGCGGCGGGGTGATGACTGATCTCAAATGGCTTCTCACATTCTCAGAATGGGCTAAATGTCGAAAGTCGCAGCCGCCAAAAGAATTGTTCACGCCGCAAGTAAGAGAGGTCGAGGAGTGATGGAAACTTGGGCCTCGGATGAAAAATAAGTCAGTCGATCTATCGATTTGGAGCCGGCATACAAAGTCCCGCATAGTCACCTACAGACCTGAGCCACAGACCGCTGATTGGCTGATGTCCTCACAAGTCGCGCTTGCGCATGAGTTTCAAGACCTTGGGAAATAAACAAACGAAACCGGTGATTTGTCAGTCTTCTTCTTTGCTCAGTGAATAACTGATTACCGTCAACTTAGATAAGATTCACCTCACACTTCTGCAGAAACTAGAATACATTTTCAGCGACTGATTTTCAAGTATTTTATCGTACTTTGTGATGTAAGTATCTTCCCTGCTTCGCATTTGCCATTTCGTACTTTGGATATTTTTTTCAATATTTGATAGGATTTAAGTAAAAGGTGACGTATGGGCTATAATTTATTTTGGTCTTAAGACATCCATTTATTTGATTAGAAGGAATACATAGCGTTTGGTTCCTCATTGTCTTCATTCGGCGGCCGTAAGTCTGGTGTCACTACAAAGATAAACAACATCAAAACCATGAATATTTATCTAGGAACATTTAAGTCTCTTATCACTATAAAATATGACAATGCAATTTAGAAGCTAGATGTCGAATGTATTCTATCTAGTCTATATATTTAGCTTTTGTCTACGAATATAGATTACATATGAAGCTCTGACAGACTTGACAGCCGAAACAGGTTTGATCATCACGGTCGTCTGTCAAACACGCGGCTATAAACGTAGTTCTCCTGAAAGACCAGCCAAAAAGTCCATCAAAAATGCCGTATAAAACGATCAGTATAAAGGACTTACTGGACACTGGAAAACAAAAGCCGGAAATAAAACTGTTAAGGGCATAACATGCGTTTGTAAAATTACCTTCGATAAACCAGAGCTAACAGATGTAAATGAATCTGCCCATTTCACTACGTTTACCGTAATATAAGTTTCCCACTCAGGTTGGATTTACGAGGTTCGAAGCTCGGTAGTAGAACATCCAACATAAAATCGAAATGTCAAATTTTTGACTTTGATTGGTGATACACTTTCTTAAACTGCGCGGATTTCCTATTTTCTGCAATTTGGTACTGGAAAGGTTTCAGTTGTCAACACTACTTTTATTTCTGTTTGGGCATATTAGACATCCTTAAAAAGGGACAAGGATTTTAAATGCTTATAAAATAGCTCAATTCTTAGAGAAGTTACCCGACTATCAAGATTATAATTTACGCTAACATTTAGTGCCACAGTGATCATTCTTTGGATTCCCCTACCGCAAGATTAATGAGAATTTTAGCATTCCTAAGTTTTGTACATTTAAAATGCATTCTAAGAGTCAGAGCAATCAAATATAGATGAACAGAGTTACGGCTAAACTTCCACGCTTTCGATTAGTAAGAACTACTTACGTGGGGTTGTTTTACTGATCATCGAACAATGTAATCCCAAACTGTTTCAGATACGCCAGGATGTTGAGTTTCGAATGTGGTTTCTACCAGCTGCCTGTTAAAACCGCACGTAATAAGCAATGGTCGCTTAGTTAATGTGCATTTTTCCATCGATCGCCTGTGTATTCATAAATTCAATTATACTGGAAAGGCGACATGCACAAAATATCCTCGCTTGTACCAATGTAGTAACAAAATACAGATTCTACGAGTATATATTTGAAGAAATTGTATCTTTCGTTTCAAAAGAGCTCGCAATTGTGAAGTGTGAAACCTAGATCTTATCCGTAGCAGTATTGTAAACGTCTCATACTGTATTTTAATGTTTGGGGGGAATATATGAGTTTTGATGCATGGAACCAATATAGCTTGTGGACTTCAAGCCCTAGACGCAAATGCAACGGCAATTCGGGTTCGAAATGTGTTGGTGATAAGAAGCGCTCTTAAAACCAGAAACATTCCTTCCTCGAGTATAAGCTTAAATAATAAGTAATTTGCTATAATATTGGGTACAACAGAAGACATTTTGTGCATGTTACCTTTCAAGTATGTTTGAATTTGTTAGTACACAAGTGATCGATGGCAAGAGGCATCTCACCTAGGTAGTCATTGTTTACTATGTGTGGTTTTTACAGGAAACCGATAGAGACTGCATTCGAGATCCAACGTCCTGCAGTATCTGGAACACTCTGAGATTATACTTTTTCAGGACAATAAAACAATCCCACTTAAACGATCCTTATTAATTGAAAACATAATATCAGAATCTCACTCAGCATTTCATAAGACAAGCCACGGACTGCATTCAGTTGTTTGACCCTGTGTACAACTATACATGAAAAACAGGCGGAAGAATTCTATTTGTAAAAAACGTTAGCTTACCTTTAAGGTTTGAAAGCTCCGCACATTTTCTCGCAGTCTGATTCGCTCAGGAAGTTGTTTTTATTGCCTCCTGAACCTCTGTAGCCAAAGCGTTTGCAGGCCTTATAGGACCAGTCAAACCACCAGCGTATGACTGACCTGCTACCGCTGCCCAAGTCATTGGGCATTTGACAGACAGCCGTAGGTAATAACGAAGATTTTGTTGTAGTTATTGGAGGCTTCGCAGTGCTTGTCGTTGGGTTTGATGACGCTACTATAGAGAGTTTTAAGGCCAAAGTTGAAATCAAATTTGCGAAACACGAAAGCAACACAACATGAGCCGTAAGGAAATTTTGTCCGACGATACCAGTTAGATGCACGACCTTGGCATAGTCTGGATAGCTGAAGTAATCAGACTTCTCAGTTTTCTATCCATCGAACAATAGGCTAAGCACTCAAAACTCGATGGGGTAACGTATGCAGTCTCATTTAGAAGCATACGCTTGACATTAGCATTCTGAACATTCTGTAAAATTAGACGGGCAAACGTATTTTACTGCAATAGTTCTGTCTTTCCAGCACTTTCAGCACCTTATAAATCAACAAGTCTACTTACCACACAGAGACCAAATTCGTATTGAGGACATTGTTGCTTAATAATAGTATAGCCTATGATCATCGCTCGTATCTAGGGGCCCTTGAATTCGTGTGCTAACCTTGCATATTGATATCTTTCATCAAACAGAATTATTAAGAAATTAAGTCCGGGTGCAGTACAAAAGTCTAGCGCTTCGGATAAGAGCTTCAGACAACCTTGTTTATATTTTTGATCCGACCGGCTGACGTTGATAAGTTAACCCGAAATTTTTACCTAAGGCGCTCTTGTTTTTACTGAAAAAGGTTTCTGTACATATGCACTGGAACATCTGCCCGGCAACTAATATAGAGTTATGTGTTGTCAGGAGTGTAGAGGTCATAACCAGTCACGTCTGGCAACTATGTATGTAAATGAAGTAAGGTATTTAATAACGGTTAACTAGAACTCAATGATATCTACACGCTACATATTTAAATCTTAAGGTTTATCTCATGTTGTTCTGAAATTTATGTTAATTTCAAATAAACCAAAATAGCAAAATAGTATGTGCAACCGCAATCTCCGAGGAATAGTCCGTTAGTTTTTTGCTAGAAAGGATTGTACAGCACGGACTTACAAGCATTTGGAGCATCGACTGTTCCAACCAGAAACCAAATGCAGAGGCACACAAAAAGTAGGCCAAGCAAAGCGAAGGTAACGGTGACAACAATGAGTACGCTTCGAGGAACGTGTTTCTGTCGCAGCCGTACAGTTCTGTGTGGTTTGGTACCAGTCTTCAATAATTCAACTTCCACGGTCATGTTGAAGTCTTTAATGTTGCTGCCGCTGCTACCTCGGAAGAAAACTCCGTTTTCTACCAACAGTGCATGGAAGAGCGCAAATTAGCTCTGTCCTTGCCATTACACATGTGACTTTCTTGGGAAAACGACATTAGTCAACCAACCGCAGATGTACTGAGGCTTCAGTGCGCACGTGATCGCACTTTTCCAACCCCACAAATGACGCTTGGACAAAGTTTTACGGAAGAATATTCGCTTATTGTTAAGGAAGTTTGGACGCCGCATTTATTAAGCCCTAACTCTCACTGGAGATTGGCCTTCAGTGCATGGAAATTTTATTCGGTTGTAAGTTGGAATTTAATTCACGGATAAGAAGTTAAACGTCTAAACCAAATTCTGACTGCAGATCTGTCTAGTGGCAGAGTAGCCGGGAAGAGCATATTCACACCAGCCAACATCACAGAAGAGCCAAGGTCTTATTGCATGTTAGCGCTTTGACTTAGATTATTATTTGATAATAATTTTAAAACAAGCGATCTGGATGGCTCACTGCAAGTTCTACATAAAGACTCCTGCATTGACTCAGTTCCCCCGATAAAATTTCACTTACCAATAAGAGCATCTGAGACCATTTGGCTGTGTTGGCTGTTTGGTAAACAGCGACAGCTTGTGTACTTCGAGTTTTATGACCGAAAATATAGAAGAATTTTACCATTCGTTTTACAGTACCCATGGCTAACTACGGTGCACAACGGTTGTCACAAAGGCTTTGTCACTTTAAGCAAACAAAGGAAATAAGTTGACAGCAAAAAGGTCGGGAATATGAAGAATGTACTTGTACGAATCGAGTAGGTTATGACTTGCACTTTTGCCCTTAATTAGAAATTTCAACGATCCCGAAGGAAAAAACATGAACTATTGACGTTCAGTCACTCAAAAAATAACCGAAGCGTTCCCAGCATTCAAATTGGAAAAGGTGATACACAAAATAAAATCGTAGTCTAAGAAATACGAATTTCCCCGCGCTCCTGCGATGTGGTGAGATGAAACATTTTAGAGACATTATAAAATTTTTCGGCATAAGCGTTCTAGCCATCCAAAGCCCAAAATAACGTATGTAGACGGGTTTGGATGAATCCTAGCTTCCTTATATATGAACGGTGGCTGAAGGTTGTTTCCTTATTTAACAACCTGCATTTTATTCTCTTTTATGATAAGAGACACAATGAATTTCATGTAATAACAAGAAACTAAATGAATACATTCAGTTCCTTTATTCCTTGATACGACTTCAAAATTAGCATAAAGTATCAGGCAGTCATTCCTACTTAACAAAATATCACATGATTTTAAAAATCAACATTTTGTATTTTATGTAAATAGATGTCTTTCCTTGTTTGCGCCATACACCTCAAATATGTTTTGCCGGTTTCTGCTGATTTATTACATATCAGTGCAGATAATCAGTCCCACTGTACGCTAATTTTGGCTGCCAAATTCGGGCATGTTTTGAGGAGGATACTGGAGGCTTAGTAGCCACAAATGGCATCGGCGAAAAGGGGGCAGTCCTTGTTTTTGTACAATGTCTACGTTTTGGCAGGGTGATATTTTCGACAAAGACAAGGGAGATTGAAATGACAATTTCTGGCTTTTTAACTGTCGTCAGCCAGTTGAGACGAGTGAGTTCCGTAAAAACAATCGCAACTAACAGGACAACGAGTTCGAGGCTTAGTGATTAGGGACATCAAACTTCCAACCAACAGGTCGCGACTTCGTGTCCCAGGTGTTCCACATTTCGGGGTTGTCTGTGACTGGCTGACGTCGGTTAATAAGCCAGAAGTGGTCATTCATTCTCCCTTGTCTTTGTCGGTAATAACATACGGCCTATATCTTGCACTGTTGTGCGGGTGCCGGTTGGAATCGAGGGTGTTTCACACTTCGGGCTTGGGTATGGCTGGCTGACGACGGCTAATAAGCCAGAAATGGTCATTTCAGTCTCCCTTGTCTTTGTCGGTAATACGATTCTGCATATATATATATATATATATATATGGATGTAGGCGAAAATGCTGACCCCAGGTGTTGAAATTGAAGAAGATGGTAAGGCGAGCTCTGGGGATGATGATTTATTCATCTGACGTTTCACACTCATACTCGAGCGTATCATCGGAGATAGGAAATATTAGAAAATTACACGGTTTAAATAGGTCCCTCTCGCTCTCGCCTGATAGGGCCGTCAACTTCTATCCTCATTGGGCCTCCCCTGGTGCGTAGGTGGTGTTTGGCGGCCTCGTATGGTGCCGGTAGTTCGACGCAGCGGTTGATGGAGTTAGTGTCTGTTTTCCAGGCCTCGATTATTTCTCGCGCCAGTCTGTTTTCCGCTCGGCCGAGCACTTGGGCGCCGTCAAAGTCAAACCGGTGGTCATTTTCCAGACTGTGCATGGCGACGTGTGAGCGCGCATCTTTCCGCTTGACGGCTAAGGTGTGCTCATGTATGCGCGTTTTAAGTCGTTTGTTTGTCATGCCGCAATAGTTGGCCTGACAGTCTAGGCAGTTGACGCGGTAAATGACACCGGACATGTCCTCAGGGGGCAGCCTACCCTTTGGCTGCATGACTAATCGGCGGATGGTGGCTTCCGGTCGGTGTCCAACGCCCACGTTAAGTGGTCTAAGCATACGCTCAGTGGCCTCAGAGACGTTCCTCATGTAGGGCAAGACACGGAGTACCTCAGGTTTTTGGTTCGCCTCACCGTCAGTCTTTGTGTGTCTTTGGAACAGACATTTGTTTACGAAGCTACGTGGGTATCCATTGACAAGGAAGAGGTGCCACAGGGACGCACGCTCTTGTAGCTTCTCGGCCTCTGTGCTGCAGTGCGTGTTGATGCGGCGGAAAAGTGTCCGGACGCAACTGCGTTTATGCGACAGCGGATGGTTGCTGTTGTAGTGGAGTATTTTCTCTGTGTTTGTAGCTTTTCGGAAAACACCGGTCTGGAGGGTTCCATCTTCCTGCCTCGTTACCCGCACGTCGAGGAAAGAGAGCGTTCCGTCCTTTTCTTCCTCCATTGTGAATTGGATTTGTGGGAAGATGGCTTTTAATTCTCCTCTGAAGGCCTCCTTCGCATCTCGGTGTAGGACGACAAAGGTATCGTCCACATAGCGCATCCAGAATTTTGGCTTGTAGGACCAAAATACACGAGTTTCCAGTTCCTGTAGTACCGCCTCAGCCAGGTAGCCGGAGATCGGGGATCCCATCGGGGTTCCCTGGATTTGCTCATAAGTATGGCCGTTAAAAGTGAAATACGTGCATAAGCAGTAGTCCAGTAACTCCATCGCGTGCTTCCTTTTAAACGGTTTTTTTCATCGTCGTACTTTCGTTCCAGTAGCTCACTGATGACTCTCATGGCCAAATCCTTAGGGATGGAGGTGAACAAAGAGACGACGTCAAAGGATACCATGATCTCATCGGGGGCTATTGTCACGCCTCGGACTTTTTCTAGGAAGTGCGTTGAGGAAGCGGCTGTGTGTTCGGATCCTTCCGTCAGCTTCTTTAAGTGCTTGGTAAGCCATTTAGCCAGTCCGTAGGTAGGTGTGCCTTTCAGCGCTACGATGGGTCGTAGGGGGACATTTGGCTTGTGGATTTTTGGCAAACCATAGAAACGCGCTGGAGCGGCATCTTGCGGTCTCATTTGTCTCCAATCGTTTTCAGATATCGCCTTTTGGCTCCTCATCTGATTTAAGCCCTTGTTAATTTTGCCTACCAGTGTTTTTATGGGGTCAGAGTCGACGACTCTGTATGACTGGTTGTCGTCTAGTAGTTCCTGGGCATTTGCGACGTACTCTGATCTGTCCAAGATCACGGTTGCCCGTCCTTTGTCCGCTGGAACAATGACTATTTCTTCGTCCATCTTTAATTCCCTAATAGCCTTTAATTCGGCCGAGGAGATGGTCCGACGTGGCTTGTGGGATATGATGAGCGATGACACTCGCTGGCGAATGGCCCAATGAGGATAGAAGTTGACGGCCCTATCAGGCGAGAGCGAGAGGGACCTATTTAAACCGTGTAATTTTCTAATATTTCCTATCTCCGATGATGCGCTCGAGTATGAGTGTGAAACGTCAGATGAATAAATCATCATCCCCAGAGCTCGCCTTACCATCTTCTTCAATATATATATATATATATATATCAAAAGTGTGTTCGCCTCTCGGGTTGCAGGACCGGCTTATCCCACTGAATCGTGGGGTCCAATGCAGAGCCGTCGCAGACAGACGCGCTACGACCAGGATTATATGCTTGATGGGGTTCTGACAGGTTCAAGGACGACAGGGACGGCCTCTTCAGGTTTATTGACCGTCATCAGTCAGTTTTACACAAGCCTAGATTTATTTCTCAATTAAGCCTCTAACCTGCGATATTAGCTATAGAGTGTCGTTAGGTCCGGCAATCTTAACCATAGAGCCCCGTTTCCGTTGTCCTATGGGTGGCGATCGAGCATGAACATAAACTTACTTTGGTAATAACATTCTGCCTATATCTTGAGCCGCTGTGCGGCTGCCGGTTGGGCTCGAGAGAGAGCCCGTTAGCCACAACGAAACGAGTGAGTTCTGTAAGGACGATCGGTGAGCGCCCCCGACCATGATAAATTACCGATCGAAACCGACAGGAAAACGAGCCCGAAGCTCAGTCGTTGAACTTCTAGCTAACATTTCGCGGGATCGAGTCCCTGATGTTCCACACTTCGGGCTTGGGCATGAGTGGCTGACGGCGGCTAATAAGCCACAATTGGCTATTCCATTCTCCCTTGCCTTTGTCGGTAATGCCAGTCTGCCCATATCATGCGCCGCTGGTTGGACTCGAGAGAGCCCTAAGGCACAGCGGGACGAGTGAGTTCCGTAACAACGATCGTGAGCGTCCACTACCACAGTTTACATTTTGGTTGACCTCATGTGACATGTTCTTATCTTATTAGATGCAAACTCTTTAACATTTTCTAAGTCGTTTCCAATTTCTTTAAAAAAGTCTCCTTTTATAAAAGAAACCAATGGCATAATCATGATTGCACTGTCCTGCTTTTGCACCAAAGCAGGTAAATGTTGATGACTTAAAACACAACAACATTCTAGATGTTCAAAAAAATACTCAAAACACTTAATCATTTGAAAAGTTACGAAACATCCTACGGATCAATTCAGAAGACCATTAACGAGCATACGCGTGCTTTCAGTAAATTGTCATCGGCCCAGTACACTTCTATGGGAACAAGGTACAAAGCAGAACGTATGGGAGACACGAGAAATTGATTGCGGTTCGCTTTTCATACAAGCGGAGTGTGTAAATAGGGAGGAGGAGACAGTAACTGGCAGTGAATATTAGGTAGAGCCGTGCCAGAGGGGGAGGGGGAACGGGGACACGGAGACATGTATACAGTAAATTGATTTTTGACCACGGTAGACGCGCAACGTGAAAGAGTTTCTTCTACGCTCACAAAACCAGCTTCCGTAGCTTGATGGCAATTGCTTCTACTGTTGAGGCTAACCAGTGACCTAGACAGGCTAGGTGGGACCCAGTAAATCACAGGGCAGGCTTCATTGGGGTCCACATGATGCCCAAAGTCAATCATCTGTGCGAGGAAAGGGCTATGTATCCTCTTGATTTCACCTTTCCTCAGACACGCTTGTAGGTGTTCTCATATTCTTGTGGATAGGCGCCAACTCGTACGACTAATATAATCTGCTCAACAGGAGCAAGTAAAGAAGTAAATGCATATAGAGGTGGCCTGAGTTGGTGGGCCATCCTTATCTTATCCAAGTAAGACGGTGTTGGTCGAGAACAATACCTGAACTCTTGCTGCCGGAAAGGTCAGTGAAACAGCTTGGCCAAGTCGTCTTCTTAGGAGTTTACTCGCCGCGTCCCCTTGAAAGGGGAGTTTGAGGAACAGCCGTCGGTGTGATGAGTTTTGCCAATCCTCAGGTAAGACTCCTTAAAATAAATTTGTCAGGATACACATTCTCACGAAGTAGGTCCTAGATTCTTCTAAGATCTACATCAATGCTCTCTGCGAACAGAATTTTCAATATTTCTGCGCCAAACAACGGACTAGTCTACGTTTTTGTTGAAGGGGTACGAAACTGGATAAGTTCGTATATTGCTCATACCAGCTGCCTTTTAGACAGACGCTTCTTTGAATGCTACCGTCAGCTACTCTGTTCAAAACGACTTCTGGGAAAGGCAGGAAGCCTGTCGTTTTCACCCCCAACGTAAACCTGACCGACAAGTATACTTGATTTACAGCATTCAGGATGGTGGTTATGTTGGTTTCTCTGATGGCCGTTGCAAAGATGTCGTCAACGTAGCGACCAAAGTGCTTAACTTATTGAACCTGGAACTTTTCCAGTTAATCCATAAAGACATCGGCTTGGAGACAACCAAGAGACGATCCCACAGAAACTCCGACTATTTTTCAATATATCTGGAAAGCTCCCAATCTAACTAAGTACTTACCAAAGAAAGTGATCCAGTTTAAACTTAAAATATTCAACTAACTTTTATTCTGGACTCATGCAACTTCAAAACTGTCGCATATTTTCCATTTTAAATCCTGAGATTTTTCCTAACAGTCAAAATATGAATGCATTTAATTGCCTCTCAACTCACTCAAGGAAATCGTTCCATTCCCTTTTTAAAATAAATTTCAAGAGAGCATCTTTTCAGCCTAAAATCACCTAAGTAGCAAACGTGCTATCTAAGGGTGTTTAAATAATTACAAAAGTTACAGCTGGTACATCGCCAACGGAGCGTTTAAAGATACACACAGGAAAGTCGGAATAAATGTGAGAATTCACGTCCTGCCTTGTGCTTTCAAGCAACAAAATTCAAGCTATTGGTAGTAACATAGCGCATTCTGACTGTCGTTTTGCATCAACTGACAGTATCTTTAACCGCATACGCATTACAAAGCGCCGTGCACAGATTAAATATTGATTTGTATTGTAGAAGTAAAGTGTAGATACGCAGGGCATTCTCATCGCCGAAAGACGAAAGGCAAAGCTTTGCTTCGTTAGAATATGTTAAGACAAAGACGTTCATTTATGCGGAGATCAAGAGCGTATAGTTAAAACTCATATCGAACTAGCCTAAGTTGCCTAAGGCTGGTCGGCGATTATTTATCAAAAGCTGGAGGCTGCTGGTCAAAAAATTTATTTGGACATGTCATGAATATTTATGATTTATGGTGTTTCCAAGGTCATATACATGTTGAAAGACTAGGAAAAATGTGAACGCAGAATTTGTAGGAGTATAAGCGAAAATTCCAAATTTTGCTTTCTTCGTTCCTAACAGTTGCGAATAATAAGGAAACTTAAGAACTTGTGTCATTCAGTTGGGAAATATTTTCCGAAAGTCTTGCTTACTATGTGTTTTTTGGTGGGCACGGCCCTTTATGGCAGACCGTTTTCGAAGTTGGAAGTTTGTTCGATTATCTGCCTGACGCATGTCCCCGCCGACTGTAAGTCCCGGAACGCAATTTCAAGTATTTGAGAGGAAATTTACTTTACAAGGATGTCTTGTATGTGAATGCCACAATTTCTTGAAGCGGACAGATTTCCCGCTTGTAAATTGTTCTCCCTATTCAAACGACCCTAAGTGCGCATGTGTGACTGTAAGTCGGTATTACAGATGCTAAATTATACGTGCAAGGATAATACACAGACGAAAAATACACAAAAAACGTGTGCTAGCCAAATTTATTTCCGGTGTTCTGTTGGAGTTATTCGCAGGTAACAGGATTTCTTGGCTTCAGATACCTTTTGACGCTTCCTCATCTGCTATGTAATCTGCATAATGTAATTCGCAGACCAAAGAAGCGCAAAAAATTAGACTTATTTCACAAATTAATATGGAACAGGGTACGCATAAGCACACCCGGTTCGGGTGATGGGCACAAAAAAGGGAATGAAGGAGACAGGAATAAAAAACATATGTATTTGTTTCTGGTGGAGGACAGGAAAAGAATTTACTCAAAAGATTCTGAGGTTCAGTGGTGAATTCCCATAGGCGATAGGTTTTAGATTAGTGCCTTGAATATCAGTGGACTCTTAGCAACGTGGTCACATAAGTGATGCCATACCCGCCTTGTAGAAGGGTTGCCTTTGTGTCAGTAGAGAATGTGGTCTTCTTTAACCGAACCTCACTAAATAATACACATCCCTGTGAGACAAACATGAGGGAGTTTTAATTAAGATTACGCGGCGGCTCATGTTTTCCAACAAGTTAACCTAGAAGGCAATTCATTCTTATCTCTGAGCAATAAGAGTCTGCGTAGGCAAAATATTAAGGCATTTCCTCTGTGTGTACGTCAACCCGTCATGTAAATAAATCATCCAAATACCTGATTAAAGACATATTGTGACCATTTGAAGCACATAAAGCTAACAATGAGAAAATGTCCGATGCGATAGAAAATCTTCATTTCTTCTCAAGTGCTTTCGAATGTGACCTTATTCGAGGCAGTTTGCAGGTGGAGGGTTAAACCTGACTCAAATAACGGCCGCATCTTGTTTTTAGTTTAGCTTCACTCATACTAAGTGATGGTGTTTCAGCACAGACCAATATTTTGTTGACCGTTATTTTTTGCTTGTTCTTACGCCGTCTGCATGTTTTCACTTTTTATCCAAATTTTGTTGCGTCATTTGAGATAATTGTACAAAATCACTTAAGCGGGGATTTGTTGTTATTTAAAACAGTGGCTTTCCTTAAAATTACGCATATTAATTTCTAGGATAACCTAAAATGACCAAACAGTCGAGCCAACATAGCCATAAGAAAGAGCTCAGGTAGAAGGGATGTTCGTGCAGATGTCATCACGGAATACGAAAAACAAATTTGGTCTGTCCCGATTAATATTGTCATTTCAGAATAGGTAATCAACATCTGTACCGTGAAAATTCGTCATTAGCTGCTCTGATTGTTAGCGTGAAGATGGAACTTACAATTTTAAAAATGGATTGTGTGACGAGGTATCGGCTTTCCAGCTGAACTTATTTTAAAGAAACGTATGTATCGTTATTTTATTTTAATATGAATATGTGCAAATAATTCCCGGCCCATTCCAGTTCAGTCGATTGCTTGTTAAGTTGATATTATGTAGGTCGAAACCTAGGACTTAGAAGACTGTTTGTGGCATCAACTTTGTTTTTCATGTTTTAAAAAAGTTATTGTTGGGAGAGTTTGGTGGTGTGACCGTTTCTTGTGTGGATTTACATAGACCTGTATGTATTGCGCCAAAAACCTTTAAGTACTCAACGAACGTTGCTCCATGGAAAAGATCAAGGATATGCGAAATTGACTTGTCTACATCAGACCAAAAAGATCACTTGGATTTCTTTTTTTATTATTATAATGACGAGAACTAAGCTGTTACTTTCCACTAAATATGGAGAACACAGATCACCGGAATATTTGGATCATGTTTAAATGTAGTTTTAGGAAACTTGCATGAGATAGTGTCATTCAGAATACTGCAGACAATGTTCGTCTTCCAGTCATTACTGATCAAATTTAAATTTTCTTAAATTACAAAGTACACGAGCGCGCATTTATTCTGCCTTCACACGATCTAAATCAAGGAAAAGTAACCCTATCTAGTTCTGCTGGTTTCTAAATCGCTTTGATTAAAGGTCTTTTCCCTTGAATTATTTCAAACGTTTGCGGCAAGTAGAATGAAGCATATGATGTTAAAAGTAAGAGACTGTTCAACAGACACTACTCCAAATATGCCCATTATTATATTTACTTCAACCATATCTTTTAGGCCATTTTTGCCAAAATCTTATGCTTCTAAAAACCCCTGCGTCTAACAAATCTGACAGAAATGAGCAAGTTCGTAAAATCCAATTTCTTTCTACCCAGCTATCTCTCGGTGGAATAGCAGATGCACAAATAAGTCACTTTTGAGCACCTAGACCGCTACTGGGCACCACATAATGTTCGGAAAAATGGCTCAAACGTTGCAGACATTTAACCATTGTTAATACTGTATTGTTCCTCGCTATAACATCGCATTCCTCGATTTGAATTCATTCGAGACGCTGTAGGATGTGCGACATACACCGAAAACTAGTTCAAACGCATAAAATTACTGCAGAACTGTAAATATATCACCCATTTTACGTGGGGGGTTTGCCATGTCTATTAGTTTTTCAGCATTTCAAGTTTTAATCTTGTTTTTTGCATGTACTAATTATTTATATAATGCGGGTTTCCAGGGACTTATTTAGAACTCTTTGCTAGCTATTCATTGCGCTTGCAGCATGTAGCTTTTGGGAGACGAAATAATAAAGCATTGAATTTTGCGGAATTATGCCTATTTCACAACAACACACCTGAAAATATATTTTTTGTGAATTAGAGGAAGTCGATCGAAATAATTCCCTTTGGGTCACCAAGACGATTTGCCATACAATCGGCTACTTTCTCTACAGAAAGCCCTATCGGCGTTCATGTGTGTTCATTAACCCTGTCAGTAATTTTATCAGCCTACGACATCTGACATAAAAATCAGGGCATGAAGTATTCAATTTTAGATAAGCTTTTTATAGATACAAGCACCAAGGGTGATTTTGTACGAATGCGTTTTATCCGGGTTTATGTTTTCCGATATGTATCTTCATTTTTAACAGTATAGTAAAGGAATCAGAAGTAAAGACCAATTTTTAATCAAAAACGGAGAAGTTTTCACTGGCAAAACAACAAAAACATGAAAGCCTCATTTATGCCCTGTCGTCACTCTTTAATAAAATAGCCCTTCTGCATTCTTGTTTTCTATTAAAACAAACAGATGTAGTTCGTAATAGTAGTCCTAAAACTAACAAATCTGCTAAGGCCGGAAAGCCGAACACATTCGTCTGCACTCGGCGTCGCTCGCAAAGTTGTTCTGATTGCCTCCGCTGGACATATAGACGAAACTCACGCAAGTTTTTGTATCCCAGCGAAAGGCCCATCGCCTGACAGGGATGTTGCCGATCCCGTTTTCGAGAGGCAGTTTGCACACGACCTCAGGTGTCGAAGTGGATGCTTTTGTTGTCCAGGGCCATGAGGGGGTCGTTGGTGCCATTACTGCACGAGTAAAGTCATTGATATATGAGAGAAAGAGACGCGTTACGAATGTCAAACAGCCTCTGGCCTTAAAACACGCCATAATTAACTGTTTAACTTAAAGTTTTATTCCTGTGGACTTTAAGTTTGTCTCAAAAATTAGTTACCCTTTATGCGGCGTCTCCCATGCCTCAAAGTTTTCTAAACTTGGAAGTTTAATTATGGCATTTTCTAATCGTTGCAACATACCAATAATTTTCCGAGAGAACTTTCTTTCACACTTGTCAAATAAACCCCGTTTGTATGGTACAGTATGGACTCAGTGAGCGACTTTTCGAAAAGATCCAGAAATAAACACTCGAACGATAGAAGAGCATTGCAGTTTTCTTATCGCAACTAGGCAATCGGAGCCTACTTAAACTAAAAGGGTCAGTTGATAGACCGTTGAGCAGTAACAGACGGTTTGAATACCGAGGTACGATTCGAAATGACAGTAGCAACGTGAGAAACGACTGCTACGCATGGCAATTCGTTTTACTTGGCAACAACTGAGCAAGGACCCAAAGTCATCATAGGTTACTCGTTGCTCTGCTGGTAAACCGAGTCGGACTTAGGGATATTTTTATGATTAAAGGACAATTCGCACTGCTACGAAACAGCAGTTAGTCCTTCTGAAATAACTGGTTTTAAAATGATAAAGTAAGGAATCGAAAGAGGAATAGAAAGGTGGGGAAATAGCCATCTATTAAAAATATACAGATAGTACCGGCGTGCCATTAGAAGTAACTAATTTAGACAGATGATTGTGTCATACCGCAATAAGGTCGAAAACAACTCATTTTTAAATATCACGGCGGTTTCACTAAGTACTTGGACCGCCGCTCGTTGTTTCCTGACGCGACAAAATAAGATGAGTAACATTATTCCATGCGATTTGTATTTAAGGTCTATGACAGTAAACAATCAGTTCCCAAAAAATCCAAGAAGGACTTGACTATTCCTAGCCCTTAAAAGCCTATTATCAGAGGACTACGACTCAAATATGGTCGGCTCCGGGAACATGTGGGTTTCGTTGACGTACGCAAGACTTATAATATAAAGTCAAGTAACTTCCACAAACGTAACCTAACTGTTCTGTAGTCATATCATGAACCGTAATTTGTTTCGGATTAATGGGTCAACCTAAAAGGCAAATCAAGTTTGAGAAATTAGATAAGCGTCACTGTACCGAGCTAAAGAGAGCTTTGATTCATGAACTCTTTTTTTGCAATAGAACTAAACTAAACGCCACCAACTTACTTGATTTCTTAGGAGTCACCGTCTTGGTCATAAGCCAGCCAAACACAGAGACGAAGAGCAAAGTGCTGATTACAGCTATAACTGTAAAAGTTATGACACAGCCCTTTGAAAAAGGCCTTTTCTTCCCTTTGACTACTCTGACTGAAGGAGAGTTTGAGGCTAGAGGCCCGCTGGACTCCACCGCAATTGTCATTCTTGTGCTGAACTTTGAGGTCTTTGCAAAGCGTGCACACAACGTGTCTACCTCCCTTCTTATCTGTCTTAACATGTGCCCGAATTAGGTCAAATTCCGATCATGCAGCCAATCACTGTCCTTTTGTAAACCTACTCAATCTAAAACTAATTTACGAGGCAGATAGTAAGTCGTCACAAATTGGTGCAAAACGTTCATTATTATGCCTAGGTGGGCGTTCGGGCAGTCCACTGGCTTTCCATAGATAAAATTTGCTTGCTCTTTGCGGTTCCTATTTGGCAGGGACAATTCTTTGTTTTTAAGTGCTCTTACCTTCCTATATAAGTTAGATTGTCAAAGTCATCGAAATGGGGATACTACCCTTTTTGTTTTCATGCAATATATTACAGAAGAAGTGATGATGCAAATGGGTAATTGCGACAGTATAATTTTACAAATGCTTTTTATTTTTTTCAACCTAAATACATCTTCAATAGCCCTTTGCTTTTCGTCAAAATATGTTGGCCTGTTAGATAACAGTAGGATGCTCTGTTATATATTCCGCATTGGCTGTGTTTTAATTAAAGCTGTATTGATGATGCTAACAGCCCAGTTACAACGCCTTGTGTTTACGCTAACGTTTTGGCGAACCCGATAAGGAATAGCTACCTATTTGTTAAAACAGCTGCCCTCGAACAACAGCAATTAGTTTTGGCTATATTTCTGGTCACATGCATTGGCACAGAATGCATTTTAACTGAAGGCCCTAAAGTTAGATAACCAAATCGGCTTCTAGGAAATGGGCGTATGTTTTTTTAGATTTACATAGTGTCACTTTGCATTCGAGACATGATCCATTAGGACACCAGCAGATGTTCAAAAGGCTGTTTTCAGCACCTCCAAAACACCCTTTTCGTTAATTTTCAAAAAGTTGGCAAATGATGATCCCATTTTTTCCAATATACGGGTTCACCTCTGGAAAAAGATTAATATTCACGAACATAGAAATGTAGTTTTGGCTAAGCGATGACGCGTACCGGACTTTTGTGGGACCATCTTACGATACATATACAATGGCTGCTGGAAAAGGCTTTCCTTGAGCAGTCTTATTCCCCATATTGCGGGGTCAGTCATCTAACTTTAAACATGAACGTGCTTAAAAGTAATGTCTTTCTGACAGAAATTGTTTATGCATGCGGAAAAATGCGGGATTTTCAAGTTCGGTGAATGATTTGCATTTTTCGATATTTTTATTCTAATTACCAAAATGAAAGGTTCTATACTTAGCATTTATAAAAACCGTCGACATTGAGCAATAACTTAAAGCTTTTGCCTATGAGTAATGTTCTATGACACTGCTATGTATACGAAGAGTGGTTTCTACCATAGTTATTGACTCACCATAACGAGAAACAAAATCGTCGAAAGATTGAACGTGCACACCTGCGACCTAGGACAAATTTGCTGCTGATCGAATGTGAAACAGTGTCTAGTTAATTATATTTTTGAGAGCTTTAATATTGCCGTTGGATTATAAATAATCATATCTCTAACTTGTAACAAACGCTGAGTTGAAAAAGAATGGAAACGTCTGTCCGCTTGAGCTCGTCCTTGATTTAGACTAACAATTCGTTTCTGATGTGAACAACGCAACGCCTTTTACCGTTTTATTACAATCCTTTGTAGTTTTAACACTCAGTATTAAAGTTATGCATACGTTATAATATGTGTGTGTCTTTGAGCCAAAATATTTCTCAACCGTTTAACACTATGATTGTTCAGCTTCCCGATTTCGCATTAACAGACACTAGATCGCGCTAAACGCACTTTGCCATATGCACAGAAGCTCAACTGATCACTTTATGGTGAAACCTTTTTGCAATAATTTATGGAATAGCAGAAAATGCATTGTAAGTATCTGTGCAGAATCAAAAAGTTGTTTATTGGCGTTAATGCTACCGGTTTAAGGTATTAAATTGCACAAGTCTTGGGGGAGAAAATCGCCTGTTCTTTGGAATTAATATGTTTATGAACATGTTACCTTGGCTGATATGTGACCCGAACCGCCGACTTATAACTCTCGAGAATTATTTTGGCCGTTTGTTCTTGTCCACGCTATTGTAATTTACTACATACGATGCTGATGTTGCCAGTGGCGGTTTTTAACAAAGATAACTGCGTAAATATGGAATACTGTTTGTTTTCATTCAAAATTATAAGCGAAACACTGAAAAAACCTATTCGGCACATGAATAATATCTTCTGGAATGCATTAAACTAACCAAAAGGTGCGACTTTCAAGTAAATCGGGATTAATTGTCATGATTTTGACTCACAGGAAAAATTCGTACTTGGGTAGCAAGGGACACCTGCGCAAACAGATTGTGTTACAGTCCAGACAGCAAATGAGACTTATCTATCAGGACTAAGTTATTCTGTACGGTAACATTCCCCAGTTCAGCTCAGTTCAGCTTTATTAAGGGGAATATAGGCTAACGCCTTTGAACTCCCTAATGGTTACGAATCGTCTGAGAAAAACACTGATTAGTGGAAAAGCGAGAGGAAGCTATTGTGTACATAACTGCGTGCGAAAGGCAGGCAACTGTCTGCTGGTCGAAAATAGGTAGACATTAATGTCTACTCACACATTGTAAGTAGTATAGACAGTGTAAAACGGATGATAGGTGGTGAGTGCTTGTGACCGGTAATTGGGAAGCTTGATACGCGCCGAGCCTACACGTAAATAAATCCCCACAGTAGGAGAATGCAACATCATGAGGCAGGGAGTTTTACGCAGAAGGCACTCTTTTACCAAAAAAAATGTCGTCCGTTGATCCTTGCTTTAGCTGCGCGCAGTCCTTCTGGCAATTTTCTTTGTAGGGCACGGGAATAGGAGCTCCCACACCTCAATAATGCAGGTATTTTTGAACTAAATTCCAGGAAAGGTAACTATTCTCGTACTTTTATCTTAACTCAAACCACAACCCCAACCCTAAGGCCAACACCCACCCCAACCTTAGAGTTAATTTTAACTGAACCTTACCCAGAAACTCAACCACTAACTTGGTGTCCCTGGAATTTAACGTAAAGCCACTTGCATTACGGAGAGCGTTCCTATACTCGCGTCTTACCTCCTTTCAATGAAGCCCTCAAAAATGAAGATAAAGTAACTGCCACGGTGTTCTAATTCCCTAAATCAGGCAGACACCTGATCGTGAACTTGAAGAGGAAACCGGCACTTAAGGCTTATGGGACTGTTTTTAGTTCCTATCAATTGGTGGCACTTTTGTGATGCTGAAGATGGTTGACTGCATAAACCCTTAATTGGAACCTGTTCATAGGGGAAGCAGCGCATTTATTATGCTCTCTTATCACGAGCGCTAAGCGGGATGTCCGAATTCAAAATATTAGAAAGTAACCATAGTAACACTGATCAGAACTACTATAGACGTTGTCTGCTTGGACTCTGGTACAGTTGCGCTGAGAATCTAAAAAGAATCTTGATGTAATGAAACAGTTTTGCTAAGAGTGCAGAAGAGGACAACCCTTCATGGGGAACAGCTTCCCCCTAGTAAGTACAGCTGTTGTCGAATTCGTTGATAAAAAGTGAAAGAAAAATCCACTGAAATGGTTTTAGCCAGTACCGTTCAAGAGGAAGTTATCTCAGACAGCGTAGTTCATTGTTGCAGGGTCTGCTGTTAATATCGTTTATTGACTGGCACTTATCTTACTTTGACATAGGTTATAGCAATGAATAAATTAACATAACGAGCTATTGATCATTTTGTTCTGAAATATCACAATGTGACCAGACTGCCGACTATACGAGCATAAATTGAAGACGCAGAGAGGTGAGACACTGCTCCAAGCTACCGCAAGAAGTCATGTTCAAGTGGCAGGCTGGATTCCCTGTTCGAAGTCTAGAGGCGTGCATTGACCAAAAAACATGTCAAATATTTTTGAGACTTGGCCGCCGGACCCCAGTTGCGTAATTCAACATAGGCATTTACCTGTTGCACCACTGCCGAACGGTTTGACACCATTTTGGGCTCCGCAGCATTTAAAGGGACACTTATTGCAACCGATGCAAAAATCACCAATCCATTTAAAACGAAATCTATTTGCCTACACGTATAGAGTCGCATTATAAACACAGAAGCGGTTGAATTAGGTGCATTTTGAGACTACCTTCATTAATACAAGACTGTCACTATCCACAAAATTTTAATTAGAGCTTTTTATTTTGAAATTTGTTCTGACTGCACGGCTTTGACAATACGCAATTTTGCAAATAAAAATGACCATTTTGGATGTTAGGCATTCGAATATCAGTTCGCACAGAGACTTTTGCAGACCTTTGCAGAATGCGAGGTAGCTGTAACGTGCACATAGTCATCCTGCTGTCCCTATCTGCTTGAACTTCTGTCGGGACAATAAACGATATCAAAGGCAAGAATGGGGAAGTTACCAAGCGCTGTCATTAGTGGGATAGACTTTGACTTAACAAATCATGACAAAAGCAAGCTATCCTGAACCACGGAAGTAGATAACATTCGAAGGATGGAACATTTCATGTGAAAAGGTAATTAACTGCAAAGCATTGTAGCTACAATCCAGAACCCTTATGTTAACAGTAAATGCACTAACGTTGAGCGTTTTAAATAATCTTTCATTCATAAAATAAAGAAAATATTAGTTTTTGCGGAGTTTAAAAGTTATGGTGGCATTTTACCCTGCCTTTAGGTCCATCTGGTATCCTAAATAGGCAGATAAGCCGATTTTTACGCTTAGGCTAGTTAAACGAGTCGTTTTGCGGACCCTTCATGCGGATTTTAATTACCGGAAGGATGATGGAACACATTCTTTGTCAGGAGAGCCCTGAATAGCAAAATTGGAACTTTGACAATTCCGATTTCAGAGTGAAAATTCACCAAAACGCAATAAGCATGATTCATTCACTTCCATAATTTAATCGTTCTTTAAACAGCCTCGTTTCAGAAAGTATTTTATGCCCAAATATTGGTATATTTTTGCCAGCTACAGTTTTCAGAAACATAAATACTACTCAGACGGACGACTGACTAGGATGTTTATGTGTCGCAGTGAAGCCGCTTGACGCATGTAGTTGTGCACGTTTCAAGATTAATACAGACGTTTGTTCCCATGCATAAGGCGATCTTTTGAGTAGATAGAAGACCCTGTGCTATAGACAAAATTAGTCTTAGAATTACAGTGGTGTTTCTGTCCACAGGTCACAGCCTGACATGTTAGTACGTCAGAGTTGAGCAGCGATTGGTCTTTATTTGCACATACCATTCTCCTTTTGCTTCGGTAAGATCGCTACTCTTCCTCCACTCAAACCCTATTTACGCAGAGATTCAGTGCCTCAAAGATGACAAAAACTACCAATCCCGATATTTTTCATGAAAACGTTCTATTGTTTTCGCTAGTAAGGGGAAGACACTCAGTGTTATATTATGTGCACAAAGGAAACTGAAAAGAAACTCAAAAAGCAATTTGGCGCGCATACGTCTGCTTTCAATAAATTCTCCTTATACAACTATTGAGGTAACGAATTAAAGGATACGGGCAAGTAGATAATTTTGCTGTAGCTTGGGTTTGGGGGTGGGAGAGGATGGGGAAAGCGAAACACCACAATTCCGGTCAGCGCCAGGGGGAAGGTGCTGTTATCGGTATAAACATCAAGCAGTATGATGAAAAATTGGATAACAAAGTTTTGATCGGCTTCCACTTTTGCTTTCCTAAATATTTGTTTAGCGCTGATAGCGGTCTCAGCAGGGTAGATAATGCCCAAGAAAAACAGCAATTAAAATATCATTAAAATTTTATAAAACGCACTGTTTTTCTGACATTCACCGCCTAAGCCGGACTTTATGGTTATCTTGCATCTAATATTAGGTTTGTTCCATGAGTGTCGATACCTAACTCCTCGGAGTAACGACAAATATTTCTAGAACAATAATGGTATGCCTGTGAGATATGTTTTATATAAGGATTACCGTTTATTTCTGCTCAAACCAGTGCCATCGTGCAGTAGCGTTTCTTTGACAGAGGACCAAACCGCAAGAGTCAGCAAAAGGCCACTTTTTTGCTTTCAAAAGTGGTCTTCGAGTGTCCTAATAATGGCTTGGATCGGTGCACCTAAGAAGGGCTACTGTTTGCGAACCGGTACATTCGATACATGCGACTTCCATATAGGAAGTACAAGCAATTTCCGAACTAACGCACATCGCCTAAGTATGGACTAATTTTTGAGAAACGACTGTAAAAAAGATACAATATTTTTAGCATAAAGTACAAAATATCACAAAACACCCTACCTCTCAGGCAACTGTTCAGCTGGCAATAATTAAATTTGCTAAAGGTCCCGGTGTGCTTAACTATCTTAAGCCTTTGACAGAGGCTTTTTTGTCTTTTACCTTACCTTAAAACACTGTTGTACAAAGAGAAATTAAATGGATGATATTCTTAATTCTATGCCGGAAACGGATATTCGTTAAGTCTACCACAATATCCCTAAAAGCAATGAGACAATTTCTCCTCTAGCCACCCGCTTATTGCGTATTTCAGTACATGACAGAGGGGACATGAGCAGCCTATTTATAACGTGGGTGTCATTTTTGTGGCGTATGCCTACTTGATTGCTAAAAATGTCGAATTAGTTCTGCCAATCACGCTGACCATGGCTGAACAGAATGAAGTGATACAGAAATCAACCTCTTTGTGCAAGACACACTTTGTATCTGACGTGAGCATAATTTTCCTCTTTCATCATACGGCAACCCATGTAAAGTATGGGTTCCGCATGGCGTTGGATATGTCTAAATGGGACAATATGTTTACAGAATCGTATGCGTGTCATCTGCAATTTGTGACTACATCTGTAATGCCTCATTCTGAAAATAGGTTGATTTCGTACCTTTGGTCTGCAGTAAGTAAATAGAAGTTTCTTGAGAGAAAACTATGACCACTTCAGAGCACCCATTGCCGCTAACAACACCAAAGCATTAATAAAATAACTATGGGAATCTAAAACCGTAAAAATCTTCTAAAAAGTCACATATATTGTGGCGGAGTCATTCTGTCACTGTTTGCATCTGTTATGGCACGTGCTTTTACAGTCGAATTTAGCAATATCAAAACTGGATGCTTATTATCAGCTAGTTGATCCCCATATTTTTGCAAACGTCCGAACGCTCGTGGCTGAAGTTGTCAGGGTGTCCTCAATATGCATTTGTTATATATCATGTCAAAGTTGGCATAGAATCCTATTAGTTATCTTACAAGATTACGCTACGCACAAACAATAACGCGAATTTTAAAAGATGTTCGAGAAAAGTTTTACGGTTGTTTGTAATAAAGTCGACAAACTATTCGAAACGATGTGCAAAAATGTCCAAAAAACGTTGGCTGAACATCGGCGTGATAGCATGGGTGAGTGCAAATGTCCGCTTCCAATTTTATCTTCTTAGGGGTATTATGCCATTCGCCTTTAAAATGTCACGTGACGGTTCCTTCTTATCATTTCAATGATTGCAGGGGAGCACTAAAAGTGAATGTGTACATATCTATCCGCTCGAGACAGAACTCATAATAAAATTTATTGTTGCTAAACTGTAAATTTGACAAGACGCATTTACAAAATGGGCAGTCTATTTCTCCACATAAGCAAAAATAAACGAAGAGTAGCTTCAGTAGGTGCAGCAGTTTTTGTGTTTCGTCCCACGATAATTGACCGGACTTCAGCTTCGTAATTTCTAAAAGCGGCAGAATGAAATTATAATGTTATAAAGCAAAAAACAGAAAAACTTAAAAGACGTAACTAGCCTTTCTAAGAAAGATGTCAATAGGTAGAGTAGTATTTCACAATACAAGAGGTATAATGCCACTAACATAAGGATCTTTCATCACCACGTCTTTTACGTTTGCTGGCGTTATTTATTTAAACTAGTAAAAATAGACGAACATTGTATTCATCTTCTAGTTCTGACTTTTCCAGTCTTTTACCAAACAGGCGGTTTATTGAGATAGACTTAACACCATATTTAACAAATAATTAGCACTGCGGTACAATGCCGTTTCTGGAACGAACACTTAACCAAAATCCTGTATCAATTAAACTTGCATTTCATCTTTATAGACCAGAACACTGTGGGCTCCTTTAATCCGTCGTCACTAAGTGGCATAAAGGCAATAACTTTTGCCGATGCAAAATGTGCAGTCTTCAGAAAGCCTGAAACCTTTTTCGTACCTATGGATGGGAAATAGACACTGGGCGGAAACAACCCAACGTTGCTGTAAATATGGTGAGAGGCTAAAATTTTCTCGAGCAAAAAGCATTTAAGGGACGCATAAAGTTGAATCCTATCGGGGACGAAGTTTGTTGGCGGAGATTTGGCTTCTTATAAGAAGACTAAAAACATACTCTGGGCACTACAGACTTAAATGTGTCCTTGGTACTTCGTTCCCATTTGTTTTGTAATCAGATTTTATTTGGCATATAAGGCTTGAGCTTTTCTCTTTGCTGCCTTGCAGATGGCTTCAGCGCTTATGCACATGCAATAGATTATAAGCCAGACCATTCGATTACTAAAACTTCATTGTAGGTTACAGGTTTAAATTGCGAACGAGGCAAAGTCAGTGAATAATTTTAGGTCTTATAAGATTGTCCAATTAACGGGAAAACCTCGAAAAGTGAAAAGCAGGCCTAACGCTTCCTTTAAATAAGCCCTATTTTACAGACAACTATAGCACTCTCTTTACCGGCAGAAGCACAAACTGCAGAGACACAAAAAAGTTAGCCCACAGGAATCACACTTCCTGCATTCGGTGACGTTCCTGTCGCCTTCAACTCTGTACCAGAGCGCTACAAAGGGTTTACCTATCCTCTCACTGTTTGCACGTGAAAGAACAGGCCATAAAAAATTAAATTCTAGTTAGGCACTCGGTCTGTAGCTTTTTTAATTATGGCGGATTTAGTATAGGTAAATCATAAAATTTGTTTTTACACCAATCTGGCTAAGATGGTATGTCTATTATGCAAAATTCAGCTAAGTCGGTTACAAATTAAACGTCGGCTTTTAGACGCCGTCAGCAAATGGGCATAACTATATATCCGTCAGTATTGGCAGTGAATAAGCATACTCAGGATGAAAAGTGGACCAAAATCTCAAATACGCGTCCGCCCAGTCTTTGTTGGAAGCGTGCGGTTTTTAATAACCCCCACCCCTCGGCAACCCGCTACGAGTCTCTTCAAATTTTTGACATTGTAAAAAACTTGCAAAATAAAGGTTTGATCCAGTTTGATAAAAATATGGAAATGTTGAGGTATGGATCTTACACATTCGCGCTCACACTCCTCTCGCGTCATAAAATTATTCTCGTTGCCCTGACACCCGCCGTAGATGAAGAGACGGCAGATGTTATCTTGAGGATTGTAAGCATATCGCCGCCAATGCATATTGCAGGGTCCCTTACTTACGGGCAATGTACATCTCTCAGGAAGGGCCTTTGCTGGACCATCTAACTGGTCGACAGATGCTGCAAAACGAAATTGCATTAGTCAGAAAAAAATAATAACTTTAAAACTTCTCAACAATTTATAACAGAAACTATTAAACCATCGACGATAGTGTCAAACAAAAGAAATACTGTTGGACTTTGAAAATCACCTTCCACTGATAATCGGTAATGCTTCATCTCAGTCCTTGGAAATGCTAACCTTCATCTTGTCGAGTTGCCATAGACGCCTTCAAATCCTAGTCTTCGATAGACAAGGCAAATCCTTAATATTTTTGCAAGTCATTAACTTTACGAATTTGTTTTGACCGCAACGCGATAACCATAATTTCTTATGAGGTACGGTAAACCTTTATTCATTAGGAGCCAATTCATTCTTATCCGCTCTGCAAATAAACTTCCGCTTGCCTAAATCTAACGCCTCCGAAATTGCGCATACTTAGTGGCATCAAAAATCTTCCGAAGCAAACCAGGACGGAGCATTGAATCTCTTTCCTGCACAATATTTTACTGAAATTCTTACCTCTTCTTGTTTTGTTTACTAAAACTTATGAACAAATCCACAGGAATAACACCATAAAAATTCTGTTGAAATTCTTCCTATGGTTTTTTTGATTAAAACGCTTTTGTTTAGAAAATATTAGTGATGTGATAGCCATTCACGCTACGCATAAGCAAAACAACTTTTAGTAACATTTCACTGGACGTCCTCTGATAAATTAAATCAATCATTGCTTCCTTGATAAAGGTAGTGCAGTTGTTCCAAGTGCTTTTTTGGAGGATTTTCTATTCTTTTCGCCTTCGTTAGTAAAGGCTGAAGACAAAGCCCACTTAGGTTCCAGAATCCTCGCATTTGTGTTTTCCCCTATCAGAAACATCAGCGAAAAGCGTGTCTAGTATTTTGCGGTTGTACCAATGTTTCCTTCATCGTCTCGTTTTTCTGGATTAAATTTGAACATTATAGGACTGGCACAATTGAGTTAAGCCATAAAAACATGAGTTTTTGGTTAACTGTGAACGACCGTCGCACAGGCGCCCTCTTAATGGGGCCCCAGTAGCAATTTTGTTCATATGATACACGGAGCCTCTCTGAATGAATCACATACGTCTGAAGTTAGGCACGAGGACATGGGCGGTAGGCGTAAGCGGGCTGTTAGTTTTTGTCAGCCTCCGGCTGTCTTGACTTTTCCTTACCACTGGATCTTGCTGAGCATGCGTAAAGCACGTGAAGAAACTCGAGGCGGACCAAATTCAGTGTACACTTTTCACGACCAAGTAACGGACGTTGCAATTCTTTGGACCGTGTTCGATCACATCGCTGGCGACTTTCCGTTGTCACATGATTTCTGCTCTGCGTGCAAGCAAAGTTTTGTATTTTGGCCAATGCGCATTTTCCTATGCTCTCGCATGATTGTTAAACGCTGTTGGGGACCGCAGAGAGGAAAGAAGACGCAATATGCTATACAATCTAGTATCTGATCTCACCGAAGGTAATCAGTGGACAAAGGACGTGTGATGCTGTCTCTTTGATGTAACCATGAATACGCCTTGAATTAATGCTAGGTGCTCGTTCAGTAAAGGACCCTATTAATACGGGCAATTTCTAATATTTAGCGTATAATAGTAGATTTTTTGGAATATACTCCAGCTACAGTCCCAGTGACCTTTCATTACATTCACACGGGGGTGGCGTGGCAAGAAATCCCCTAATGGTTTACCTAATCTGGTGCAGTTGCGAAGAAATGAACTACGTGCGAAGAACTGGAGATTATTCTAGACACGAATGACCGAACATGCAGCAGCAGTGAGGAGGAGTGCTGGTCGCTCTCAAGTCGCGCCGCATTTTACTGGACCGGCGACATATTCGGGTTTGGCGAGACCGAAATTCTCGCAAGAGGGGGGCAACTGAGTAAGCCGCGAGCTGCTTGAATCATGGTTTTCACTCAATCAACAAACATAAAGACATCATGCGCCCATATTCTGCTCTGAGCCTTTGCCTGGGCGGAGTAATTAACCATGCGGGAGGGTGCCGGCGACTGAACATTCCGCTGACGTTTAGCAAAATTTTCGGGCGATTTTTACGCAAGAATGCATGACGATGATTAAATTGTGGCCATTGACGACTCGGGCGCGTACTAATAAGCAACCGTCACGTCAAATGCGACTCGTCAAAGATCCATACTGTGGTTGCAAATTATAGTGTGCGTCGCAACTTCTTCCTATCAATAATGCTCTCTTTTTACTCCGTCACCCATATCTGCGACTGGCTTTGATGATGGGTTCGGATTAGAATATGAAAATCCAGGCCAATAAATTTCCTATTTCAGCTATTAAATCTTCTTCTTAACTACTCTCGGAGACTCGCCTCTTATTTAAAATCCGCAGATTCAGTGACATTGCACTGCATTTACACAGAGGTAGACAAAATAAAAACGAAATGAATCGAGATTTGCGTTGTCAGGAGGCAGATAATCCAACGATTTGGAAGCAAGGCGCCTTTCGCATACACATTCGCCGAGTTTATTTAAGGGTTTTTGTACTGCGCTTGCAACGAGGCAAATTTCGGCACACAGAGTATTCAATAAATAAGGAACAGTCAAAGCCCAAAACTGACTAAAAGCCCGACTTTATCAACGAAGCTTTAAATTTAGCTCAAACATTCGGCGCGATAACTAATTAAACCGTTAGCGGGTTGCCTTCTAGCAAAAGTCGACCACAGATAAGCGCCAATTTAATCATCCTATCGAAGTCTTTCATTTAGAGCTTTTTAACCAATATATTTGTGTACTCACTATCTGCCGTCCCAAAGCCAAAAAGTGAATACGCTCAAAGAAACATATGAAACTCCTTTAAACTTGAAATGCTTGCGAGAGAGACAAGCACATTCTAGTAGACAAAGAAACGACATTTAAGAAGACGAATATAAACGCTTAGTAGTCAAAACGACTGCTGGCAAAGGTATGCATGAACATGTACGTGTGGATGACAAAAATTTAGTAGAAGGTCTACCTGGACACCTCTGCTGACATGCTTCGAGAGACTCAAAGTTGTTTTGGTTGCCTTGACAACCACCGTAGTTGAAGGGGACGCAACTTCCGACTGTCTGGCTGAATGCGAAGCGCGGAATCAGGGCAAAGCAGGGCCCCGCATCGATGGGCTGTTTGCAGGGATCGACTAACGCCTCTGCGAAAGAAACATTAGCCGCTCATAGGCTTCATTTGTCCAAAATGTAAGCACACGCAGGCATGAACGTGAGACAATACGCCGAATAGGAGGTACAAAAATAAAAGTGTTCTAAGTACGATCGCAGGCTTGCGAAGAGGCGCACTGGCAAACACATTATTCACAGTGCAACATACCCACGCATTTCTCCTCACACTCTTCTTTGGTTTCGAAGTTGTTCCCATTTCCTTGACATCCACCGTAGGTGAATGGCTTGCAGGCTTTGGCCGTGTCGTCATAAGCGAAACGTTGAATCATAGCTCTGCACGGACCGACTTCTTGTGGGAGTTTACAAACATCCATCCCTGCAAACTTGACAGCTGTTTCTGCAAAGAACAAAAAAGTAGCATGTCGAGTT
>CACRXP010000536.1:109998-130843 GCA_902702965.1 Spirometra erinaceieuropaei | reverse complement strand
GCATAAGTTCTTAAGTTTGGCTTTTCCCTCCAAAAATCACTCGATAATGATGCTATGCCGGTTGTAGACTATACATTAACCTATTTGCATTGAACAAACGACCGCAAGCTGACGGGCTGGTAGGCTGAGTCACGTCATGCAATTGTGCACTGTCAACTGATCGCCACTTTTGGCCTGGTAAAAAGTAGTTTCGTGGGAACTATGGACATTTTGCTATAAAGAATTATTAAAGGGCCCTAGTAGGTTGGAGTTCTTACAGAACCAATCTCCTGTTCTCAATTCCAAATTCTGAGGCGTCATAGTAGCTCTGAGAGCTCGCAGGTATTGCATTAAGAAAATGTCGAACAGAATCAACTTTCCTATTTCGTTTTCTCCATCAGCGGTCGGTGACAAAACTGAGTAAGATCAACGAGAAGTTTAATTTAATATTCTAAAAAGGGGTCCTGACCAGGGCAACTGAAACGAGGACGGGCGTTTCTGATTTATTGGCCGTCGTCGGGCAGTCATACACAAACCTAGGTTTGACCGCACCTGAGTCGCATATAACAATAGCTTATAAGTTAGAAATGTCTATTCCTTGTCTCTACCCTGGCCTCTTTCAGTATGTATTCTTGGAAGCCGTGTGGGAGCTCTATAGTAAACCCTAAGACACAATGAAACGACTATATCCCTTAACACAATCGGTGCATGCACTTTCAGCATCTATTCAGCATCGTCCGAGTGTCACACATATGTTTGTTCTTAATGGCCCTTGACCCTTCTCTACTGGCAGTTAGGGGCAAAACACTTTAACCGACCAACAAAAACACGTATGTAAAATGAACTTCTGCATTCCGGTTCACCCTGACTGCTGATTTCTAGACCTTAACACTTTATATTCTTGAATATTTTGGCCACCATTGCGGCCTAGGGCTAGTGGCATGTCGTGTTAACATTTTTGAATCCAAGAGGCCTCCCTGCACTTATTTCATGTTTTAATCGCCACCAGTTAATGGACGTATACACAGGCAGCAATCCTTTCTCAGGAATTTAGGCAATATTTTGCTTATTGGGTTTTAAACATATCAAAAGTAAGCAGTCAGCATCAATAATATTTCTCATGACAAACACATTTCAGGCCTCTTTAGTAATGAATTCAGTCTTTAAAAAATGACTTATTATTTAATGTTAGATAAGGCTTTCAAAGTTGCTGGCTCCTTTGTACTTCGTTAGCTGTATTTCGAGAAACTGATACTGCCCTACGGCTCGTCGTTTTCTGCTGCCTAAGTATGCCCGTCGGCTTATTTAAATTATTTAAAGTCGAATATTTGATGTTTCGGAAGCATTGACTATGATGCAGTCGACGTAAACGGAGATTTATACCGTGTCCGTAACGGCATTTAAGTTCCCTTCCGGTTGGACTGCCTTAACCTTCTCAATAAAGCATACGGTTTATGTACGGAGACCAATTCTCTAAACTGGTCTTTGTTCTACTCCATTTACGAACTCGTCAGTAACCTTTCACATGTACATGTGTTCATCGTCGTATTCGAATAAAAACTACTTTCTACGAAATGTTGTCGAATATACCCCAGGGTGGTGTTAATGAAGATGAGGTTAATAATATGCATTCCTAAGTTGGATATAGACATAAAAATACAAATTTTTCAACTGCAATCACTGAGTTCTTAAGCTGCTTTATATTTTTACTAGATGTACTCTGATTGTTCAGTATAAATAAATAAGTTTACCTTGGTCTACTTTTGCATAATACACAAGTTTAAATCAATCCGTAGGACAAGGCATGGTTTCCCTCAACCTCTTAGCGACCATGTAGAAAGGGTGTAACATCAGTCCATTTCTTTCTCTAATGTGACTCATCACAGGTACCTAGTGAACATGCTCTCATACAACAATCCACAGTTCAACTTTGCATAGGAATGTGCTACGGGAAGATATACAACTATCCTGAGGCCCTGAAACATCTCTCTTCAGCACTCGCTCTAAACGATAAGAACGTCGAGGCAAGTCGGATTCTTCGGATAGGCTAATCGAAGAGATTTAAAACCCTCTTTACGTAGAATTTGAATTGTTTCTTTTAGGCATATGTGTTGCGGGCCGAATTGAACCTGCGCAGTTATATTTTGAAAAACTGGTTGCCAAGAAGGAGCAGCTCAACAGTTTCCTCTCTTTGGTGTGGTCTGTTGGATCTATCGAGGGCCATCGGTTTGCTTCAACACCCAACTCTTGGCAAACAGTTTTCAAAACGAAAACAATATGTCCGATGGTTTCTAAATCCCCAAGGTCCAGGCCTCCTCGAGTGGTCATTCCTTGTTAGAGCAGGATATTTTTATGTCTTAGGGCGTTGCGGCAAAGCCATCCTTAATTGCACTGAAGCTCTGAGAATTCAACCGCGTTGGACACATGCAATGCTGCATCGGTAAGGGCGGATGTTTGCAGTACATTATTGTCTATTTAGGATCTCAGGTTGGCATATTAAGATATTGTCAGAAATATTTGGTCTTCCTGACTGTTTATTAGAAGTATCTTAGGTTGTTTTTGTCTCTGCTGTTGACAGTGCATACTACAAATGCCACATCAACTCGGCTGACCTTGCAATGTGCGATTTAAACGAAGCCATAGAAACTGATCCGTCTTGCTACCTACTCTTCTACAACCGCGCTTGTTGCCAAGAGATTTTACATGAAAGAAAGGCAGCACTCCAGGTACGTCTAATAACGCTGGGCCCCAACATCTTTACAGCAAATGGAAGCTTTTATAAACGGCTTTTTTTCTTTACAATGCTTCATTTCCAATGTCTACTGAGTGGCAAGCGAAGCCTGAAGGTTCAAGAAATGCAACTTAATGCATGAATTTTTCAGAAAGAATCTCTACTTGAGTGTTGACAAAGGCGGTTGCATTCTGCGTGAACCAGGTGCCAACCAATTTTTCGTCCCAATGTGTGCATATGATACGCGAAACAGAGGAGGAGCCAACCATCTATAAAATTTACTGCCAATAAACTAAATGTTTTATAATATCAGCCTGCAAGTAAATACAACGTTCCCTGAATTTCGGACTTGCCGGTATTTTTTGAGAAAGAGAATTTCTAGGTTTTGTCGAAACAACTTCCACTTTTTGTTCTCAACTTTCTAAAACATATAGTAAAAATATTATACTGAATAAGGCACAAGTGAAATATGATATATTTTGGTTAGCGATGAAGACATAATATACAGTAGGTGGGCTAACTCATGAAATGTCCACTGCAATTCCGAAATGCGTTTTCGCTTCCAAATGATTAATTAAATAGGGTTGTAAAACTAATTATCATGCAGCGTAATTCTATAATAATTCAGTTACCCTAGGATGCCGGCTTTCGAGCAAACCTCTTTCCGGCTGCATGCAAAATCCATACTCTGTAAAAAAATGACTTCTGAAGTAACATAAATTTTCCTCACTGATTTTCGATGCCCTTATAAACTCATCTATATTTCACAGAAAACATGCATAAAAGCATTCATTTTTTCTCATTCCGTAGAAAATAACGTCTTCTTCCAATTTTATACTCGAAGTAAGGGTATAATTGGGTTTTCATAAAGCTTCTTACTGTGAGATTTTTAATACCCTGAAATGGCCGGTCATAAAACGTCATGTCTCTGCGTTTGCCATTGTAGCTTGTAAAGATAACAATATGGCTCATATTCATTGCTAAATATTATGAAGCCCATATGGTCTTCTCTTAATACCATAGAGAAATGTGTGGGTTCCCGTACGCGTAAAATATACAGTTTGTAGTTTGGCAACCCCGAATGCAAGTGAAACGGCAGGTAGGGTTCAAAATTATTGGAGAATTTGAAACGTTTTGAAAACCGAATGATATCCTTCCTAGAGTATAAAATTGAAAGAAGACGTCATTTTCTGCCAGATGAACAAAAGAATCACTATTTTATGCATGTTTTGTGAGATATGATTAAATGTTTAAGGGCATCGTAAATCAATGAGAAGAATTCATGCTACTTCAGTGGTCATTTTTACGGAGCATATTTTCGCATGCAGCCGGAAAGGATTTCCCTAAAAAGCCGACATCCTGAGGTAACTAAAGACTTATAGATTTACGCTGCATGATAATTATTTTACGACCCTACTTAATCAATCTTTTCGGAACAAAACCGCGTTTCGAAACGTTGGCATTTCATGACTTAGCCCATCTACTGCAATTTATTGCAAAGAGCCGGTTCAAAACATTTGACAAAGAGTAAATACCTTGGTGTAGAACACTAGTTGATGTAGATCTGTCACAAAACGATGAGATGTCACCACTCAACTTCAGCCAAATTAGTAAAACCAGCTGGCAGATGATATATCCGTACGTTTTCAATAAGGGCAAGTTGTGAAAACCAAACTGCTTGCAGTCGCTTTCCAGCATTGGCACTTCCCGATCTACCCAAATGCGCTGCCATCATTTATGAAAACAGTTGCCTTTTATAGTGTTTCACCTGTTGCATTTATTGCTCTACTGTTGGGACACCATTTCTAAGGTACATTAGTTCAAATCGCGCCACAGTGAACATGACGTGCTTTGAAAGTATCTTGGTGTGCTAAATGCCGAGTCTTGGAACGTTGCCAACTGACGTGATTGCTGGGTCCTTGTAGTCACCAGTGACTAATGACTCGATAGCTGCTAGTTAAGTTAAATGACTCCTTTTTTATTTGGCCTCTGTGACACTCCTACTCAGATGCAGTCTGGGCTGATCTCCTTTTGTGTAAACCTGACCCATAGCGCGAGGCCCGCCTAGATGAATCGTTTGGCTTTGTTAGCCTCTGCGTCCCAGCCAACCTCTGGTTGCCCTGACACTGTCTTTCCGGGGATTCTGTGACTCGTAAGGGAGGACGGGTCGCGGCGGATGCTGCGCATCTCAGCTATCACTTTAAACTAATTTGCACGCAAGCGGCGTCCAACGTCACTCTGTTATAGAGAACACGATGGAGATCATCATTGTTTGCAAAGCCCAACGCTTAGTAATATGTAGTAAATCTGTTATTTAGGCTAGTAAGTAACATGCAAATATTCAGGTTCATTCCTAACATCATCGATAACAAGATTTGTACTTAAAACACGTGTGTATCTTACAGTCTGCTGCTTTCCACGTGTCTATACGGTTTTACGTTTGATCACCAGCACTACACTGGTAGTCGACAAGTTACAGCTTGTCTGTCGCCCGTCAATAATTTGGCACACCATATGCCTCATCTCATAATTTGACATTACACTGTGCAAATAAGAGCAGCGACATGAAGCTCGATGTTGTCGCTTTTTACTTTCCTCAGAAATTATCTACGAATTTGGAGAAGATCGGTTTATTCAAGGTCTATAGGCGCAGACCGAGAATTTTATACATGAATATTTGGGTCAAAGTCCATCAGCCACAGCGGTATGCTATCACCTTACTCTAGAGTATACTACTAGCTGCCTGTCAGCAGTTAATGAATAGTACGCGGTTACCCGCTGTGGCTGATAGACTGTGGCCCAAATATTTATGTATAAAATTCTCGGTCTGAACGTATAGACCTTGAATAAACTAATCTACTCCATCCTCGTAGATAATTTCCGAGGAAATTAAACAACGACTGTTTTTAAATTGGAGTATCTGTCAGAAAACAGACGGGGACTCCTGGGGGACCCGCTGAAGAGCCGAACCCCTCGCTACTGCACCATACAGCAGTAGAATATCGACGAAACACGCGAGTATGGGTCTTTGGCTAGTATCTGTGCTGTTAGTATGGTATCATATTACCCTAAGCTCAACGTTGTTGAGAGTTATTTTATTTATCTCATACAAAGTTAACCCGGAAAACGTGTTCTGAATGTTTAGTAGATGAATTTTACAAAAGATGAAGATAACCGTAACGTGATAACCCCATTAAGCAGGGAATCGATTCAAGAGCATTTAAACAATTAACCAAGGTACAACTTCCATCTAAACGAAAACACAAATTAGGTGTTGAAATTCATTTCAGGTCAGTCTGAGATAAGGGATTTTTGGAAAATGAGAAAATCGCGGAAATGTACTTTGCTGAAATATTTAATGCCTGTCCATAATAAAAAAATGAATAAAACAGAACACAGACATCGAGCCTGAAAACCTTCAATAGACAACTCTTAGGAAGAACATACTTTAAGGACTAGACTAGTATTTAGTATGGTTTTTACTTAATTGCTTGAAGCTGAGCAAACTTTTTGAAGAAACCGCTATCCCAGGCGAAATTAATTTTTTTCAGTTCTATGGTTGTAATCTTCGCCAGGATAATCATTTTAACGAAACCTTATGTCGAGCAACTCGCAGTGACGGATAAAGTGTTAAATAATTGAAAGAAATGACCATAGGCATACCTTTTTTGTGTAACAGAGGAGTGTCTACCAAAAAACTGTTTTATACCTTCTAATTAACGCTTTGGGGAGTGCCTTGTTTCCAGTGTTTTCAGCAGATTGCCCGCAATCATGTTTCCTAAAGTCTGTAGTAATTGTTTTTAGACAGTATTCTTTGTAAAGATTTTTGCCCATACAGTGAAGATTCAGACGTTTCCACTCAACACTGCGGTCGAGGTCCTATTTGCGTTCCCAACTAAGTATGCAACCAAGTTGCCATAGAAACCAAACGTTCAGAACGAAGGCCTATAATTAATGTGTTATTCTAGAAAGGAAGCCTTTTATGCGGTTTCCCTACAAAGGGCGTATCGTTAAGGTAATTCTTGAACAGATCATCAAACTTTTCACCTTTTTCTAAAGTGAAATCCAGGGCAAATTTTGAACGTTTTGGAGTTTCGCACACCTACATAAAATTGTTTTTGCGAATAAAATAGTTTTCTCTTTCCTTTATTTCTCAATACAATTACGTATTCTTTTTGTTATACTAGGTCCAGCCTATGATTAAAATTCCGCGTTAAAGTTGGTACATACATATCTAAGCATGTAAAAACTACTGGTCAAATTCACGCTTTGGTGTTATTAACTGAAAGTATGCCGCGCAAATGGTATTTTATCGCGATAGCTTCACTGAATCAACACGGAGGTTGGATCGGAATCCGGTAGGTGATATCAGGAATGCGCGTCCATAACAAATGCTAACTCCTGGGTGCGGCAACACACCCATTAGCAAGCTCATGCCGCGCTCACCGTAATCCATGCCCTCCCTATTTTTCGTGATGTATGAAATCTTGGTCAGTGTACGTTGTGGACCAGGGGGTGTGGTTGTACGCTTGAAGTGCGAGTTCTCCCCATGCCAGCTACCCGTGCCCTCTCCCGCCTCTAGCTTTTGCGACTTTATTTTGACACCAGATCCAGGTGGGGGGGGGAGAAGGAGGAGGAGGAGGAGAGAGTGCGGTAGACTCAACTCAGGTCTACTATCAATTTTAAACAGCTCGCGCGCAAGCCACCGTCCCTGCTTTCCCCTTTGCTGTCGAGCCGACGGTGGATATCGTCGGTCACGACGACCAAATTGTCGATCACCAAACCAGCCTAGATATGCTCGAAGATTTTACGATCACTCCCAAAATATTTGCATTCGCTGGGAAAACTCAATTGGGATGTTTAAAAGCTTGCCCATGGCAGTTGCCACTGGGCCTTTTGTGCGAATTTCTGCAGATCAGAATTCCCAAAATTGAAAAGACTTATCGTTTGATAAATATTTAAGTTAGCTACACATTCTCCCAATTAATTTACGCGAACCAAAACTCAGTGCTCAATTTGCCGACGGTTGCTTTTTTGGAAAAAAACTTATGCGAATAAACAGATGACGCCTACGGTCGTTATGGGCACAGCATTTGAAGAAATGTTGATATCCGTCCGCCCTTATACACATTTTTGAACTATCAACGTAGGTTTAAATCATAGTTTTTGTGAGGAGGCAGCCTTATTGCCTCATTAAATTATTACATAAAATTCATTGTCCCAAGGTACCTTAGGTCGATCGTTTTATTTTCACTTCTTGTATTTCATCGATATGACATTGTAAATTTATAAGAATAGGAGAATTCAAGTAAAGTATTTCGAAATGGAAGGCCACGCCAGTTAAATCATCAAAACTAAGAAACGTGATTGTTAACTCATGTCACTTCAGGCACAATAGCGGGCTGACTAACTTTCCATTCGCTTGTGACTCGCATGTAAATAAAAATCACCGCATGCGAAGCAAAATGGTTATCGGTATTTCCTGTCCATGTAATCTGAATCCACATCCCTAGAAAAAAGACGGGATGCCTGTTTCTGGTGCGCGTTGTATTGAGCTATTCTCATAGTTTTCTAAATTTGATCCATGAACGAAGCTAACCTTTTGGTCTTGGTTCATTTCATGGCAAAAAAATGATGAATGCTTTGTACGATGGTTCGCATCCACTTTCATTGTCAGATTTAATAATGCCGTCCATGATATAAAGAACGCGATTCAAAGAAAGCAACACCAAAGTTGTTCATTATACAAATACAAGTAGTATTATGAACCTGTTTTTGGACAGTGCGTAACAATAAACTAAATAACATAAAGAAAATGTGGGCAAGTCGCTGAAGTTTGAAAATGCGCAGGTAGAAGTAGACGCCGTATAGGTTATTGCCGCATTGCGTCTTACGTAGCCATTAAATCATGTGTTAGTTAATTTGGTCAGATGTGGTTATTCAGTCGAACCTGAGGTAAACAAACACCAGCCATCTATAATACGGGGCCAGTGGTGATATAGCTTTCTACAGATGGGGCTGGGGAACGCACTGACGACGAGGTTTAGTAACTGTATGCAAAAGGAAAAGCTATTGAGAATGCGCGTTTGTACTCTGAGTAATTAAGAAATAGTTGTCTTGACCCTTTATCCTAATCCCTAACCCTAACCCTTTACCCTAACTGTAACTTCTAACAGTACTGTGTCCATCGGGTGCGGCTGCATAGTCACATTTTATCATTAATTTGGAAAAAGACACGAAACACCGTATTTGATGCTGTTTTTAAACTACGCCGACTCTGAAAATCAGAGATATACGTACTAAATAAATACCACTGTTTTTATGCGTACTTTACAAAAGCCGTTAAAGACATCTTGGATCGCCAACAAGCAGACTATCGTGTATCTGCTATACGAAAGTTCCATCAGGTTATTTAGGCCAAGTATGCCTAGCATGTATTAATTTAGGGGACGTATGATTGTTCCGAGAATCCTGGCACGTGTTCTGTTTGGAGCGAGTAAACCGCTGTCATTCATAGTTAATGGCTAATTCCTTAAATTGGATAAGTCTTCTTTCTTTGGAAATAAGACTCTATTCAAATTAATCTACTCAATAAATGTTTCTTTCCCGCCTCTTTAGAATGGTACATGGAACATGAATTAAAGTCTTTGAGGTTTAAACTGAGGGTCCGGTTCGCTTTTGTGAATAACCCTTGCCCTAACATATGCCGGCTAGGTAAAGTCATTTGCGTACCTTAGTGACACAAAGTGTGAATATCGTTTAATTATTTAATCAAAGTCGTCATTTTCCAACTTAAGGGTTTATAGGGTGATGAGTAAGAGGTTTGAGATATCCTGTATCCAATATTTTGCTTCGCCTATATTAACATAAAAATGACCCATTAATTATCAACTCTGTCTTCCTCTTAACGTCTTGCTGATCGCCAGTAATACGGCTGTGGCCTATCACAGTTTCAGCAAAAACCACTCTACAGGAACTATTATGATCATAAAATGCATATAATACAAAACATCTGGTGTCGAGGCTTTACATTTCGACGTTTGGCGTAAGTTACACAGCTGCATCATGAGAGCACCAATGCTAGTCGGCTAAATTTTGTGCACAATCAGAGAACAGAACTTATTATATGCTGTAATTCTTTTAACCGCCTTTTAATTGTTCTAGCGTAATATGGTAGGGGGGTGCTGTTCGCTAGTATGAGTTTAAATAGGCCACTTCTGCATTATAATGCTGGGGTGTGAGGTTTTCTTCCTTAGAATATCACCTGAATTTGTGCAGTAGAAACAAACACAATCTCTTTTTTCGATTCCGGGGATGTGTTGGCTAAGGTATGCTCCCCTCCGTCTGAGGAACGCCTGGAAATACATCATTAATTTCTAGCCAAATCATGATCTATTATGACGGCATCAGTAAAAAAATGAAAAAGAATCCACTGATCGGTTACTAATGCATTCTCGACGTTGTGCAATATGCTTTCTTTCGCCAAGTCTGTTAAAGTTTACATCTTCTTACTAGTAGATTTCATCGTACGTTTTGCTGTTTTAAAAGGACTACAGCACCGCCCTTTTAATTGCCGAAACAATGGGATATACCAACACCCTGTGTCAAAGCAAGTGCCTGTTAAATCGGGGACTGTTATATTTGGCCGAATATGGCGACGCTGATGCTGCCATAACTGATTTTCGACGTGCGCTTGCCTATCTAAAGCCGCCAATCCGAGTCCGTATGTCCGCGCCTCATGTCGTGCCTCCTTTGTACTTTGCAAATCAAAGATGCCTACTCATGCATTCCATCGGACTACTGAACCACATGTGAGTAGATTCCACTTTTTATTTATTATATCTGACTAAACATGCAGCTGTGGGCCCAAACTACTTGCCTCTCAATAACACTCCTCATCATAATCAAATTAATTTGCTTTCCCCTCAGCCCTATTAACCAAATCAAAATGTGACGAACGGCACACATTTCCAGTCATCTAGAGCTTCTGGTCCAAATTCAGATCCGAATAGCCAAAATCCTTCTGCATCTGTATGAGATGCAAAATGAAGAGGGGAAACGAGTGCACTTACCCACCATATTCAGAACCAAAGGGTTCTGTTGGATTAGCTCGTTCTCTACTGCACAGTTTGCTATTTTAATGCGAATTTTTGATATGCAAAGACTTGTGTGTGCATATTGACAGCCCTGACAGATTGCGCACTTAAGTTTATTTTAGCTCACATAGAAAAAGATGCATGAAAACCAGTTTACGTCCATGCGTAAGCGCGATTATTAATGGTACACAGCGAGGAAATCAAGCAAAATTTAACCAATTCCTCTGATGCTGCAAAACCCAACTCTTATTTGAAAATTAAGATAGATGAGCGCATAATAATTCGACAGAAGAAGAAAAAGTATGATCATCTGCATTTGGTGGCATTAGATACCATGTAGACAGAACAATATTCTAAATGAATTACCCAAAGAGAAAGACTTTCACGCAGCACGGTTTATTGCATTCCTTGTTGTTTTTGCTCCGCGAGACAGAGTGTAAATGCAGCAGCGACATCTAAATTTAAGAAAATATGGGACACGGGTACAAAGTCAATTGATGTACATATCAAATCTGACCTCACTATCATAAACTCTCTAACAACTGAACTATTACTGTAAATTTTGGCCATACCGTAAGCCAAATTATACAGCTTAATTCAAATTCCGACAGTGCACCAGCAATTGCAAAATCAACGAGAACAGGGCATGACAAAGGGGTCGAAAATGATTCTAATTCAGTGACAGTAAGCTCACTTCTCAAATTTTTCGGATGCCTATCAAAAGTGAGAAATTGCGGTATTCGTAAGGAACGATTCCCTGTTCGCTTCTGGTTGACCGACTACGTCTATACGTTAGTGAGTTTCTCCGAGTCTGGTTGTTTGCGCGTTATTATTCGCCATTGATGTCCTCTCACGTTATTTGCGTCTCCCGCCGGAAAGAGCAATCGGTTTTGATTTTTCACTTCGTGTACTTCAAAGTGCTTTTAATATTTCAGTTGTCAATGAGCGAAACACTTGTGGCCTCTTTTGCATGCTTAAAGTGCATTTAAGTGCGTGATACGTGTGTCATCAGAGTTTTCCGATTCCTCTGTTTTAAGACTGCTAAATTATAAAGACGCACGGGAGGTGTTCGACAAAGCACTCACTGACTACCCAGGAAACAATGACCTCCTGTTTGCGCTCGCGAATCTCCTTCTCGATATTGGATCGAAAAATGCCAAACTATATGAACAGAGGGAATTGAAGGAGGCCACTGCGCTCTATTTGCGAGTTATCTCTACAGAACCCAACTACCTTGCAGCGCACGTGGGACTAGCCAAGTGCCAGCAAGTAAGCAACATGCATGCGAGTTAAAAGTGAAGCACAGAAAAACTAAAAAATTATCCTATCGTGGTTTATAAAAATCTCAAGATTAAACGTTTTTCATGCTAAATAAGTTAAAAAGGGAGATGATAATTCTTTCACAGAGGAGTGCGTGTAATCATTCATAAGCGATAAAGGATTTTTGGAGGGCATTTTTCTTTCAAAAAGGGAATTTAGTCGTGCTCCCCGCCCATTTCTTCCTCGATATCCGAGGACGTTTAGAATTACAGGAAAGTGATTTTAGCGGGTCGATTTTAAAGGTGTTTCAATTGTCAACGACAGTGGTGTGTTCTCTCTCATTATGCCTGTCTATTTGTTTCGAAGGGTTCATTTCGATTGGAGCACTAGTTGTCCGGTTTAAAGGTGAAGCTACCTCATAGTTAACAGACGATGGCATCACAATTACGAGAAGAGAGTAAACAAAGCTAGGAAGACTAGTAAACATGCCCCTCAAGTGTTCTCGCCATTCGATGTTTCACTAACGTTTAGAGTCAGGCTTTTTCCATAACTTCACCTTCAAATAGCGACAACTGCCGACTTCACGTTCTCTCTCTAGTGTTTCTTATCTGCGTATTAATAGACCACGGACTCGTCGGGTGCTATATTACTTAACACCCGCGACATATTGAGGTGGTTTTTTTTACAAATGTAGTCTCGTTTTTCTCAGTCATTATATTTTTCTCCGAAAATAGATGTAACCAGTATGGTCAACAATACTGGAAGCCGACCCGTTCACTCGAGACTAGCTCGCGGGTTTTACTCTCCAAATACTCTTCTTCATTCTTTCAGCATTCTGTCGGTACCCTTAAATGGCTGCTTTTAGAATGAAATCTTGTGAGCAATGTCTAGTTACTGTAGTTATGTTCGGATATTTCACACGCTAAGAGCCCTGTGGACCTTTCGTTCCTATTTGCATCGTCTTTTCCAATCAAGCATCTAACTGCCTACAGGTGTGCGTTTTAATTTTTGACAAAACTTTACTCAGACTGCAAACCCCAAATAGGACCAAAATGCTAAAAGCCTTTTTTGTATTTTTGCTAATTTTGATGGTTCTCTACAAGACTGCTTTCTTCCTGACTGTCCTCAAGCTTTTAATTGCTACTCCACTCGTCTTGATGAGTTGATTTTATGAAGGAACTTGTAGACTGCAAACTATTCTATACTGTAAGCAGGCTTCCGTGAAAATACATTCAACGACTCTCGTTCTATGCAGGAAACGCCGTAATTTGGGATGCATCAGTTATTCGGCGACATAGTGAATTTGTCCAAAGAATGCCTGCGGTAGTATTGCAATGGGGATGCTGAGGGAGTGTGTACTAGTAGATATTTCAATGTGGCCAGTTGAACTTCTAAGGTATAGGTGTCTTTTCTTTCCTGTTCTTTGCCCAACTGAGATTTATATCTGTTTTTGTCTATCGGTGAGTGCAGTTTTAGTGATTGCTCTCATCTGTGATTCGTTAATTTAGTTTCTGTTCTGAGTTGTCTGACAGCATTATCTTACAATCCCATTTTCAGTAGGCTTGGAAGTTAGGCCACCTGCTCAGCGAAATATCAGCAGTGTAAGCGTCTAGCTCAGAACGCGATCCTTGGCAAAGGCCTGAACATTAACCTCTGGTATCTGACATCTTTTGCGGCACTGTAATTGCTGTGCGGATGTTTTCTGTTAATGTTTGCATATCAAAGCCAGTCCTTGTCTCCTCACTGTTTAGGTAATTGCAAAGTGGCCGACATTTCAAATCCAACGTTCAACCATGTGGTATGAGACAACCGGTTTTTCTTAAATCCGCAAATTGTGTGTTACGCGTGCACAAACACTGATTGTGGATTCAAAGTGTCTTTGACGCAGACCGTTCGAGAATTTATGCAGAAATGTTACTTTTTAAAGTATTAGAACTAGTCCTCAAGTGTGCCATGTCCTTCTTTAAATATTTTGATTCTCTATACAGCATAATTGTCTACGCAACGTTTTATTCAGTTCTAATTACTCCTTCAAGATAGCGTATACTCCAGACAATGCAATTAATTGGGTTTGTGTGCACCCCACATCTTCTCTGTTGAACAGATAGTTCAACGGTCGTGGCCGATGATTTCGACCGTGTGCTCGACAGCAAGTGAACAGATACCAGACATCACACATGCTGTTTTTTTCTGCAATGGAAAAACCCATTTGTTTTGCTGTTGTACTTGGTTATTGTCTTCGCTCTTTATTTTCTTGCTAACAGCTGAGTCCCGTGTTTTCTTACTATTTTACGGAAAAACAAAACTGTTTTTGTAGTGGGAGATTTTGTCCGAAACTGCGGACACCTAAATATGGTCAACGATTTAGCCATGTGCTAAATGTTAGGCGGCGTGTTTGTCCACACTGACCTGTGAGGACATAGAAAAAAGACTGCAGTTCCTCAATTCGTCTTGTAAATTTACTGGCCAAGCCTTATTTTCTAAATGCAACGAGCCGTCCTTTTACAATACGATGTCGTGCCTATTACTCAATTTAAAGGATTACGCTGTGCTGTCGGATTATGTTTTGGGCTCCATTTCCTGGGGCTTTATTTGTCGCCACATGTGCGAAGATTGTTAAACAGTCTTTCGAAGCAGTCACCTTCACTGTCACTTATCTACTTGAACTTTCTTCATTGCCAAACACCCAGATTTCTGGTCGCCTGTTGGATGCTTGGCACACAATCACAAAGGCGATCTCTGGCGCTATCCCTCAAAAGCATCCCAACACCGAGTTTCCTTCGCAGCTCGCCGCAGCCTATGAGGCACGTGCAGCAGTCAACCTTCAAATGCGACGTATCAGTGCCGCGATGTGTGACATTAATACTACCCTGGACCTTATTCCGCAGTGGCCTGAAGCACTGACTAACCGAGGAATTTTGCATCACCTGCAAGGAAACTTAAATGCTGCCCAGCAAGATTTTTTGTGCGTCTGACTTATAACCATTCTCGAGATATGTTGAATCTGGATCACATTGCTAGTTGGGGAGTTGTAATGAGATCGGCAAACAGTAGTCATTTTGCAGTTTAAATATGAATGTTCGCTTCCCGCATAATCATCGGCTATCAGCTGAAAAATAATTACCGTATACGGAGGCTTAAACATTAAACCTTCACTAATTGGGCTTGAATGTTGTAGACAGTTAGGCATCTTTGAGTATTCTAAATGCGATTTTTGCGGGTGATCGAAAGATGTGCATTTAAAATTCGACATACTGACGCGACAAAAGAAACCCGCCGCATTTTAAAATTCCGGTCAACGTTTCATGGGGTACGTCACCTTTTGTATTCAGCCTCGTACAATATCTGCAACCTGATTCATCCAATAGTACTTGTTAAGGATTAGGAACAAATGTAAGCCCTGCAGCCTTTCATCAAACCATTTTCTTAGACTAATTATTACCGTCGTAGGTCAGTGAAATATGCAACTCCTCACTTTCTTCGGTTTCACAGAAAACTTCCGAGGGTTTTAATGGCTTTGCATAAATGGTAACTTTGGGTTTGCATACTGTGCAAGTGCTTTAGTAGAACCAAATACCTGACTGAAACATAAGGTGCCAAAGTAGGTCGTTATATCGGGTACTACTTCCAACCTGCCGTCCATATGACCTGATGGATACTGTTTTTTTTATTTAGAAGGGCTTTGGATCTCGATCCGCAGGGCATTCTCAGTCGTCTCAATTACGGCATACTACAACTCCACACAGGCCGTATTGAAGAGGCTCAGGACTGTCTGTCTATAAACCATCTGTCGCGCGACTTCTCCTATCCGGAGCTGTATCTCACACGAGCGCTTTGCTCCGTCCTACTGGGCAGACAAGAAGCAGCCCTGTCCGATCTCAAGGCTGCCGATCAAATCCTCCCGACACTTTCCGGTACTGACGGTTTAAAATCCTGGACCCTGGTTCACAACGTGAAAGCTGTGGTATTCGGTGCAATTAACCGCTGGGAAGAAGCAGAACGCGAGTACTCAAAACGTGGGTTCACTCGCGACAGTATTTTAATGTTCAGCTTGAGTTACCTGTCAAGCTGGAGCTTTTAATCGTTCCACCAACCGACCATCATACTTTACTTTTTCATGTCCCATGGACATTAGCGAACAGCAGCCAGGGCACAAAACGCTCAAATAGCCAACGGAACATTGGTCTAATGGGAGGAGTGTTGAATACGCCGTTATTCAGCTAAGCTTGGTGAGCGTCTGCCCTGTCATGATTCAGCAAACCATGGCCATCGCAGCCTGATGTGTGTTGGCAGTTCTCTGACACCTGGTTCCCTGCCGGCAGATGTCCTTGCGTCCCCGTTAAGTATACAGGTCGTTTGCATGGTCGCCCAGTCATCCAAATCTTTTCTGTTGTTGTTGTTATTGGTCGAAATCCTGGTAAAGTATTTCTGAGAATCAAGGCGTGTGGAGTGGGGTGTCAAGGTTCGGGTGCGGCCGCGGCATCCATCTGCGCCCTCCCCGCCCCAGGTTTTCTTGACTCCGTCTTGACACCGAGCCCAGGTGGGGAGGAGGAGAGAGTGTAGGTAGATGCTGTGAAAGTCCGCTCCCCTTACAAACTAATTCACATGCAAGCAACCGTGCCTGTTTCATCTTGCTGTGGAGAACACGGTGGACATCGTCTGTGCTGCCTTCTACCCATGAGACACTGGCTTCTGTGGACTATTTAAACTTTCGTTATTCCATATATTTTACTAACCAATGCGCAGCTGATAGAGATGGACGATTCCGAACTCATTAGTAATACTTCAGATAATCATATAGTGGTCAAAGTCATTTGATTTGTGAACACATACACTATCACAGACAACAGAAGGTAATGGTGTCTCTGCATCATTCGGATTACTGTATTCGTGTCATGTAAGTGTGTCATTCACCTGGCTCGCCCGACTGAGGGACGTAACATTGATGTTCAACTCCTCGTCTATGTTCCACTGTAGGAATTTGCATACATATGGGCCAGATTAAAGAAGATCACCTTCGCGCAACTTGCAATATTTCCAATCGCACCCGAGTGTGGGCTCTTCAACTCCTTGCTGAGGGACAAGCAGAAATGCCATGACTCTTATAAGGGGTCAAACAACTCTCATATTTTACAAGATCGTTTGCTCTCTGAATCCTCCTTCGTCCACATGAAACGAACAAAATTTTAAAGTTTTACGAATACTAAAGTTCAAATCCTAACTTACGAACGTACTGGGTAAAATGCAAACCGGAATTTGAACCCAATTTCCTGACTGCCTGGTGCTAGCCTATGATTTTTTCGACAAGAAGGAAGGGATCGGAAATGCCTTGCTTCATTGGCCCTATTCTCGTAAACGTGTCTTCTCTAGAGTTGTTACTTGTCACTCTGTGCAGTCGTTGAGTACCCGTATATGCGAAAAGGAAAGTAGTTGGATTCAAACCACTTTAGTTTTAAATCACGACTGCCGATCAGATTAAACAACTTTGAAACATCTTAGACATTCAGAGGTGTTTTGGCAGATTTCAAATAATTCACTTTGACCCAACTCGGTGCCTCGGTGGGATTCGAACTCATGACAACAAGGGGAGACTTTAGTACAGCCAACGCTGTAACCATCTGAACTACGAGGCCCCACCGGACGAAGCGAGTTTAATCACATTTGGGTCAGGTTTACCCGCCCAACCGACTGCAACACACAAAAATCACCAAACATTTAACCACTGCCAGTGGAAGAAACGGATATGACTATTGCTGAATTCCAACATTCGCTTTTCTTCAGAGACGTTTGCATGTCGACAGGAAATGCAGTCATTAAACTACCACAACCAGCTGGAGAAGGAGGCTCATGTTCAATTAACAAACTGTCCGGTTTTGTTTTAAAACAGAACACCGTTAAGCCATGAATGTGACGCAAAAAATTGCGACAAATTTCGAAAGGTCTGAACTGCCTTTCGAATATAAACAAAGAGAAGATTGCATTAGTTATTTGGATAGACAGAGCTTGACCCTTGCAACAGAGATATGGCGATTAGTGCGAAGTGTAAGAACTCCTTTCTTATCATTTAAGGTCACATTTTTTGCTGCTTATTTTTAGTGGGTAGTTCTGATTTCCGTACCATAATCTTTTACGCAGTCGCAATTAGTGTGCTCCGTAGCTTTATGGGCGTAAAAACGCCTTTCTCTGGTATACCACTGCCAGTCTTAGGAAATTTCATCTATTTTACTTCGCATTTCAACTGCCTGTTCGATTTTTCCTATGCTGGAATTGCACCTGACAAGACTACGTGCATTAACTTGATTTCCGATTTCAGAACTCGGAACCGTATACAAGTATTTTAGCGTCCACTTCCTACTGTATGTTGCACTCTCTTCATTGTGGCCGACTTGCCACTCTTACATCTGATACACCTGAAAGCCACTCCATTGGTGTTAGCGTCTAGAACCTTCTTGTACAGTCAGTGACCGATCTCACGAAGTTTGAACTGAAATTCAGAAATTCGTTTCCGACAAGGAGAGATTACTTAAGTCCGGTTGTCATATTGACTATCTTGTGGCATTATCTCGTGACATTCCAGATATGCCAGGTGTTGGTTGTTGAATGCCCTCTTTTCGCACACTTGCAAAAGTTTCACTCGATATAAAGGCTACTTAATTGACGTGCATTTTCTCTATCGATTTTGAAAACCCTTGTTAATCTAAGGATATTTTGCAGAAGACACGCACAAAAATATTCTTCCTTGTACTCACTTGGTAGGAAATCATATTTTCTTGAATTTTCACAATCGAAAAAATTGTATCTTTCAGCTTTAAAAAGCTTTTAATTACGCGCTTTTTTAAGATCGTGCAATAACTACTCGCATAACGTCAATGTACGCTGTTCGATAATGCGCCTAAATTAGTCTGCAACATTGTTCATATCCTCTGCAATATTTTATAAGTCCGTATGACAGTTGCTCAATGGCATAGAGGAAAATATGTTTTTTTCCTACACTGAAAGTATACAGCTTGTAGAATGGAAGCCCTACACGAAAATGCAGCGGCAGATCGAAATCAAAATTATTCGAGAACTAAAAACACTTTTAAGACTAAAAGACACCTTCTATCGATTACACAACTTGAAGAAGACATGATTTGTTACCAACATAGTACAAGAAATAATATTTTTATGGGGGTTTTCTATAAAATATACTTGGATATCCAAGGCCGTTGAAAATCGATATAGAAAATGCAAGCTACTTGCGTAGCCACTTTCCATCGAGTGCAGGTTTTGCAGGTGGCCGAAAAAGAATACATCCAAAAACGAACATCCCGGTATGGCTGGAATGTCACGGGATTATTCCAAGAAATAGCCAGTGTTATAAACCCGCTTAAGAAACCTTTCTGATCGAAAATGCATTCTAAAATTTCGGCTGACGGCCAAGATGGCCTTTCCGGTGCCAGTAATCAAGGACTTCCTGTGAATTGAGCATGTTTTACATTTGTTAATATCTCATCATTCAAGGTGTCACTTTTGTTACGCTATTCATACGAATGTGCTTTTCAGATGAACCCGCTGTAGACAAAAATTAGATTCTCAGTCGTAGTTTGAAAAGTTTTTGGACTCGAGGCGTCCATCGAACGATAGTGTAACTATTATTTTATCATTTTCTGAATGGTGTATCGACATTACTCACCTACCCCTCCAGCACTTTGATAAGTGCTTATTTATAACTGCATAATTTATATGACCGGATGCACTACTACAATATGAAGGGTTGGTCGCATACGCCATTTATGGAGCGCTATGGCTGATACTATTTCTTATTTTGGGTCCAAATTTTCTTATTATTTGCGTTGAATGAAATAAAAGAACACCACCCTCCCCCCATAAAATCAAACCTAAGGGCTCCTCTGATATGGGTAAGACGCATATGAAATTCTCAAAATTCATTTTTCTAAATGGATAAAACCCAAAATCGTGCAACCGCACAGACCTCATTTAAGTTAACTGGACACGGGGCACAACAACCGCGAAAGCAGAGTTGACCAGCGTCTATAAGACGGGAAAAATACTAGCAAGAGTCTAGTTGCCTATAGAATCGCTAATAAATGATCTTTCAAATTATATCTGAAAACACAGCAAAGCTGTTGCATCAAATTTGCAATCTAAATTTGGCATCTATCGGAGGGTCAAATATGTGAACGCACAAAATGAATTGAATATGATATTTTTTCACAGAAAATGTGCCCATATAAAAGTTGCCTCGCTTCCGATTTCCTTGTGGATATTCCCGATAATGGCCTTCGCCACAGTCCGTCTCTAAGACTTAAACCAGCCAGAAAAGGTGATTGGATCAAATAAAAGAAAGTGCTAATTGACACAGTCATTGTTAGCTCTGTGTTGTGAAGCGCCGTCCTCGCGAACCTGTGTTCAGCCCCCTTCTTATGAGCTACGGGGGCCAGACTCACAAGATATGTTGTAGCAGCCGAAGATGCTGAGGGTAGCCGACACAGGATAACGCAAAGCACTGGCCTAGAACGAGCCGAAGCAGGTTATCAGGGAAGTCATCACTCTCGTCTAAGCAACGAGCGAGAAGTAAACGGGTACGAAATCTGTAATGGGGAAAAGGAGTTTAATATACCAGAAAATGATAAGTGATGCAAAGAAAGATAAGAATCACATCAATGGGATAATCCACTTGGATGAGGAGCTGACGCCGACATGCCTGCCGAACAATCGATGGGGAATGAAGCGTTAAGGGCATCTGCCACGGCCGTCGAAATTGCCGACGTAGAGA
>CACRXP010000536.1:48536-104820 GCA_902702965.1 Spirometra erinaceieuropaei | reverse complement strand
TTTCTTCATCGACACGCGGTTAGACCATTCCCACCCTACATCCACGCCAAGTGCCCATTCAAACAACCGATTCCAAGTCGTGGGACGTTACAATGCAAATTACTAGATGTTACATTGTTCTTGATTCCTGAGGAATCTATTTTCACGTGAAGCACTGTTTTTTTCTGGAAGAACAACGCAAGTCCTACATAGAGACGCGTGACTGAAGGTAACGCTGGGCATGACCAAAATCTGCAACAGATAATGAGCTGTAGACAACTGGCAGAGCCGAAAAAGACTTGCTCGCAAATGCTGTGCACATGCTCAGTTTTACATTAAAAACCCCATAAATATCCGGAATTTCGAACTTAATGACGGTCAAGGTGCTTTTTAAAATTATGATGTTGCATTCACAGCTCGTCAACATAAAGAAGTTAGTTCGTAGAGCGCTTTTTCGCAGTTCCCTGGCAATAATTGTGTCTTGCTGTCTCCTTAATGCCCTCCTCAAAACATGTTATATTTAGCCGGACAATGGCAGACTGCCTCCTGTAGGTTCGTTAAAGCTGATAGGAACCACCGTAACTATAAAAACGGGAAGTGTCTAGTCGTCCCTAGATCAGTACTCTGCGCCTGTTAGTTTCCCCTTCCGATTTGTGTTCGAAAACACCATAACCTATGGAGACGTTATTTATGTCCTGATAGACTAAATAAACATCTGCTGCTAACTATTAAAATCACTTTCCTTTACCAGACTTGACGGCCACTCCACTCGACGCAATCGTGTACCAGGCGCGTGCGGATACACGACTGAAAATGTGGCAAAACGGCCTTCTTCCCGACTACTCAGCAGCTCTGCATGACTACCACGCCGCGATCCTCATTGCCGGTGGGGACTTATGCGACCTCCAACAAACGGCTCTCAACAGGAAAAATGCTCTTTAAACGGCCCAACACGTTTGTCTGGCACACCTTCCCTCTTAAAAAAACTTGCGCGATCAGTCCGACTAATTTACCCACCATCTCAATTTATAACCTGCACCGAATAAATGTTCTTGAATGAATTTACAGTCGAATAATAATTTGTGGGTTGTACGCTGCCTTTGCATTTGGTGAAAGACAATTCGACCGTCGCATCTGACGATGTCCACCGTGTGCTCCACAGCAAGGTGAAACAGGCGCAGTGACTCGCACGTGAATTAGTTTATAAGGGAAGAAGACCTGTGCAGCATCTGCCGAACTCTCTCCTACTCCCCACCTGGGCTCGGTGTCAAGACAGAGTCAAGAAAACCGGAGACGAGGAGGACGCAGGTGGATGCCGAGGCCGAACCAGCAACTTGACGCTCCACTCCACACACCTTGGTTCTCAAAAACACTTTACTAGGATTTCGACCAACAACAACAACAACAGAAAGGACGTGGACGACTGGTCGACTATTCAAACGACCTGTATACGCGGTAGGAGCGAAAGAGCATCTACTGCCAGAGAATCAGGTACCAGTGAACTGCCAGCGCAAATCAGGAGCGAGGGCCATGGTTTGCTGATCATGACATAGCGAATGTTCACAAACCTCGGAGCCCATTTGGTGAATAGTAACTAGGCGTCACACTTACCCTGTCGTAAAGGTTGCTTTCTACCAAATAACAGCATTGACATCTGCCTGAGTGGCAGCATAGTTATTTTAGGAGGGTAAGGGTGAAAACGAGGATTAGGCGACGAGGGAACACGTGGAAGAACAATCCGTGACTAAATCACATAAGCGCCAAAAACACCAATGAAAACTTGGGACTGTGATGACTTGTCCGTGGAAAATCGTCATCATCCCTAAGACGTTCAGCGTAAGAACTCTCGGGCGTACTTAGTCGGACTTCCCCCTCCCTTTTGTTGGTCAGAAACGCGCGACCTTTTGGGAGCGACTGAGGCCACCAGATTCGAACAAATCTTGTCCTTTGAGCATGGAAACTGCGCGATTTGGACCACCCACAGCGGAATATACTACCGACGACAGCGCGAGCTGGATTGTCGTTGTTCGTTGGCCACACTTAGCACAAGACACCGAGATTTGAACACACCTCTACACGCCCAGAGACTAATCTTCTATGAGTCGAGCCAATGGGTCTTGATCCACCGGCATAAACATCAAATATTGGAATAGATTGAGTGTTAGCGTTCCTTTAGCACGACTACATGGCGGGATACGGACGTTCGGGTTATGGTCTAGGGCCATCACCGGGGGTCGTGCAGCAACGTGTGACCACCGAGCAGTCTGGCAAAGGGACAACAGAGTACCAATAATCATCGGTAATGGTTCCCGACTGCACCCTCGGCCGGGCCACATCGTTAAAAAATGACCCCAATTCCTGCCTTTGGTGCTCTGCTATAGATGATATGACGATAAAGACAGAACCGCCGGCCCACTTGCATTTAAAGTTTCAGTCGATCCAACACAATCGTGTTGAGCGAGGAGCGACGGTGGGTCGACAGACTGGGTGAAAAGAAGGCGCGCCTCGTTGGAACGGTTTATCATTCGACGACATGCAACTTCAGCAGGCGAGTTGGCTTAGTCAAGGCGTTGATACGGCGTCCAAAACCGTGATGCATTCCACTCGAAAGGCCGATAGGGATAGGCATACTATACAAAAGCACATGAAAACATTTTGCCGGAACCAAACTGAACTAACAACAACCAGAGAGATTGTCTAACTAATTCACAACAGCCAGGACTGCACATTGTAGTACAACGTGCGCCGCCATTCGTGACGCTCTGCGCAATGCTTTTAAAAATGCCTTCGCATATAAAAAAAATCACTTAAGCGAGGACTCAGCATATAATATAACCAACAATAAAATATAATCAACATATATCAGGCAAAATAACCGACAGATAATTCTCGCGTCGCGACACCCTCGCTTCCGATGTTGCAGTGTTCCAGCCATCTGCGGGGATCGCAACCTAAAAATTTGTGCACTTGCCCGTTGCGTCTCTAGACCTACGTGAATAAAGTCGCATCTCCCATCGGAAATGCATCAGTCTTGCAGAAAACAAAGGACGCCTTTGAGAGAAGGGTGTCTTGTTATTTTAAAAGTTCCCAAAAAGCTTGTGAGAAGCTCAGTGCATACGAAATTCATTGAAAATTTTTTCTATTGTTTCAGTCTAAATCCTTATGTACAACAAACTTCAAAAACTGGACCTGGAAGAAAAGTATAAAGGAGAAGTACCAGGAGTTGTTCTGGGAGCCGAGTCGAGCAGACACAGGAAAAACGGGGAAAGGGCTGGAGAAAGTCACGGAGAAAGTCCCTTTGTGAACTTCATAAACAGCACCATCCAGAAAAATACGGCAATCGAAACTAGGAAGAGGATCCAGACAATAAGACCAAATTTTTGGCCCAACTCCTCTTTCAAACAACGCGATACGTCAACAAGAGACGCCGCGTTCTGCTGGGCCAGTTCGTTGCTCTGTTCCAACACGCCAATGTCGGCGCGAATCTTCTCGCCGATAGCCAAGGAAGTTAGTCGAAGCTCCTTGGTCAGACCAAGCATCTCGTTGGCCAAATGTTCGCGTTGTGACACCTGTTCAACCAGCATGCCATCGTAGGCGGTTTTCTTGTCCTCCCCATTTTCCTCGCTTTCTTTAACCGAGGAGGCCTCACCAGGCGTACCAGCACCTGATAAACACATGTAAATGGTAGAAAAGGCAGTTTGGCGACTCAGGATATCGTAGATAGAGTAAAAATTCAAGTATTAAGTCCAGAACGTCTCAAAAGTCTTTAAAAACCGAAATGAGGCGCGTTTCAGCGAGTGGCAGCCAGAGATGACATACCAAGTAGCCTCCGTCGTAGTTGCTGGTCCACTTTAGCTTTTTCACGCTGTTGCAGATCGGGTGCATCGGTGAAGTAACGACGGACAGCCGTTGTCTGTGGTTTTGTTACGCTCACAGGCGATGTTAAAGTGTCGGGCGTGGAGGAATGTGGGCCCGAAGACAAGGTAGATACCTCTATTCGGGAGGAGGGGTAAGAAAATTGCATCAAATGTGCGCACGGCTGTGGTAGCTTTCGATCAAGGGAGGCTGGGATACTTGACACCAACGTGATAAAGGGAGAATGTCCAGCCGACTTTTCCGCCAGGTTAGCTAACTGTTGCACCTTGACCAAGAGCACAAAGAATAACGGAAAAATAGGGGATGGAATATAAAAGGTGGCATGTTAAGAAAAAGATGCGTAACGAAGGGCTTACACGAGCCTTGTAAATGTGCAAAAACTCCGCGTTCGGGCGCGGGGAGGCGGAAGAGAGTCCTTTTATCATCTCCTCAAGTTTACTGACATAGATAGCGTATCGCCAGGCTTTGGTTTCATTTGCTTCCGCCAAATCCTCTGTGCAGTTTAACAAACGGACAAAATTGGTTTCCAGAATGACGGCCATTTGAACAAGATCCAAACTGGGCTTGAGAAGGGTGACAATGCAAAAAGCAGTGTGGTGTCAGGTAGGAACAGGCAAAATACGCCACATAGTAATCAAGGAAAGACACAAGAGGCAGCATACTATGCTAGTTACGAAGGGCGACATAGCATCATATAACGCACATTGCTGGTAAGACACTCAGATCTCACGTAGCGTAAGGAGAGGGTTAAAAAAGAAGAAAACCATGACCAAAAATTGAGCTACCGATATAAGCGAGAAGGCCAGTCCCAGGAAAGGCCAATAAACAACACTGGTGATGAAGTTGCGGAAATTAACGACTCAGATGCGGAAGATCAAGCAATCCTCACACAAAGTACGACCATTGGCGATGAGTACAAGAACCGGTAATTTTAGTAAGGATGTGGTTGCATAGCCAACGAATCCTATAGATACTGCAACCATTGTGCATTCATTACCTTTATCTAGTGCTATCTCCCATGGAGGCCTTGGGCGTGAATCCAAACTGTCAGCCAAATAATTCCTTCGTACCGGCAATCGTGTCCCACGCCTCTCGGTTCAACTGCCCACAATGCCATTTTCAACTCATAATTAGATAGTTCAAGTAGTTTGTCCAAAAAAGCGTCCCGTGAAGTTCAAAAAATAAGCGGGGTGGCTGCGAAAGTGAGCAAACAAGATGGATTGCGAGATTCGCGTTCGTACCTAGTTATCCAATCCAAATGACCAAGGGCTTGCTCGACAATCCAAAAGCCACCTTGAGCTTTCCTTGTCTGACAAGGAGGAAACTTTCAGAAGACCGAAGAGCTTTGTAACTCTGTCAAGCAAACTAGCGCGTCGAAGCTCCAACACTGCTTCTATGGAAAAAATGGCAGTTCTTCAGTCCTGTGTAACCAAATTGTCCCATTACATAAGTTGTCATCTCAAGACGCCCAACTCTCGTAAACTCCGGCTGGGGATCCCTCTGAACCACAATTCTGTTGTTTTGGGGATTCTTTCTTGCTGCTCGAATTTCGTAAGAAGACGGGGGCGCACAATCAAAATCATAGGGGGTTGGCGACGGCTGCTCAAGCTGCGATCCGATAGCACGACCCGGCTACACCCTGAAATAGTAGGGACCAAAATCCTCACAAGAAATGGTAACCACGTCAGTCGCGAGCTACTCGAGTCATCGTTCGCTGACTTGCAGCTCACCAACAAGCACATGACCACACACCGCGTTTACCCCTAAGACCTTGCCTCCGCGAAGTAATTAGTCGCAGGGTGAGGGGGGGGGGTGAATGCTGCTTCCGATGACAGTACAGTCGGGCACCCCAAGAAGACGGATTATCCGTTAGCCTAACCGCTGGCTACCCGGTGCGTCCACAAGTGCTGCCTCGGGTCGTCACGCGGGGAGAGATACAGTCCGTGCCATCATCAAGGCCGGCTACGTCAGACATGCTCGTACCCGTAACAAGTACAAGTAAGTAAACGTCGGGCACCGACACAACCGGTGTACTGCTGGCCACTAACACCTCGGAGGCGGGAAACCAAGCTCTATAGCACCCAGTACTAACATCTGCAATTGACGCGGATGCTGTGTGGTGGCAAATATTTCCTCCTCCCGTGCGTCCGCCATACGTGCCTGTTGCTCCATCGAGTCTCCTTCACCGGCCTGTCTTTGACTTAGCGGTTTTATTGACAGTTCACCTTTCACTCAATAAATTCCAGAGAAGCTGATGAAGATTTCTTGTGCGGCCGACAATTAATTTCAATGCCGAAGCCCGTTAATATAGGTTTCTATCAGCTTTTACTGGCCGTACAGTCTCACAGCGCAATACTTCAAATGTTGGATCTCAAAAGATTCAGTCAAATCCTGCTGATCTAATAATTGTGCTTGACTGCTTAAGTCCTCGCCCAACGTGATCCAGATTAGTGGGTGATGCGCTCCTGAACATGATTCACTCCTCACTGGAGTGAGGCAGCTGAGCGTCACGGTTTTCCGGTAGGACGAGGTGACTAACGACGTCCACAGTGGAAGCAGCCGAGTGTTTCGCTGCATCGGAACATCCAAGTATCGGACATTCGAGGACAACTCTGACCGCAAATGCAGCCGCGTCCCCACGAGTTTATGGTCTACACCTTGCCCACTGTCTGTTTGGTCTCCACGTATTGAGCGACGGTCGAGAACCGCAGTCGGGCAGTGCTTGCTCACGGCAATGTAGTTAGTGTGTGCTTTGGCCCTCTAGACATCTGAAGATCAAGTTAACGGATGTCTGTCTGGATACTGAAGTATAGTTTTAACAGCAACGATCGTAAAACCAAGAAGACGCCAACTATTACCGTGCCGAATACCAAAATCAAACATTTACAGAATGTGCTGAGTAGTTGTACCGGCTTCCGTGATGCGTGCGTTCCAACCCCCTGCATCAATGATGTCGTTGGATGGAATGCAGGGCGGAACTTCACGAAAGAGATCATGGGACTCGTTTCCTTTCTCCTCATTGCGTTGAACGTAGGGGTGATGGCGGCGGTTATGCTGGTAATTGCATACGAACTAAGCAAGCTTCCGGTTTGACGAACAAGTGGTGGCTGAGTAGCAGCGAGGCGCTACAAGAGTGCGGGGAGGCTGAGGTCTAGCGTGTCGACTGTTTTGTAAAATGTAAAAGAGCGCCATGAGGACACCGTGACCTGGCGAATGTCAATAAATTTTCTAGTGCCCACTGCCCCGTGGTTGAGTTTCCGAGCCAAAACGCCAGATGAGAAGACCCCGAATAAACAATTAGTGTGGTTGGTGGGGATTCGTCTGTACCCAAAATTCCCAATAAAGTTCATGTAAAAATGTTCGATTCCGGTGTTATGGTTCTGATTACGGCGTGCGCAAGGACCAACACGCTCCGCAACCCAGGCCCAGTGGTCAGGCAGAATAGTATGCGAACTGGACTGCATAACAGGGAGCGGACCCTTAGAACTGAATGCTAGAAAGGGTGAAAGTTCCTTAATCGTACTGACCGAAATCCTAGAGAGCGCAGTCTTCATCAATGTCAGGTAGAAACTTGTGTGAAGTCCGAAGCTCCGACCAAGGCTCTGGTGAAATCAAGATCCTGCGGGTCAGCTCTCACTTTATCCTCCAACCCAACGGCCTATACGGCTGTTTTGGTAGACGGGATGGAGCGGTCGACCTGCCGGAACAGGGAGACAATCGCGCTGCGGACCGAGGCGACGGAGGCAGTAGCAAACAATCATCACTATATTTCGCGGTCCATAGCACAGCTGAAAAAATTCTGGGATTCAACCACTGATGTTAAAATGACTGGATGAGTTCAGAAACCTTAAAGTGGTCAGCTTAAACAGATTGAGCTAGGTCTCACCACGCCGTCCCCTCAGCCAATCTGGAAATCGGCGAAAAGGTAGATAGAAACTATTTTATCGGAGTCACCACTTCTGTGGAGCAGGCCTCAATAGTTGGCAACATTCAAAAACTCTGCCAAAATGTTTGTCAAACTAATGGCAAGTCAAGTACGCTGAATGACCGTTCGCAATGTAGCGACGACTTACTGTCGAGAACTGAACCATGTTCTAGTACTGACATGAGCACTTTGAGCGCCGACTTAGCTTCGATAATCAACAAGACACCATCTCCCTCTTTTCTGCGGTTGAAGTTTGTCTTCCAATCTTTAAAGTATCGCCACCCACTTCCTAAGGACGAAGTCGCCGAAATCAAAAGGCCGCAACACAAGACGTTGGGAGAAACGGCATTCCTGCTGAAGTCTAAAAGTCTTGTTTCCATATTCTGACGTAATGGCTCCATTCGGTAATTATGCATGCTTAGAGAGATGGGATTTTTCATGCTAACTGGAGCCCAATCATTCTTGCGCCCGTACTCAAGGAAAGTAGTACAAAGTCCGAAGACTACCGCGACTGTGAAGATCCCTGACACTGCCACACTCGGGCAGTTGCAGCGTCAGCGTGACACCAGGACGAGACTCGGTCAAGCCGGGTCTAAAGTTGTAACTGAATGTACCGACTAAATATTCATGCTGTGATACATTCTTAAACTCCATCATGATCACTAGCAACCAACAGCTCTTGCTTTGTCGATCTCGCTTAAGCGTGTGGTCCCGCTTATCGGGGGTCATTATGACGGATAATGAAGTTTGATGGTCTGTCGACAAAAATTATCGAGTTCATAAAAGAAGCGATTTCACCCAAGCGTCTGACAGCATTGCATTCTGCAGTTTATCCCATATACCTATGTCATTCACTGGATTCCTGGAAGAGTTAAATGCGGTTTTGACAGGGCTAAGTTTGGACGGCTATTTTAATATGAGTTTTGGAAACTCATGGGAGAAAGACTCATACTTCAAAAGCTCATGGTGTTTGGAAGTCAGGCTCTTGTTCGCTTTTGTTTCTAAATAACTATAGATTGAAACTACTTTACATGCCTGAAAAAGATGCAAAAGAAGACTATTCGGGCGCGCACAAATCTTTTTCTGTGATAGGACGTACCATTTTCTATAAAAGCCATGACAGCAAATCATGCTGCAAATTGCTGGACTCGTAGGCCAGATAATCAGGCAGAGCTTACAGCAAGCGGTTTTACAAAAACAAAACGACATGCACGGCGTGGCATGTGGAAGATAGTTTTATTGCATTCAAAGGGACTATGGTTTGTCATTCATGTAGAAGCTCAATCCTACCTTCCGAAAAATGAACTTGCAAAAATGAAAAAGACAACAAATGACAAACCTTCTAGGATGTTCTGGTCTGTCGAAAAAAAAAGATGTCGGTGACCTCCAAACTCACTTACTTAGGAAAATTAATAATGGTAAGGAACAGGAACAGGGAGGAACAGGTGGACTACAAGCACAGCTTTGTGAGAGTGCCATTGCAAAAGCTGGTGACTTTGGTAAACATAAATGTATCGTCACCGCATTGTGATGCCTCTGATGGGAATTTAAGGCAAAATACTGCCCCGAAATTTTTCTCACTCAGTGTACGCAGAAATGAGGCATCTACTAACATGAAATCGGAGCGCCGCAGTGCAGTTGCGTGTCTAGAGGTCTTTAGAGACGCCAGCCTCCTTTACGCCGAAGTTGATGTTGCACCCAAGCCAAGGGTAACCGCTCGACATCGATTTATGGGATTGTGCGAGCTACTGCATAGAGATTGCAAATCACAAGCTACTTGCTACGGCTACTTCGGTTATAAGCAAGCCGGCGACATTCTAAACAAAATGAATTACGATGGATGCGAATGGTCGGGCTCCCGGCCGCAGTAAGATGCAATCTACTCGACACCACCAAGCTACAAGCCAAAGTCCTCAGGCTGTTTGCGTTTTGGCTCTCTAATCCATAATACCTTATTATGCGGGGGTAATAGGTAGCGGTTTGAAAGATCCGGCAATTAAAGTAGGTACCGCAGGATCACAAAGTACAGCAATTGGAATGACGAAACCAGCAGGTGACTATTATATTATGAACAAAAACTTTTAATAAAGGTTCAACGGCCAACTAAACAGACGCGGTCTGCCGCGCATGCCTGCGGAAGAACGGTAGCTGTAGCTTATAAATTCTACATCCCCCATAAACAAAAGCAGGTGTGTTAGTGGGTTCAAACGCGACTTCGAAACTTTGGGTCAACAGCGGCTTATTTCATACGGGATGACTAGCATAAATAGTACAAATGTGAACACCTGATTGGGAGAGCCTACAGGCTTTATTTTGTTTTTGCCACCGACATTTCAACGTAGTAAAACGAAAGCAGCACTTCTGCATTTGGTAACCCTTCTTCAATGAACATAGCGAGATCTGCTTTCATGCCATATATTTTAGAATTATCGGCCTCCTACAACTGTTTTGACACGTCCATTATTGTCTCTTCAACACGTCGCAGCTCCATATTTGCGATTATTTAGATTAATTGGAATAAACACAATTTTTTTCGGCATGCTTTTAGCACCAAAAGACTTGCTGGCTGACAAGCTGCTGGTATTGCCCCGTACAGAGATATCGACTCATTGACGCCTGTGTAATTACATATCGAAATTGTAATTTTGGATACCTCTAGACAAGGGTTTAGCACAGAATTGGTAAGCCCTAGACACCAAGGGCCTGTACAAAGTGCAGTCGGCGCTTGAGCAAACAACATGATAAGTATCAAAAGAAACACGCGGACTAAAGAAAAACGGCAAATTCAGTAAGTCAAAATATTCGAAAGGAATGAAACTTCAATTTATTTAAATCAGTTGACTGCGTCATTAGCACGCCACCATGTTTGCCTACCCCAATACTGTCGGCATCCTTTAAAAGTTCAGAAAAGTGACAATAGAGAATAATGCGGCGCTTTTTCGAGAAAACGGATGTGTTAAAACATGTCTTTAAGGCAAAACTGTATCAAACTATTGAGGAATTTTATGGATGGACATAGGATATTTCCCAGTGAAGGAAAAGCGGATGAGCAGGAGAAGAGTTACAATGAAAAGACGGTATCGAAAGAAGAATAGCCATCCATTTGTGATCATAATAGCATGGTTAGCTATTTTACATCTTCTAGCAAATTAAGCCGGCGAAGTAGCGAATCTAGTCTACCTTCTGCAAAGCCTGTATGAGCATCAAACAGCAAGCTATGCTCTAGATCCCTCGAAAGAAGCGTAGAATGGAGAATTCAAAGCATTAGTAGCAAAAAACTGAGCAGATAAAAGCAGTTGAAAACAAAATAAGGGGCGACAAATACGACGAAATGCATATTAAAAGATCCCAATGTTTAGTTCAGCTCAGTTCAGTTTATAGAGGGAAATAGGCCTAAGCCTTTGAGTACCCTATTTGCAACGTAAAAAAATGTGTGGTATACAGATAAATTTTCTGGGCTAAAATATTTCAAACGCGCCCATAATTGTAGGACAAAATGAGAACGGGTTATAGGGGGTGAACTCTACTTCTCATCGCTCTTGGTCATTTTGGAACATAAATATGTCAAGATTCTTTTTAAAACTTTGTATGGATGGTGACATCACAGCATCTGCGGGAAGGGCATTCCATTGTTTGACCACTCGAACAGAGAAGGAGAACTTCCGTACATCCAACCTTGCATGCTGAGTGCACAGTTTTAATGGGTGACCTCGGAGGTTGGTCGTGGTAGCAAATTCAAAGAAGTCCTCGAAGGCTAGACTGCAATCAAACCCCTTAACAATGCGGAAGGCTTGCAAGAGATCCCCACGAATTTGCCACAAAATTGTCCTAAACTTAAGAAAAATAGCGATATCGATCAAAATTTTCTCTCAGAAGTATCTCCCATATTTTAACATTTCGAATTGAGAGGCCAGACGATGAACAAAGTGATAAAAAGGATTTAAGTATAATTCGGGTCAATTCTCTCACGTCGTCATTGAGAGTACTCCGAAGTCGGTCCGTTGCGCTCATGGTGTCAAGCCTGGATTGAATAGATTGCAGTGTTTTTCGCGAAGGCCCCTGGTATAAGTAATTTTGAGAAGTATAGTTGAATCTTAATCTCGTACCGAGAATCACCTTTATTATTTTTAAAACAAGTTTTTTATATTGGTAAGATTAAAGGTTACAGATATGGAATTTGACCGTTTTAGCAAAGAAATAAATGGGCTTCCTATGAGTCATTTAAAAGTCTAGTCGCCCGTAAGTCCGACTACAAGAATGCAGCCACGATCTGTTTCTTGTAGCTGTAACAGCATAATCCGAAAAGCAAATCCTTAGATAGAAGCCCAATGGTGTGTTACAGCCTCCTTGGAAGTTCCACTATCATCTTCTGACATGTGCGTGTTCATAAATAGCCGATTTATGTTGGAGGCCACAGCGTTAAGAGTTAGGAGGCTAGAAAAATGATATAGTTTAAAAGCCCGGGAAAGATTGGTGTCTTTCTAGGAATACATTCGAGGGAAAGTTTGGGAAAAAGTGATCGACTTATCTCAGATGGAGCACAGTATTTGTGATGAACAGTACAGCATTCGACAGTTCGACCGTCGTTATCGACGATGTCCACCGTGTGCTCCACAGCAAGTTGGAGCAGGAACAATGACTTAACTAGTTTACAATGATAGTAGACTTGCACAGCGTCACGAGCAGACAGAGTCGAGAAAACCGTAGGCGAGGAGTCCGCAAGTGGATGACGCGGTCGAGCCCACACCTTGGCGCTCCGCCCCGCACTCTCTGGTTCACACAGTAATTGACCAGATTTTTTATCAATAACAACAATGGAGGGTTGTATGGGTCCCAGTGTGCGCGACGACTGCCGGAAACCGGGTCTGTCACCGCACCCCGAAATGTTAGTATTTGTTATGTTGTGCAATCCGATAACACTGGCCAGAATCTGACATGTCCTCGTATTGGTCCAGCGCATTTACCAGGTGACCCGGATGGGGTAAACTATTCACACAGGCAAGAATGGCGTGTAGAAAATGACGTTTAATTCTCAAAGAACGCAGTTAGACCTGCAGTACTTGCACATGGGAACACGGAATCAGATTGCAATAGAAAAACATAAAAACAACCTGCGAGTCATCTACGCAGTAAAGTAAATACTTATCAAACTTCCATAAGATTATGCCCTACAGATTTGAGGGCAAATAAGCTATGAGAGTTTTTCCATGACAGTTCGGCCGTCGTTGTTGACTATGTCAACCGTATGCTGAGCAGCGTGCTTCCTCTGTAGTTGCGGCGGAGTTGTCGTTTCTATCTCCACCTGTTCAGATAGACGATTGTAACGTCCTTGAAATCCTGAAGGACTTGTCCTTGTCGTCAGGTATCCTGAAAGAGGGCTGCCAGGTGATCCATAATTCGGGTGCCGCCGTACTTGTATATCTCAGCAGAGATCGTGTCTGATCCGGGTGCATTCCCACTGAACTGCTGCTGCATGGCCTTAATGTTTTCGTGTAGAGATGACGCGAGCTCGAGGTCGGCGTTGGTCTCCACTTGACGTAAACAATCGATCACACCGTCGGAGACAGTGTAGAGGCTGTTAAATACGCCTCTGAATTGCTCGGCTCAGCAGTTCAGAATTAACGCCTTCTCAGTGAGTAGGGTAGCTTTATCGGTGCTGAGAAGAGGAGCGGTTCCTTTGGCTGTGGGACCCTAAGCAGCCCTGGTCTCAGCGAAGAAGTTCTTCTATTGGTTGAGGTCCACTTACCCTTGGATCTCCTCGGACTTGCGAGCTGTCGAGGCCTCTTACATCTCTCCCAGCCACTGTTGCACAAGGGGGCGACTTTGGTAGAAGGCTGCTTTGTTTGCGTCGGTTGCCCGGTTAACGTAGGCTTTGTGCAACCGGCTCTTCTCGATGAGGAGGTTGCTGATGACGACGTCGTTGTTGTCGAACCCGTTCTGGTACAGATGATGTGCGCGGCGGAGGATACCCAGGACGGCTGAATGGACTGTGTCCCTCAGTTGGTCTCATCGGTTCTCCACGGAGGCTTCCTCATCAGTGGCAACTGGAACGTTGGCTAACCGCTGAACTAACTCGTTGCTAAAATAGAGGTGGTGTGCAGGCAAACTTAACAACACAGTTACACGCTGGCAAAGTCAGGCTACCGCAGATTAGTGGAAAAAAACGTGGATTCGACTCTAGCCGTATTTCTACAATCACGATTTTCTTGAATCAGACACGATAAATGGCGAGGAGACCTGAAAAATCATGCAGAGACTCGTTTATCCTTAACGAGTCACGCACATAGTGCGTCAATTACAAGACGGGGTGATATCTCAGGTCACGGACAGTGGGACGGTATCACAATCATTCGCAGTGACCAATGGAGTGAAATTGAGTTGCGTACTAGCGCCCACCCTGTCCAGTCTCATGCTCTTTTTCATGCTGTTGGATCCCTACTCTGCTTAAAGCCCATGGCTAAGCATCTTCTACCAGACCGACGGCCCAATTCTCACTACCGGACTCACGAAGGCTCCAACGAGTCTTTCCCCGACTGGTGTCCACGAGCTGCTTTTTGCGAAAGACCGGGGGCTCAACGCCGCGGCAGAGCCAAATATCCAATGGAGCATGAGCCTTTTCACTGCCGGCTGCGCAAAATCTGGGCTTCACATCAACAGGGACAAAGCGACGGTCATACATCAAACGTCGCGCAACGCTGAATACAACGACTTTTCTATCACTGTCAGTGGCATCCAGCAAAAACCCCTGAGCAACTTAGACTATTTTGATAGCTTACTCTTCTGCGGCATCAAAATAAACGACACAAAGGTCCACGAGATCTCTGGTGCCGGTCAGGCGTCCGGCCGGTTGCAGGACTCAGTGTGAAATCGCCGTGGTATTCGACTGTACAACAAACTCACGACGTGAGGAACTCACCGGAGCACTTGCAAATCAGTCCTAAAACCTGGTAGGATCTCGCCCAGGTCCGGCCGGCCTGAAGAATATCAACGGCGACTGGAGCGGCAACTCGCGAAGTCAATCGGATTGTCGCTACCAAAGAAAAAAATAGCGGCTCGCGGATCTAAAACGCCTTCGGCCTACAGCACCACAATCAATATCCTTCAAAATATCCATGCAGCCAACGAAAATTTTGCGCGCGGATCGGCTTAATCGGGCATCCCCAGACCCGATGCAATAACAACGTGCCCGCATCTGCGTCTGCTACCTTCGCAAACGCCCCATCGTTACCCCGGACCAATCACACGAAGTCCATGATGGCGATAATCACCACCGGTGACCGCATACCTAGCACTCGACGCCGCCGTCGGCGTCAAAGCCGTTGTTGACCACCACCACTGCCACTAGCGACACTGTCACTACTCCCTAACAACGACCAGCAACAATCCCACACTCGCAACTGCTGCAAGTACTCCCAACGCCCCGGATTAATCACCCCATCATCACCAGAAATTTGGGCCCCCTTCCAAAATGTCGTCAGTGAGATCGCACCCTCACATCGCGCATCAGCCAGATCGGCCACTGGCGAATTCACCTCACTAAGACTGACAAACCGAAGCAGAGAATCTTGACGTACGTCCGCCGCACCCGCTTCCACTGTCCTCGGCAACGGTAAAGAGGGAAGAGGCAATGAAGCCGATACTGGGGCATACATCTTCTAGAAAAATCACTGCTTTCCCTGGCAACGATATAGAGAAGGACCCCACTTGACTGTCAGTAGACTGTGGATCGTGTCAAACGTGATTTATGGTGAAGGGAGTTTTATGGGTGGGGCAGCACGCTAGACAGTACGCTGACAAAATGAAAGAAAATACAGAAATCGCCTGGATTTTTGCCGAAAGTCTTATCCTACGCTATTGTACAACGAAAGTGAGAGTAATAAGTAAACAATAAACAAAAAGTAAATTTCACAAAATAACGGATTTCGAGTTAGGGTGGGTGATCGTGGGAAGTAATCGTTGTTGGAAGTGTCATTTCTGTAACGGCCTGCAAATGTATGACAAGATAAAACACTATATGACACGATCAACAGTCTACTGACAGTTACGTGGGGACCTTCTCTATACCGTTGCCCTGTCCCCGTTGACTCCACACATTACCTCACTACATTTGTCCATTCGGTCGCATGCGTATCCACGACAGTCGAATAAACCGACATTACAAGGTGGTCTTGCATATCAGACAGCTCTGTAAACTCCAGCACTACCAACTGCCTGTCCGCTTGCGCGCCACCATCAGCAGAATCACCATAGTAACCAACTCAAGAGCCCCCAAACTATCCTGCCCATACTGTCACGGCACATGCGCCGCATGCTTTGGCCTTGTCGGTCATTTGTGAACCCACCGCACCGAGACCGGCGAACTAGTGTCAGGAACACAAGCATACGCCCGTCCCTATCGATACAACTGCCCAACTGCCCAGGCATATTCAGATGTCACGTGGGCCTGCTCGGTAACTACACACAAACCCGTCCACACATCACCTACCACTTGGAACAAACTCCTTTTGCCTAAGTGGGGAGCGTGACCTTCGACTCCTTATCTATGTGGTCCTTCTGCCGCTCTATCACATGTGAGATTCAACTTGTTCAGCCCCTTTGTGTGAAACCCTTCTGTGTGGTATGGGGACCAGGTCGTGCTCAGAGGGGCTGTTTTTGGCTCTGTCTGCCACTGTGTCAAACCTCAACATCAACTGGTTGACCGACTGGAGGTTGATTGGCAGCAAACCTTCATCATTATGAACAATCTGAGGCGCTTGAAACAATCACGGTGCCCTAAAAACCGTGACCTGGAAGGTTACCGACAGACTATTCTGACCAGACCTCACAGTCAGTTCAGATCATGCTTTTGTGTGGAGTGGTAGAATGATAGTCAAAAGATCTGGAAGCATGTGCTATGCCAGTATCAACAAACCGGGGCCCTCGCAGCCTGCAATGCGCTGGCAGTTCCCTGACACCTGGTTCCCTGTCGGTAGATGCGCTTGCGCTCCCTCTTGGTATACAGGTGGTGGGCATGGATGCCCAGTCATCACCCTCGTCCTTCGGACATCTGTTGGGGTTTTGTTGTTAATGTTGTTTTTGTTGGGGAAAAATCCTGGTCAAGTGTATTTCGCTGATCAGGGGGTGTGATGGCACGCCTATGTGCGGCTCCAGCCGTGCCAGCCACCCGCGTTCTCCCCCGTCTCCAGTCTTCTTGACTCTGTCTTGACACCACGCTCAGGTGGGTGAGAAAGGAGAGGATGCGGTGGATGCAGCGCAATTCTACTATCACTGCAAACTACTTCACGCGCAAGTCACCGTCCCTGCGTTCACCTTACTGTGCGTCATCAGTAACGACGACCAAACTGTCGGACGTAATTAACGGCATAACGGCATTCCATTCCGAAATTCTTTCGAGATCGTGATGCCCATATTTTCTAAAGTCATATCGGCGTTTAGCCTTATTCGACACTTAACTTGCCCGGTTTATTACTTGTCTTGTGGTCACCCATTGTGGTCGGTCATTGAGTTGTCCACAATGAAATAGACATTCTAGGCAGACAGAATGAACAGTGACAGACTGTGGGGAGACACGAGGAACTAGACGGTGTGGTTATTTTGTATACTGCTTCGAAACTATGTTTGCGTCCACAAGCAGCGGCTTGCTTGCTCATGGCGCTTTTCCAGCCCCCTCCTCCCGCAGGGTTTTCCCCCAGCCCCTGTCAAGCGCCCGGTGTTCCTACTTCCTAGCCTCAGCGGTTGTATTCCAAGCCACGTCTAGGACATGCGAATGCATAATTGTCTGAATAACGCCCCCTTCGTGCGCGAATACCCTTTGCAGACCACTTAACTAAACTTATCGTCAGTTTTGTCTCACCTCCTGTTAGAAATCCAGTCTTTTATCCTAACCTTACTCCAACTAGACGGAATGGTTTCCAGTATATTATTACCGACAAAGACAATGGAGACTGGAATGGTCATTTTGGCTTATTAGCCGTCGTCAGCCAGTCATACCCAACTCCGAAATGTGAAACACCTGGGGCTCGAACCCGCGATCTGTTAGTTAGAAGTCCAAAGTTTCAAACCACTGGGCAAAGGACCCGTTGTCCTGTCGGTTTCGATCGGGAATATACAATGGTAGGTGGCGCTCACCGATCGTTCTTACGGAACTCTCGCGTTCCGTTGTGCTATACGGGCTCTCTCTCGAGCCCAACCAGCAGGCGCATCGCGGCGCATAATATAGGCAGAATGTTTCCCTACTAAGCAAAATTCTAAAGCCGGCATACTAATGCTTTCTGTCTTTTAGCGGTTGTCCGAATACGCAGTTGCTTCTGTCAGCTGACGGTCCAGTAGACTGAAATATACCATATCCTGCTACTTAAAAGGGGGGCCGGTTGGACAGGAGAAGAGATACTCCCTTATTACACGTGGCCTTGCGTTAAATTCCAGGGGGGTACCTATTCCCGTGCCCTAACGTCAACACCAGCCCCAACCCTAGCCTTCCTGACCCTAGCACACCCCCCCCCCCCTGGAATTTAGGGCAAGGCTACCTGTAATCAAGGAGGGGCATTTATTCCCGTGTCCTGCCGATGGACCGTTCTACTGTTCTAGTTCTAGTGAGCTGCTCCTTAGTGACGGTCTACTATTAGGTAGGACGGACTTATATGGCCTGCTAAACAGGGCATGAGGACGGAAATCGGCTGTAATACGGGTGGCCTTGGGTCACCTTTCAGTGAAAGAAGGGTAAGATTCAAGGTCGGGGTTAGGTTAAGGACCAGGCTTAAAGCTACACTTAAAGTTAGCGGTAAGGTAAGGCAGGATAAGGTCTAGAATTTTGGTGGGAACTAGTGGCAACTGCAGAGCTAAGGTTTAGGACAGGGCTAGGGTTAAGATTAGGGCAACGGCTTAGTCTTATATAAGGATTATTGTGGGGCTTAGGACACAGGAATATTTTGTCCTTCCTGAAATTATGCGCAGGTCCACCTTTATTACTTGGGCGGGGTGTCCCTATTCTCATGTCCTGTTTAGGTGGCCATATAAGTCAGTCCTACCTAATATTATGCCCCTAATTTAGGAGAGGTCACCGAATTTTTATTGTTTGGGACTCCTTTTTACTAACGATGTTGAAAAAGCAGCCAGTTGCCACTTTTCTAAGAACGGTATAAATGCCGTGGGCGTCCTGTTCTAGAAAAATTCTGCCCGACGCCGCTTATTTCGGTGGAAACGTCACCGATGGCATCCTTATCAACGGTGGGGAGAATAAGATTGGTTCAACGCGCCTGCTGATACGACTGAAGGTAAGCGACCGCGCCTTCTATTCCCTTCCACCCATCAATTTTGCTCGCTGCAGCAAACAGTGTTGGGTGGATCCTATTTACTGCCACCACGCTTACGACTTTTTCATCTTGTAGATTCAGAATCTACGCAAGCACAGTCTTATGCCCAAATCGCGTCTCATCATTGACTGGCCCTACGAGATTTCGGGAGACATTGAGGAAGACCATGGCAAATATATGCTATACCTTCTGGAACCCCCATATGTCATCAAGACTGATCTGCCGGTCGGACCTGGTGCCTCTTCAAATGGCGTTAATATGAGTGTATTCTGCGACTCCAGAGCGTTAGATGAAATCGTAAATCCGCAAAATTATAGGGTAAGTCGTATTCTCCACACGCTGACCGCCCAGACGCTCTGCACAAATATTGCTGATATTCAGAAGACGAAGATGCGATCAGTGGAACAAGGAATTTACTGGCCTGTCGTTTCTGATTCTCGCTCGAACCCATCACCAGAGACAGTCGCAGGAAGGCGACAAATACGACGCAAATACTGGACTTTAACAGCAACCACCCGATCAGTCACAAACGCAAATGCGTAAGGGCGCTATACCGGTGCGCTGAAACACACTGCAGTGAAATGGAAGACTAGGTTGCTGAATTACAATATCCTCGACGAGTACTAAGAGGCAATGGCTATCCGAGCAGCTTTGTCAACCAGTGCATATAAAAATAACATCAGAGGCTAAATCCAACCGGCCCACTATTTTGGCAGACTCTTCCGTACGTGAAAAAGTCTCGGAAGCCGTCAGTCGTCTTCTCACTCCACTTGGAGTTGGGATTACACACAGGCCGGAAGCAACCATCAGGCGCCAAGTCATGAGGCCGAAAGACCCACTGCCACGACAGGAAACGTCCGCAATCGTTTACCGGATCTGGTGCATTTGCGGACGAAGCAACTACGTCGGAGAAACTGGGAGACTACTCCGTATGCGAATTGCCGAGCACGCAACAGCAGTGAGGCGGGGAGTTGCTAGCTCTCAGGTGGCGGCTCATTCGACGGGGCTCGGCCATATTTTCAAGTTTCAAGAGGTTAAAATCCTCGCAAGGGGCGACAACCGCATGACCCGCAAGCTGCTCGAGTCATGGTTCTCAGGCCCATAATCCATCAACAGGCACAATGACCTCCCGTTGTCGTATTCTGCGCTGAGATTTGCCCTGGGCAGGGAAATCAGTCACGTGGGGAGGGCGCGGGCGAGCAATTATCCCAGTGACAGTGAGCCAGCTTGCCGAGCCATCTTCACACCAGCATCCAACACGAATGGCGAAATCGCCGCCATTAACGACTCGGGCGCGGACTGACAAGTCAGCATCGCATCACTTAGGACCCCAGCAGTGATTGGGAGAGCTGTTAATTACAGTGCGCATATGGTCCCACGGCAGCCATCTGCTAAATATACTGCACTCCCTGTGCCACCATCACGTATATCTGCGACTGTCTCTGATGATGGGTTCGAGTGAGAATCCGAAACGTCAGGCCAATAAATTTCTTGTTCCAGTGATCGCTTCGTCCTACAGGGCGATTTACGCAAGGAAACTACAAACGCTACCTATACAACGAAATATTGCAATATTATTAGCCAGTTTTGCTAAACATAGAAACCGAATGCCACTCGGGCTCAGCTTTTGTCCCGTCCGTCTCATTTGGGCCCTACTGTTAGTGTGGAAACACGCGTTAGCAAAGATCAGATCTAATAAACTCGTTGTGCTACTTTTCGCTGTCCACCCACTCTTGGCATATACTTATGGATCTCCGTAGTTTCTCGCCGTCTCCAGATATATTGCTAGACAATTGTGTTATCATCTACACATGCAGTATCGTTCCTCAGATGATAAGCAGCATCCTTAGGCCGCCTATTCAGATTCCTGAAAACGGATCTGCTGTAGTGTGCGAGCTAAAGAACAGCTTTGACCAAAGCCCGAACTTTTTCGCGCAGACGTTGGAAACGTCAATTGAAACATACATACGAACGACCCATATCCGTTGAGAACTCATACCTTACGAATATCTACCCATGAAAACATTTTTCCAGTGTGTGTATTGAGCCATTTAAGGGGAGCGTCTTCATTAACAATGCCTCAACAGTATTACCATAATTACAGAAGGAATGTTCTAAACTCACGGCATATGGGCGCGTTATGGCATGAGGGGTCTACGACTGCGTCAGTTCGTGGGACGATGATGACCTGTGCGTACGTTTGTTGATAACGAAACACGCTTGTGTTACATCCGCCTCAACTCTATGTCCACACCCACTGCATCCCACTGACAAGGCAATATCTGAACAACCGGAGATGGGCGTAGGTGGCGTGACTGATGGAACCAAATATCCTTCCTACGCCTGTCAAACAAGACCTGGTACCCAATCTCACAGTAATCACACCAAAAGGGGAAATAGAAGGCACAGATTTCACATGAACGAAAGTGCTACAAAGTCTAAATTGACAGAGAGCCATTGCGGCCTGACTACATAGAACTGAGTTATCTCGTCACTTGGAAACCTCCGGCCATTTAACTGCCAGCGTAAATTTACTATAGAAAGGAATGCGTCCACTTTTCACACGATATGGTCCATTTTGTATTGGCCTGTTTGTCTTTTACTTCCCTCATATACCAACAACCTGTCTCAGACAAATGGACTGTCGATATGATTGACCACAAGGACTGACAAGGCATGAAATTGCGTCTGATGCATGCCTATAATTCGATCGTCGCAGGCGATGAGGCCCATAAAAGCCTCACGAGGAGGGCACAGCCGTGATTTAGGCGTGAATTTTCTTATAGTAAAGCATATCTGCTCTGTTTAAAAGAAGGCGAAGGCACGATCACTGGGACAGTAGGTTTATTTGCCTGAGCTTTCGAACTCGAACTAGAGTTCATCGTCAGAGGCTACTCGAGTGCAGCAAATTGTGAACATTTATATCGTTCATCCTTGCGGGGGAGGGAGGGGGAGTACGTCCGTGGCTAGGTAGGGTTTGTGCCGCCTGGTCCACGATGTTCCCTCGGCGTGGTGACGCCGTTTGTACTTCGCGACGGTGTGAGCTGCGCCACCTGGCTGCGTGGGCGGAGCGCGTGATAACACGCAGGCAAATCGATGTGTCTCTTGATGGAGTTGGCGTCCGACACCCACGCCTCCAACAGCTCTCGCCCTGACTTGTTGCCGGCTCGCGCCAATATCCGCGTGTTGGCGAAGTCGAACTCATGCCATTCCTCGAGCGTGTGAGTGGCTACTTGAGACAGTGGGCCGCCTCTCCGAACGGCCCGTTTGTGCTCAAGCATTCGTGAGCTCAGACGTTGTCCTGTCTAGCCTGTGTAGTGGCAAGGACAGTTTTGGCACGGGATTCGATAGACTACGCCCGACTGTTCACCTGCGTCCAGCCGATCCTTCATTTTCATGATCATGCTACGTATGGTGGCCGCCGGATGATGAGCGATGCCCACGAGTTCAAAAGCTCAGGCAAATAATCCTACTGTCCCAGTGATCGTGCCTTCGCCTTCTTTTAAACAAGAACATGGGATGCGCATATTCTCTTCCATATCTGCTCTGTATTATTCCACTAAACTCTGCCAACACACACACCCTTTGGATGGAGGAAGTCAGGACGATAGGAGCTGGGCATGGGCGCAGTTGCTGACCAAAGCGGCTCTCTTACGCGTGCCTCACACAGCCCGATCTTTAGATCAATATATAACCCATTTCATTAAGGGGATCTCCGGTCGCACATGAGTCGGGGTACCATAAAGGTCACATTGGGCAGGAGTCTTTAAAGTCAGGCTCAGAGTCATACTGAAATGTTCTGTCAGCTCGAAACCTTCCAAGCCACGACAGTTAGAAGGTCGTGCTAGTTTCGAGGCACATTTTGTATTTTTATGGACTGTATAGCACCTGGACTAACCTCACCCTCTTTGCTCGCCAGACATCAGTAGCTTGTCCGAATCCATCTAATTGCAAATGGGATTGAACGTAGTGGTTGAACTGGCTTAGTACTGCTGTCTAACGCGTACCGCACACGAAATAATATTTGGTATGGGTAAAATTTTTCCACAACGGCTACAATAAGAAAAACCCATGATAGACCGGCACTCGTTCAAAACGAGGACCGTACGATCCCGTCTGTTAGCAAAATGGAGAACCACGATTGTTAGTATACCACGATGGTTGCATGCGCGTCATATATATCCTGGTGAAAAGTACGCTGAGTCGACAGAAAGGAGGATAGTTCGGTGTCGGCCTCGCTCACCTTTCTCTCTCCCATACACCAATGTCCTGAACGAGTGAGTCAACCGGTAATGGGATCGAGCGCGACGCTATGCTCTGTCCAAAGCGTAAAACACGCGTATATCGCTACAGCACAGGAATAACACAGGCTTAGCATAGCACGAGAGAGGCATAATATGAGCCAGTCTGTTACATTTCCTGGTCAAGTGCGACAGCAACGTAGTTCATTATGGGCACAGCCGCCCGATGATTCGGCCGCGAAAATCTACGACGCTCACCCCAGCACTCATGACTCATGCGTGAGTTCTTTTTTAATGACACAGACTTTTGTCGCATCTACCGCACTCCGTCTTCCTTTGAACGCTTTGTTCTGATACCAAGGTAGAGGTAAAACGATTTGAAGTGGGCGTACAGTAAGTGGGCTAACTCATGAAATCTCAACAGAAATTCTGAAATACGTTTTCGTTTCAAAAACATTAATTAAGTAGGGTTGAGAAATCAATCATTGTACAGCATAATTTTATAATAATTCAGTTACCCCACGACGCCGACTTTCGAAAAACTTCTTTCCAGCTGCATCTAAAAACCATACTCCGTAACAAATGACTACTTAAGTAGCATGCATTTTTCACCGATCTTTGATTCCTTTAAAGATTAAATTATATTTCATGGAAAAAATTCATAAAAATATTCTTTCTTTTGTACATTCAGTAGAAAGTTACGTCTTCTTTCAATTTCAAACTCGAAGGAAGGGTATAATTTGGTTTTATAAAACTTTTCTAATTCCCGAACAATTTTGAACCCGACCTGCCGTTACAATTGCGCTCAGGGTTCCAAAAATGCAGGCCATATAATTTCCCCGCATGGATAACCATACATTCCTCTACGGTACTAAGAGTAGATTATATGGGGTTCCTAAAATTAAGCAGTGGATTTGAGCCCCATTGTTAATTTTACAAGTCACATTGGTAAATGCAGGGACATGACGTTTTATGAAGGGCCATTTTCGCGGTATTAGAAAAGTTCACAATGAGAAACTTTTTTCAAACCGAATCATACTTTTCCTTCGAGAGAAAAATTAAAAGAAGACATAATTTGCTACTGAATGAGCAAAAGATTGAATATTTTTATGCATGTTTTTACTGAAATATAATTGAATCTTTAAGGGCATCGGAATTCAATTAGAAAAATGCATGCTACATAAGTAGTCATTACTTACGGAGTACGGTTTTTGGATGCAGTCGGAAGGAAGTTCGTTCGAAGGCCGGCATCCTGCGGTAACTGAATTATTATAGAATTATGCTGCATGATGATTGGTTTTATAACTCTACTTAATTAATCTTTTCGAAACGAAAACGCATTTCGAAATTTCTTTTGACATTTCATGAGTTAACCGACCTACTGTAGACGTAGTGGCTTACATGGTTAAACAGACCATCTACGCGTGCCACACACGAGCTGATCCCATATTCGTGTGCCGGGCCACGCCAAAAGACGCGCCTCCTATCTAAGCGACGTTCGTCTGTTCTCACTTACCATGTAGGCAATGCTAAGGTAAACCACATGTTTGCTGTTAGCTGAGTGCGTCGAAATTGCAGTGTTGTTGAGTAGGTTCAAGTGTTGCCTGGATGAGCGAGTGTTCTGTCCCCGGAACGGGTTACGCGGTAGGTGCGTCGGACCGGCACAGGGGTTAGATCAGAGTCCGGCAGGTGTTGCCGGGAATGCGCGCACATAGCAAGTGTCAACATTGGGGATGTGGTGACAGAAGCACGTGCGGCCCGATTGGGATATGAGACGTGCCCGTCTTTTCTTGGTGTGTGCAAAATCCTGGGCAGTGCATGTTGTGAACCCGGGGGGTGCGGTAGTACGCCTACGCTCGAGTTTTCGACATGCCAGTCACCTATGTCCTCTCCCACCTCCGGTCATCTTGACACTGTCTTGACACCGGACCCATGTGCGGCAAGTCTACTCCCAGCATAAACTAATCCACGTGCAAGTCCCCGTGCCTGCTCTTACCTTGCTGTGGATCACTCGGTGGCCATCGTCGGCAACCACGGTTGAACTGCTGAACCGTCAGTGCCTTTCAGCGGACGACCCAATGGTTACCATATTTGTTTGTTAAAACAACCACTTACTTATTTCTTCAAACTATTCTATTAATCGGGTACTTCTTAGTCAGGTATAGCATCATTTAAGCTGCTATGTTTTCAACTGAGAGGAGTTTACTGCGAAACCCCAATAAATAACAGAAAGTCCCCATGACATCCTGCAATCAGTCCAAACTAATGTTATTTCTATTCGACTTTATATTTTCGGTCGCTGGAGAAATTATGGCCTACCTGGTTGCACGTCTCTTTCAATGGCCGAATGAATTTAGACTCCAAACTTAGGTCAAGTTGGCTCGTGGCTGGGTGGAGGTAGCAAATAAACCAAGTATATCACCGGCAGGGGCTCTAGAGTGGGGTCCCCAAAGCAAAATTTAACACAGAATTCAAGTTAAATCAGTTAACACCAATCCCATGTGTTCTTACCTATCCCCTGCTAAAGGTTAGCTCTAACTGTCGTTAAATCCTAACGGTGAATATTATCACGGCTATGGTTATACGTTCGACTTGATTTTTCCATAGATCTTTGTGTCAGTCATTTGTACTTACCTTAATTTTGCAATGTTCAACTAGAGATAGGAAAATTACGCTCGTACTAAACTTCCGTAATCACATAGTGTGTGCCATTTTGGATCATCGGGCCGCAAAAAGGGCTTACTTTTTAATTTGCATCGTCTCATGCAGATCCACTTCAGACCTAGAATCATGAAATTGTCTGTACTCCTAATTACGCATTTAAAACCTTTGCATGCACAGAAATAGTTAGCCAAATCTACTTTGAATTCTCGCTCCGGGTGGTTCAATTTTTCACCTGACACTCTTTAGCTGGTCGGGTCTTTAACAAAGACGTCGTGTCCTTCGAGCTCAAAATAATCAAACAGCCCAGCATCTAAATTTCTGATCATATATCCGTTTTACTGCGGGAAATTCCGAAGCTAACTGAAAATTCTTCCAAACATGAGTACATTTTTGAAACGTTGCGACAACTAATGTAGTGAGTGCAAAATAGACAAAAGACAAACAAAAATAAAGCAGATCCAATGCAACTGTTTCTGGTAGCGTTTGACCAGGAGTTGTGGTATATTTAACGGTCCGAAGTGATCATACCTAATCCTAAATTCTGCATCCAACCACATAGAGAAGCTGGCGACATGCAAAAATGTGGGTTAAAGCGTCTGGTTACGCTTTGCCTTGAGCTAAATGCTTGTTTGCGCTTCTTGTGATCTGTTGCTAACGTAATCAAACCATGACAACAATGATGCCTCGAGCCAACTAGCGTCCTGAACACAAAAATAACTGCGTGCTCGACTTCTTACGACTTATGCTGATTGAAAAACGCCAAAGCCTCAAAGAAATATTGTCGTCGCCTTCGGAGGAGGCCGATTGAGGACTAGGAAGGAAGAGTTATTGTGCGAAAAGATCACCAGCAAAGCGACTGAGAGCAAGTCCAGTGAAGTAAACGAAGGTACCTGCAGTGATCTGTCCCTTTTATATACCTTTTCCTCCATCGGCCAACATTTCCTTTATTGCACTAGTTCTCAGTTCAATTTGTATATCTGCGCTTTAAAAAGCGCTGTGATTACAGGCCATAGTCAGTTAGAGAATCCCAGATAAGATGTTTGGCATTTTGACATCTTCATAATCGTCGGTATCTGGGTGTTTTTTGTCACAAAAGCATTTAAAGTGTCAGAGAAATTTCACTTACATTACTCGTTCGCACATGGTAACTTAGACTTACCCGAGAAGCATACACACCTAGAACACCATGCTGCCTGTCTAGCATGAAAATCCCATGCTCATATCTTGCTTCGTTTGCGATATATTCATACTTCATTACAAAATTTATGTGACGTAGATCTAGAGTCCGTTACCATTACAAAGAGCCTAACCACACATGACTGCCACGCGTGTAGCTTTAGATAGATTCGGAAACACGAACGACAATTAACGGTTTATTATCGCCCTCTAACCAGTTTGACTTTACGCACCTCTGTGGGTATGCGACCTCTTTAGTCTTGAATAGCCAATAGTCAGAAGGAAAGAAAAATCGTAGCTTGGAGGGTTGCTAGCTGACTTAATAACTGGGTCCGCGTAGTCAGTACCTCATGTAGGCTAGGAGTGACCGCCCGGCAAAGTAGGAGACGGACTTAGTGAGACATTACACTCTCACTCAAGCGAGACCCGAGTCGGACAAAAAAAAGTTGTGATAACCTGCGGGAACCAGGTCGTGTGTGGCATGAGTAGACGGGCTGTTGGAATCTGTCAGCCACTGCGCCCAATTCCGTTAACGGCTGGCTGAGAGGTTCGAACAGTAGACCGCTACATGAAAGAAGGAAGATACTGTGAGGTGGAGACTTGGAACCCTCTCCACACGGCACGTCGGCGCATTTCTCACTTTAGCAATTATAACGCTCTTGAATCAATCACGACCCGCCAAGCGTTGTGGCTAAGGAGATTTCCAAATGAAGATAGTGGCCCATAGTGTTCATATATGTGAGGTCACTGACTGGCGGACCGAGAGGCAGGCGTAATGGTCTCTCATAAATGTGGCCTCTATGGCACTCCCACTCAGATGGCGTCTGAGCCGCTCCCTGTTGGTGTGAAGCCTGGTGCACTGTGTGGGGACCAGTTCATGTGGCGCACTCGCAGACGGTCTGTCTAGCCTTCTCAGCCACTGACTCCAAGATCGCTCCTGGTTATCCTGGCCCAGTCATGACACCGGACTCAGGGGAACGAAGGAGGAGAGAGTCCCACAGATGCTACACAAATCTTCCATAACTGTAAATTAATTCTCATGCAAGTCGCTGTCTTGCATCCACCATGCTGTGGGGCACACGATCAACGTAGTCGTTTTCGAAGGCCAGACTATTACTAGAGCGAAGATTCCTCGCCGTATGCATTTCCTCCAAAGTAGAAAACGAGAACTGCCTTCCCGTGGGAGCTATTGAATTGCTTCAAGACTTCAGTACGTGAGTCGGATTACTTCGAGCGACTAACGTTAAATTATCTTCTGTCGGCTGCAATCAGGCCATACAAGCCTCACAAAAGAACTTCGTACAGGCCCCACAGTTACTCTGGGCCAAAGCCACCATGCCAGCCACCTGCATATAATTACCCGTCCGGGTGCCCACCATCCCCTTCTTCTCCCTGACACTGACGGTAATTTTATTTTTCACCTCGCCCACCCAGACCCTCACCTCCCAAACCCCAGCTACAGAATAAATTCTGCTTGCCCGCATTTTTCTTTTAATCATTTCGACACCAATATAAACGCATAGGCCTGATGAGGATGCATCGAAAGCTTACGTATGCCCACCAAATTGTCTTTTGAATTCTTCTAGAGTAGTAGGCACATGCCTTCCAGCCAGAGTTTCAACAAAAATGTGGTGTTTTTAGGATGTCCATGTCAAAGATGGAGCTTGAGGAGAAGATCAACCATCTATTGAGAGAAAATTCAATCCTTTCGAAACACAATAAACTCTTGGAATTTAAGCTATCTCAGTTCCAAGAAAAGACACCATGTAAGCTTCACATTCTGTGTTTCATGCGAGAGTATTCCCTAGCACCGAACTATTTCTGTATAGCACTGTTAACTTCACTAAACGCATGTTTAAACCGAAGCTCACCTTCTTGACCAAAGGTTGCCTTTGTTAATACACAAGACTGATTTTTGCCTATTTGACCCAGATACTAGTACAATACCAATTCAAAGTGCCGCCCGTAGTGTAAATGGATCAAAACTTAACTCTTACTTCAATGAAGGGAGAACTCCATTTCTGGAGGCTCGCAGGGCCGCAATCGGAGCGGCCGACTTGTGTGTGATCAAGCAGAGACTTGAGACAGAAATGGATGCAATGAAAAAGGTGCGTTCTAATAGCATGTTCCTCTGCACAGTAGTCATCCGAGGCATACAAATCTAGAGCCTACCTTGTCATGTTGTTCCTTCCCTATACTCCTCCGTCCGTTGTCTTGCTCCCTCTCCTTATTTGTCAGCTAGCAGTGACTGGAGCTGGCTGTATTCCGGGCATGTAACAGCCACACGTCTGCGTGTTAGCAATCGGCCTTCTGCCCCTCGATCGCTCCTCGGTTTTTTATCCAGAGGCAGAGGCAAGGAGATTAGTCTTACTGCCTCAAGACAGTCGCGTTGCGTGGTGTTGCACAACCGAAGTTCTGATTACATTATTCTCCCTCTGTCTCCCTGTTGACGTCTAGCAAATCTACTACCACCGGCTGTTGCATAATTAAATTTCCTTCAGTGAGATGGAATTGGAGTATTTCTTTATTGCCGTAGTTGGACTCAACCCGCGCCCACAGTAGGCGCATCTAAGGGCGAAAGCAATCTCCCTGGTGTTATGCCCGGAGCTCACGCCCAGTTGTCCATGAGACAGAGGCAATGCCACATCGGTTCTTAGTCATCGGCGATGGGGCGGGGCGATTAACATCTCGGCAGTAACTGGACCTATTTCCGGTTGAAAAAAACGTGTCAAGACGGTCGCTGTTGGAAGAGCAACTTAGCTGAATCAAGAAAGTGATTAAATCCTATACTCGCCCGTTTATTGTGCGTGTACTTTTTCTCTCGGTTGTTATATGAAAGAAGTCTGATTTTGACCTAGCCCATCTTCTTGGGCAAACAAACAGCGCAATTTGGCCTTATCTCCTACAAAAACGTATCGTTCTGTACGTATCCTTCCGGAGACCATATTGAAGTGAGGAAATTGGAACCTCCAATGCCTAGGCGGATGTAAAGACGACCCCGGTTTTCAGAATTTGCCAAAAACTGAAGATTTAACAAACCGAAAAAAAATCTAGAATCCGCGCCATCGTGTATCTATGGCCGACAGATGTCACTGTAAATTCTAGATAGAGTTAAGACAGCATATTATGGGCAAATTATTCGAAAATTGAATGAACCTTCCAAACGACTCATTTAATTTGTGAAACTTTGATTTCTCACCTAGGTGCTTTACGGTGGAATTTTATTAGCTAAAACGCCTTTTGGATGTGATTTCGGTCACTTAAAGGGACTTTACAGCCACTTTATATAAATTCGTTCAACTTCAGTTTTGCCCATTTCTAACTTAGTTGAAAAGAACCAGGCGTTCATTAGACATCCAAAGATTACACGTCAGTTCCAGAGCTGCCAGAAACAACTGGTCGTCAGGCGAAATGAAACAGAGAAACGGGATTTATGCGCTAGGGGAACAACTGACAGAGTACATGAGTATAAGGAAAACAAAGAGGACTGCAGTCAAAGTTAACCAGAGGCGAGATCGGGTTTACAGAAAAGTCTCTATAGTCGTGAACCCGTGATTTGGTTTGTGAGGAAGCGCAGATGAATCCGTGAGCCGTGCTAATGCGCCGCGGCGTCGTCATGACGATAAACACTGTTCAAACTGAGGTTCAGGGCTTTGAACAACTTTCAGAATCGTTTAATAAAGACCCCGAAGATACCACTGCTTGCGTCCACTCATTGCGATGACTGCAGACGTGAGCATAAGATGATCGATAGGAGTTGCACATGTTTTAAATGAGGCGAGTGCCGGTATGGCCGAAATATGCGTGCAGAATTTGGCGGACAGGACCGTTTTGGCTGTTTGTAAGTGCGGTGTCTCCGAATCATGGCAACTCTGTTCGTACGTACTTTAACTTGTACATCATTGGAGAGCTAGCACTCTTTCAGTTGTGCTTTTACCGCCTTAGACTTTCTTTTTTAAGTAAGGCGGAGTGAGCACCTTTCAGCACCAGTGAGCCTTCTGTTATAATTGTTGATTGCTCTCTCCAACGTCCGGGAGCTTTCTGAAGTTCAGTGGATAGTCACTTAGTCTTAACAGTCCACGTAGATACGCCACAAGTATATATTCCTTGCTGCAATGATCCAAAAAACGGCGAAAGACTGTCCTGACACAATCCCATATGTCAGTTCTAGCGTGCTTCCTTCCAGAGTTTTGGCCGAAGCAACACTGGACTATTTTCTCTAACGTTGGTATCATTGCCAGTCCTCATGGCTGAAGTTAAAAATAGCAGGGATCTCAAGCAGACATTTTCATAATTAAACTTTAATGACGGAAAACATGTCACTGGTCTCTCGGCCACTAGAACTCGGGAGTATGACAACAGCAGGTACCTACTTTCATTAGGGTCCGCTATTCACTCGTCCACGTCTAGCGAAGGTCCGCCGTAGCCACCCATCCTGTATCTTATTTGCATCCAACTCGAGGGAATTTTGACTGTAGCCCATCGTTTCTGGTTGGTTTTTCGGTAGAACACTGCTTTGAGTACCCCATCCGCTTCGTACAGGTGAACTTGTGCCAACTTCCAGGGCAGTTAGGGCTAATGTTAGAAGGGTAAATGTCAAGGTTTGAGTTGGGGTTAGAAGGGGTTAACATTGCGGTTGGGGTAAGGGTTTAAATTGCGACACACTAATAACTACCAGCCTGTCGACTGCAGTGTGAGGGTGGTGCTTATTCCGTGTCCAATCGACTTTTCCTCTCTCCTGTCAAGCAGTATGATCGGGGTTTATCATTCGCCCTACCAGTGAACGACGACTTTTCGCCGCTGCAACACTTTGTATAACCACAACTCATTTTCTTTTGAACCTCTGAGTCCTCGCGGTGTAACCGAATAACGTTTACTGAAATTGCGGAATATCTCGGTAATAACGCATGCTGTTCACCATACTACATAAAAACGATTAGCCTCGCAATCCACCATGTCGGAAGTTCAAAAATGTCGAACGAAAGCAGCGGTATAAGACATTTTACGAGTTGATAATTACCTGTGTAATCGCGGCAAATTTCAATTAGTGCATGATCTTAGCGCGGATTTAAGTTAAGGTGAGCCTCAGTCACTTTGGGGAGCTACCGTTGGGCTATGCTTTTCTTCTAATTCTGGTTTTCTCCATTCCTTATAGTCGCCACTGCTCATTTGAGACGCGTTGTGGGCCACGAATATGATCCGGAAACGCGACCAAACTTTTATTTTAATCGCGTCTGCTCAATTTTGAAGATTCTATTTTTCATGGACCTCTCCGTTATTCCTGTAAAAATAAGACCCCAGAGCACAAAACAAGTTTGATCTATGGGGATTATATTGCCAACCTTGTTACGGATACCGGATTGCAGGTTAAGGCAATACATTTCGCAGCACAATATCAAAAGACTCGGGCAATCACAAAGACTCGAAGCACTGATCGCTTACTATAGTAAAAAGCCGCCCAGTAAATTTTTGAAAGATTTCTTTGAAGCGGGTTTCAGTAAAGGTGCGGAGACATGTGATATCTGCAAGGTAGAAAAAAGGTGACACTTCGAAAGCCTCGAAGGACCTCTTAGAATCTTATTGGGCATTTTCAAATATGCTTTCTATACTAAAATTTGCGGCTCCAATTAGTGCCATATCAGGTCACGGAAAGCACTTGTTTTTTATTCGATTTCCCTCAGTGAAGCAAAACGAATGTTCTCCTGTTGGTTTGTGCTTAGAAGTTTACACCACTATGCCAGCATACTGTACACTGCTCAGAAAAGGTGCAACTCAATCGCCTTCGTGAAAGTGCCATCGTAGACGCATGAATACACAGTGTGAAGTAGTCATCTTGTTCCTAAAATGTCCAACTTAGACATGGGTGAAACCGGGTTGGATTTCCGTCTACCACCTCTGGCCTTACAAATGCAAATTCTCGAGTTCACTCATTTGTGCAATGATTGCATTTGCTTATTTTTACATTCCCTAACGCGTGCTTTACACTGGGAGTAATTTCATTTAAATACTCTCTCCTTGTTGCGTCTACTCACTCAACCATCGAGCTAATTGTTTTTCACTTGGGCGAAATTGCATGTAAAGACGGTTTTATTTTTGATATCCTGGCACAATTTCGTTCCGTCCGTAGAAACCTAGTCAAGGGGTAAATTTGTAATGGTGTTTGACTGAAGTCAGGCAGAAGCATAGGTAACAAATCATTGCTCCGGAACACGAACTAGTAGTAGACGAAAACTATCCTGAAAATGCTGACTCGATTAAGTCATGCCCGTTGGAAAGCTCTGGACACCTTTCACACAAAAACGCACTGCAGTTTGCAGACATACCTCACGAATTTACGATGGCCATTGCGGCGCAGACACCAATACTAGCCGAAAGTCATGTCTGCACAAACCGCTGTTAGTGGGTTTTGGCAAAATAAACCCTGACCTCTTGGATAGCAAGCTGTTCTCTCGCCGTCGTACGCCTATCCTATTGGTCAGAAGGAGTGCATATTTAATTGGCCGCTCTGTTTGGAGTGGAATCGCAGGGAATTAGTCATGTCAAGCCCTCCTCCGTCGCGATGGCAACGGTCAAGGAGGTAACCTAGACGCCGCAAACCCAACTCTTCACCGCCCCTAAAGGGGGGCAAAAATACACATGATCATATTAATGTGGCGTGGGAACCACTAGTTAAAGCGAATGCCTCAGCACATCTAGGAATTATTTAGAGTATTTTATTCTCGTTCCTTCTTTTGCGCAATCGCGTATGTGGCCACCCAGCGTCAGATCTCAGCGTAATGAGTTTTCCGGGATGCCCGACTCATCTTCACAGGTAATTTCCACCCTTTATCTCATGACTTTTCATTTTTCCGGCAATCTTTTGCGAACTTTCATTTTTTCATGACAGGTGAAAAAGAACTATATATAGGCTGTGTCAAATGACAGCATAGTTACCTCTCTCACCCAGCTTGGTTCGACTTGATTCCAAGACCCCACCTTCTCTATATTACATGGTCATGAGATCGAAAAAGTCGTTTGGGGAAAATTCAGCTCTTTAGTCAAAATGAGCCCCTGAAATTGGCAGCTAGCAAAAGCTGAGAAGCCTAGTCACTTTACGCATAGGGGCTATAGCAGAGACCGCTTAGGTCTCTCTACTTACAGAACAAAGGACTGGACTGCTAACAGTCTGCGTACTTATGTCTTGCAATAACAAGTTCACGCTTTTTATTATTTATTCTCCCGCGTAGAGCAAAAAATAAACGCAGTAAGACTTGATTCCTGTCACCCGCTCGTTTGAAACACGCTTTGAATTTCGTTACGTTGATTAAGATTGGCGCGACAGACACAGTTATTATAAGGATCAGAATTGAGGTAGCGATTTAAGTTTTTAAATATGGTTAAGGTAAGTACTAAAATTAGGGTTGGGGTTGCCTGTAGAGTCGAAATTAAGCCTAAGGCTAGATCTAGAATTAGGACTACGGACATGGTTAGAGCTACTGGTGGAAGCAAAGAAGCCAGGAGAGAGAAAAGACTTACGATCGCTGGAACAACATGTTTATTGGCTTTCTGTTCTTGATTCTCACTCGAACCCATCGCCAGAGACAGTCATACTGCAACTGTCTCTAATGATGGATTCCAGTGAGAACCCGAAACGTCAGGCCAACAAACCATAGAGTTGCACCTATGATCAAGGCCGAAATAGTGACTTCATGACAACGTTAAACCTACGGCTACGTTCGTCCCTGCGTTGAATGTTAGAATTGGGATAAGTAAGGACTCCAGCTAGATGGACTAGGGGGAAGTTCACTAGATGGTGCCACTAAGCTCATCGAACCAAAATTACTCTTTCTACCTTCCTTAAGTCTGTGCCTTTGCTAACTTGCTTTTATATCCCGCCCTCTCACCTTCTGAGTTTACATCCAGGTTTTACGGCTGACTCAACCTTACTTTCTTTTCCAGAGAACTCTAATTAAATTCGGCCACTGCCGAAAATCAGAGAGCCTGTTTGGATGCACCAAGTAAAGGGGTCGAATAGAATGCATGTCTACCATTCGTTTCTGGTGCCGATTTTCCTGAAAATTTGCCTGCTGTCATTTCTCATGTTGTAGAAAAGTTTCGGTTTATCATTACGAGCCCTTTCTAAACTTAACACCGTATAGATTCGGTTACAAAAAAATTATTGCGATACTTCCCAAAGCGTTTTCATCTGTTTATATGAAGGTCTACGATACACTCAAATGCCTTTTTGGTGTAACTGGGGCAGATTACTGAAAGACGAGGCTGGTGTCAAAACAAAATGACATGACAAACCTTATAACTTGACTCCAAATACATACTTTGAAGCATTTAGCTAGACTATCGAACTAACTTCTGCTGAAAGGCCGAAAATGATGTGGTACGAGCTATACAGCTCAGTGCGTCAGGATATCTCATCATCCCACCTGTGGACTGAGTGCAGACTATTGGGTCAACTCCTTCGGCCGTAATAGGTGAACAAGCATGTGCTTGATCAAACGCCGAAAGTACAAGGCAAATAGGCTTTAATAGTTCTGACATGCTAAGAATCAGAGAGGCGACCGCGCAGATCTTGGAGTATTATTTCACGGCTTCAAGTTCTATTGCGGTTTCATAGTTTATGTGTGTTACGGGAATCAGAGCGCATAGATTGGATTGACATTTTAGAATTACCTTGTCTCACAACCCTGTTGATTTGGTCGCGAACTACATCCAGCCGCGACGTCACAAAGCGACCAACTGCTTTACTACCAGGGATGGGGCAGGCACAGTTAGTTTTGAGGAAGCCCTGCTATAACTCCGGTTTTGTGATATCGTTGAGGCTGTGGTCACCGATCATCTGCCGAATATGGCTTCAATCTTCACTTCCACAAGTTGGTTTAGCCTACAACAAAAAATATTGTCCTGTGATTTAACTAATTGACGAGGATTTTGATGAGTAAGTAACAGTACAGAAATATCAGTACTCGTTGATTCGTTGGTTGCTCTTCTAATATATGGACTACGGTTCATCGGTGCCGGGTAGTTGCTCAAGGTGCTTATTCTGACGGAATACTGAAGAACGAAAATTAATTGTAAACAGTAGTGCAAATTCACTCCGCTTAGTAGGATCATCAGTTCATTTACTTGTTCTAGTGGTTGTCTCGAGTCTGCATTGCGGTACACAAGGCTAATGGCACTGCCTGCACTTTTGTCAGGTAGGGGAAGCATCTGCCGGTCGGCGGTTCAGCCGCGTGGTCTGTGTAGGCCTGTAACCCACTTGACATCATGGACGAATAAGGAATCATTCCGACGGGATGTCAGTGACTTTATTGGCTGATCATCTGGTGGGACAACTTTGTGAGACATTTGAGGAGGGAAAGCAAATTGGAACAGTAGTTTCGTCGACTTTTGATGATTCATTATTCGCTGATCAGCAAGAGACTAATTTAGTCACGATCTCCCGTGTGACAAACACCTCAGAGGCGGTGACAGGAATCCTAAAATCTACACCTACACCGCCGCCTACCAGGCGCTATGCACAAGGTTCGGGTCGGGCAGGGCCAGTAGGGCAGGCGAGCACGCGGAGCCGAGAGCTGACGTTCACGGAAAAGAGGGGAGGGCGGCCTGAGATCACATGATCAACGTCGGACACCGCCCGGCCGACGCGCCAGAAAGCGCCAACGACTGACGAGTCCGCTAACTGACTTGGGGAGGCCAATAGGCACGCTGATTTGGCTCCAGCTACGCTGGTCGCAAAGGGGACAAAGGTCAAGTGAGCCCGCCAGCGATCTCCCTCAGAGAGATCAGATCCGGTCAGCAGCAAACAAACAGGACATCGTTCGTGCGTCAAGTAGGACTGTAGTACGAGGCGGGTGGAAAAGCTCAATAAATTAACACCGGCGGGAACGGCAACCACAATACCCCGATGGTGGACAGGAGTACAATTGCAATCTGGCTCATGAACTCGCTTTCTCGGGGATGACGAACACGATAAAATTTCCAGACCACGAATATATGTATGTATATGTCCTTTTCGAAGTTTTCATACGAAGCTTGATTGCTTCGGGAAACCAATGGATCGGTGTGCACCTATTCCTGAGTGAATGGGTGCACATCAATCCATCGCTCGTTTTCTGCTGCTCTTTAATAAAATCTTACTGGTTCGGCTCATCAGAGGATTTTGCAGAGTTTGTTATTTAGTTTCTGATATAAATTCCCTCATTAAACTGAGAGGTATAATATTGTCCGAACTGATTAGATAAACTGAAAATGGGAAGATAGCTCTTCCCTTTACTTCTTTGAACCAATTTAGCTATAGGCAATGAGCACATGCTAATGTGCACTTTGTTCGCTCTATTAGTCACATACGGCGACCTCGGTAGATGGTGTCGTCTGCATTCCAAATGATCCTGAAGTTTAAACTGAAGATGTCATAGCACCACCTTAGTTAGGAATGGAAGTTTTAGTTCAAGGCATGACAATCTCAACTTCAGATCTCATAAACACTATTCACCTCTCAGAGCGCAAGTTATTGGGCCGATCGAAGATTAGATTGCTTAGCTATGGCCATCAATATGACTTTCTGCTGCGAGTCCAATGTAGGCGTTTTCGCACTAACCCTTGATCCCCTATGTTTGACCCTGTACTGCTGAGGTTAACATGATTGATTGCACCTTGCTTTTGGAACCTTTTTTAGGAAAATGCTCGAATAAATGGTGACCTTTCGGAAAGTCGGAGATTAACATTAAGTGCGGAGCAGGATGCACAAGACCTGAGAACATTTCTTCTCAGAGCAGAGGAAGACAAAAAACGGCTTGCACAAAGAATTGAAAAACTAACAGCCAATGGTAGTTGTTTAATGGATAACTTTTCGTATTGTGCCGCATCTTATTTCTCCAGACTGTGTTCTTTCCGTTTATGATGTTAACTTATGCATTTGTTGTCGGCAGACGAGTGCGACTAAAATTACGTTTGGATACTGGTGCTAACGACAGGAACTTTGGGCACCGTGTCGGTCATGACCTAGGATATTTTAATATAAACAAGATGTAATGTGGTGTGCGACAATACTTGGAGTTTAGACCTTTGCATTTTTCTGAAAATAACTTGAACCTTGATATATTTTGGTCCCGCAACCGACTTTGTTCTACCGTTTAATAGTTCGTATGATGTAGGCTGATTGTCTTCCTATTTTTCTATCATATAAACTTCCGAAGACAGCCGTTCTCAAGATTTAAAGTGCACATTCGACAGCAGCCTCCTATAATTAACAACCAGGAAAATATTATTCAGGGGTGTAGCATGCTACAGGGCCTACGTAAAATTTCGGACTCAGGTTGAAAGGGGTGTTTGAACGCCGAAGGCATGGGAGAAGTTGATTTGTTAATAAAGGAAATTTTGCGTCTCAAAACCTGTTTCTGAAAGGCAAAAAGTTTTTAAACAACAGATCTGTTCGACGTAGCCTTCTGCGAAACTCCTCAAAATTTTAAAAACCTTCCTTAAATATGATTTTAAAATCCCCGGATAAATACAGTCTCTAAACTTCACTATTGTGCCTGCGTAAATTGTGATAGGCATATCTGCTCAGAAACTTTCGTCTATTCTGTCCCCTACAACATACAGACCAATATGGAACAAATGGATAATTTAGAAATATTTCGGGAGCTCAAATATATGGGGAACCAAGTAACGTGTTGAGCGTTAAGTGAGACCTCTACAATCTCACGGAAAATCCTAGGACACAGAAAACGCGATTAATGCGAACTAATGACTTTGTATAAATTGAAAATATAAAGTACCTCCTGTAAACATATAAACTTGCGGCTTTAGTTGACCTTATCACAAATGAATGCAGTCATGTTTGGTCGTAGGCAATATTAACGGGTCGCATTTAGAGAACTCAACGTCTTCGGGAGTACCTTAAGTGGATTTACGCCATGCCTTGGTAGAGGTAAGGATGCAGATCGGGTCAAAAGTGGAGCAGGACATCTTCTAATCACCTATCTCGGTTCCGGCTCGAGTTTTGTTTTTCATCGAGCTCATGAAAATGAAATTCCGTAGCTGCCTTTTAACCCCTTAAACCTCGACACACCTGCGATCTCGTTCTTGTTAAGTATATTGGTTGAGTATGTTCGACAAATATTTAGTGATGTCAAAAGTTGCAGCTGTAGGTTGCTTTTTGATTTAGCTGCTAGCTATGATAAATTCTTGAATGGCAACCCGCAAACCCCTCGTATGCCTCGTATACTGCCAAAAAACGTGGACGTTAAGATCACCATTTCAGGATTACCTACCGAGATTTCAATTCTAGATTCAAAACCCAGGTCTTTCAGGATTGAGTGAGGGGTAGTTGGCTGTCCATGGCAAATAAGTCAGTCTCCCTTATTTTCGTCGAGGAGACTTGGAATTCTTTGTCGTTCGTCATTATTGAAACACCAATAAGCACTCAGGTGCAGGGTTCCAGGGGAAATTGGAGCATCCGTGCTCTGTTTTAAATGCAACCAAGTTGATAATCAACACTCGAGTGCTCCAGTGGGTACTACGATCTTGACGAACGACGCTTGTATGCATGGCCGAGTCACAGAGCATCGGATTTTGCATAAATTGTATCAGCATTAAAATTCTAGTTCCCCGCCTAGATCAGGAGTATTGTTGGTAGAGAACGACAAATGGTTCAGGAACAACCTTCGAGTTTCTTCTATGATATAGGGACAGTCACTGATCGCGCTACGAGACGCACTTGTCCCGTTGCGCCTTGGGGCTCAATCTCGGGCCCGATAGTAGCCATACAGTGGCTAGTAATGTAGGTAGATCAATAAGCGCCCGTCTACCATTGTTAATAAACTCAATCGCAACCGGCAGAACAACTAGTCCGTCGCTCAACGGTTATGGCGCTGGACTTCTAACCGTCAGGTCGTGGGATCGAACTTCAGGGATAGCAAATCCTCCAGCTGTGTTTAGCCGGCTGTTGACGGCTAATAAACCAAAAATGGTCATCCCGGTCTCCCTTGCATTACACGGTAATGTTTCTTCCATCTTTCACGACACAATTCTCGAATACGCCCTTTTTCTATTTGCATTCGTAGAGCGGGCACTAGTGTTAGAAATTGAACGTCTCAAGCGCCTGACTGGTACCCGAGGACAAAAGACGGCGGGGAAGCGAATCAGTCAGCTGGACGAGCACATCGCGGGTATTGAACAAGATCGTGACTACTGGCGGTCCCAGGTAGAGCTACTCACGCATATGCTTGCGTGTTCCTCCCTCGTCGGAAAGAACGGCACTTCAAAACAACTCACCAAAAGCGCCTCCGAGAAGGCACTACGCTCAGGCTCGCTCTGTTCAAAGACAAGAAGGGACACCCAAAAGGCCAAGGTTTCTCTAAATCTCCATATACTGCCCGTCCTTCTTTGGCCTTTAGCTTATAAAGTTTATACAATGGCTTTAAAAAAAGTTTAATCAAAAAGGGACTCATCTGAAAACTAAGGGACTCCGGTTCTCCGAGGAGTGTCATGTTCATGTCTCAAATACGCTCTGCTGACGTTCTCATGCCTCAGCCTTAACTCCAACCACTTTTATCCCGTCATATTGTTTCAGATGGAGGAGGAAATTAAACAACTTAGGTCTGAACGAGACGCCCTAAAAAATCACCTCTGCAGCCAACGAATCCACGCTGAGCATCGATCGACAGGGATATCTCGAGCACAGAGCCTCAACCGCATGAAGGTTTGCCGCCTTTTTCAATTTTCCAAAGCAGATGCACTGAACAAAGTCATGTAAAGCATTCTTTAGACCTGTGTTGGTCTAATACCTGTTGGTAAAGATGGAAGCCGGATGTTTTTGAATTCTTTGCTTTCTTAGAAGATAAGGGCTCCGCAGAGGGGAGACTTATAACAAAGTCTTTTTCAAATTCTTTATAGCAAAATATTGGCACAGACCAGCGAACAAACTGTGATTTGTTGACGGTGTGCAGAGTAAAAGTATGACTGATGGTGAGCTGAATGGGGGAGGACCTCGAGGCGGAATAGTCGCAGTGTACCACGCCAAAACGTGCTACAGTGTAAAAACGTCGATTCAAACTTTCTGATTTCAGTGATATTGTCTACGTCTGAGGATATTTTCGCTATCCAATTATCTCTTTAAAAAAGTAAAGAAGAGATCGACCGTTTTGGCCTGTCTGTTTCACATTTTTTGAGTGATTGGCCATCAGGCTTTCAGTGTGTATTCAAAGGTTCTCCCGTATGCTGATTCGTGTTATTAGCCCAGAGTGCTAGGGCCAACACGGCAAGAATCCATACTTCGACACACTTTGGGGACATTTTGTCAAAGTTTTTTCTCGGACATTAGATCTCATATTAAAACTTATTGAGCAAGCGAAACCTGCAATTCTAATCCCTCCTAGATGCTAACGTCATAGAAGTTGTATCTCAGAAGTGCTTGACTACTTTTAAATGTACCGTACTACTTCCTTTCGGACATTTTAAAACGGACAGCGTTTGAGATTACGACTGAGGCATCATGTCGTAAAGCCGGCTCACTCTTTGCGTATGTTTTCAACGCACGCAAGATAGACTACCGGAAATTTCTCCAACTTCCGGTTAGGTCGCTTAGAAATCAATGGATACCTGATTGCGCCTAATTGGATGCATAGTGCTCTGCTGAGTCAAATGGCTGGGAAACGAACGGCAAAATTCTTTCCTCAAAAGCCTTTTTGTTTGCGTACAGAAACTGATTTTCACCGCCGTAGAATAAAACTTTCTAGTGACCCGGCCGGCAGAGAGAGAAGTCAGATCAAATGTTATTTTGCCCAATAAATTGCTCTAGGTTGACTCACGATAATTATTAAACAATTGTCTTAAGCTTACCGGCTAGTTCCATGCGATGTGGTTTATCGCAAGGAGAGAACGGTTCAAGAAAAGTTGTGAGACAGTGGGAAATAGTAGTGCATGCGCTGGCATTTATCGAAAGAATCTCCCGATAGTTCACCTGTCTCACTTACCTTTGGAAGCAGTCCGCTCAAAGTAAATACTGTCTTGTCTCACTGGCTGGATAAGACTAAAACCGAATTTTTATTATTTACATTTTCAGTCGCGTTTTGTACAAAGTTAGCATTTGAGCTTTTATCCCCGCCAAATGGAAGTTCTTACAGGACGAAGAGATGGGTTTTCTGGACAATTTTAGATTGTATTTTTGGTCAGTACCAGCCCCACCGATTTTCTGATAAGTTATCACGTTCTTTATGGCATCAACGAACCACGTGATCATGTTGTTCATTAGATAAACTGCCTTCGTTTTAGTGTTTTTTAAGTGCAGAGGTGCGCATGGAAAAGGAGGTCCTTTTACAATCTTTGTATGAAGCTTAATTCCCAGTTTAGAACCCTGTTAACTTGTATTCGAGAGCCTAAGTGTGAATCCGCAATGTAGGAACATTATAATCCCTTTGACTTTTTATTTAATTGCAACCGATTGTCTCAAATTCTTTTGAACCTTCGTAACCACGAGGGATGCCAAACGATGAACGGAATTGCTTGAAATTATTTACAATCCAGTACTGCTTAATACTGCTCTACAGGCTAGTTTATCGGACGGGGTTAAAGGGGCAGATGAGTAAAAGTGTAATTTAACATGTTAAATATTTCCAAAAGCTCCTCCGGCCATGAATTTTTCCAGATCTGAGACATCTTTAAAGCGATGAATCACTGAAAATATTGACCAGGCCCTCCTTTTCTTTTTTTCTTTATTTTGCAGTCATGTGAGGAGTCGCATGAGAACCAAAAACTCCGACTGGAACGAGATGAATTACAACTTATGCTCAATAGATTAGAAACAAGGGTCCAGGAGGTAAATTCACTAGGATTCTTCTTTCTAGGTTTACAATTTTTCACTAAGTAAAATTAGTAATAATTTCGAAAGAGCCTTGCAGTTCACCTGAGGTTTCCAATTTATTAGTTAAAAGTAGGGCCTTTTCGTAGTTTGTTTGACCGTCTTCTCACTGAACGAAATGGACCAGTAGTGTTGTTATTATTCAAATCACAATGACCAAGGAGGAAACTGGTCGATTTAGTCGCCCGAGAGATTCAAAACATCCATTACTTACGCGAGTCTTGTAGCCATATGGTGGACTCTAGATTGATTAGTTATGAAATCCTGCTTGGGCAGTCAGATTTGGGCATCAGATTTGGTGGATTCCATACGTTTTAGTAGGCTGGGCTGGAAACTTGACTCAGATGTGATTAGACTCACGACTTCCGGTGAGGCCTCGTAGCTCAGACGGCTAGAGCTATGGCTGTACTCAAGCTTTCCCATTTGTGGGTTTGAATCCTACCGAGGCCACAATTCTTTACAACTGGGTCAATATAAAAGTATTCACCATAAACGATTCTGGAAAGTTTATAAACAGAGGTAATAAGTGAGGTGTTTATGACAATATTTCCATTCGTATTAGTCTGGCCATTCTCCCCGATTAACACGCCCTGATTCCCTAAAGGGTATAAAATTTCTTACGACTTGCAGATCCAAACCAATGTTCAAAGTTTGACCAAGGAGCGTGACGATCTCCACCGTCTTTATAATGAGGCAAGTTGGCGTTCCCAAATACGGATATGTTCATATGTTTCATGTTTTCGGTGTTCGTCTACTTGAGAATCAATTTTTTAATATGAAGAAACTAGTTCGGTACGTCCTTGTCTTCTTTGCTAACGAGTCCGATGTAAATACCAACATTTGGAAGACCAACATACATCGGAAGCCCTTTGGGTCCTCCCACTTAAATAATATATCGCGCAGTCCCACGTGCTCAAAATAATATTAAGTCTAAAAAAATCGTATTTCAGCATTTCCTTATTTTTGCTGGTTCTGATAACTTAACGCTAATTTTTTTATCTTAACGCGTCATAGGAAAATTTCAAGGTATCTTCCGTGCTCTTCCAATCTCGTAATCCTGTTATGCAATTTTGTATTTTACTGTATGGTGTGGCTGTCCACGGCACGATTTCTTTATAACTGGCACGAGTAGGTCAGCAAATATACTCAAAGTGTTCTAAAGTCTCTACAGTACAAAGACCTCAAGTACAGATTTCAACAGTAGAAACTTTGAAGGCATGCATGTTACATAGATATCTAGGGATCCATAGAAGTCACTCACTTTTTAAGTAGCGGTCGAAGTTTCCAGTCTTGTTATATGACTTACGTTGTGGTCATAGCACGGAAACTGTAGTCCCCGGACACCGCTAATGGGCTGCTTACAATTTCAGCTTCAACGACTGGTTTGTCATTCTTTTGAGTTGACTTTGACTGTGCCATTTAATCGAACTGCAACACGGGAAGGTAAGGAGCCAATTAAAAACCCCTTACATTTCGTAGTGAAACATTTTCTGTAGAAGTTCAGTTACGAATTGTAAAACTGATCAAGCTTGCAATAAACACTCTAAGCCAGGCCCAGGAGATTCTGTTTGACGAAGACTTGCGATTTCATCGAGAAATCCGCAACGGTATTCATCCTACGTTGTTTGACGCAACAAGGCTCATTGTTTTTCGTGGTGGAAAATGAACATCTTGGGCTAACAATGTTAAGGCCAAGACTGGCCGTTGTGCTGCCTATCCTCAACTGAGTAAGAATGCGACGATTTTATTGGATCCCTTTACGGTCTGATGTGGTTTCGTAGCCCCACCTGAAGGAAACAAACCCCAGCCACCTGTGGTACGGGACCGATTGTAATGGGGCCTTTCACAGGTGGGGCCGGGTAACGCACAGCCGACGAGGTCAAGTAGCTGTATGCAAAAGAAAAGCTACCGGAAATACGCAATGGGACTTTGAGTGATGGAGAAATAGTTGCCCTAACCCTTAACCGTAGCTCCTATCCCTAATCCCCAGCCCTAACCCCTAACCCTAACCCCAACCACAACAGTATTGTGTCCGTCAGGTAGGGCTACATGGCCACGTCTTACCCCCTTTTTACTTCTTGTGTGCTGATCGTAAGTATTTGATTACGATTTATCCAGCTGCATGATTTTTAGCTTCTCAAATTTACAGGCTCCACACTGTATTTCCTCCAATCACAACCCTTCTCGCATTGTCTGCTTTGTTCTAAAATCCCACCTGTTTTGGCTGCGAAAGTTTTTAAGCGAAGAGTTAGCTAGATTTGCTTTTCTGAAATTTGAGTGTTCTGAAGAGATCATTTTTATCATTGCCGGAATACATTGGACGCTTTCGCGAAACTAGGCTTCTCTTTTCTTACCTTATTTAGGCAAGAGTGGTAAATGAAAGCCTTTGTGCCTAGACATAGGGCGAAAAGCATCTGGAAACTGAACTTCCTACAGTTGTTTGTTTGAACACACTACATCTGCAAAAAATCCTCCCATAAAAGGCTTGCGCATGTTTTGTGGTGTTTACTTATGCAGAATTTTACAGATGTGCATGTTAGAAAAAATCACTTCCAAATTCATTTTGTTACCTTACCAAACGCCTTCCATTTTTGTCCTACATAAATATTCAGATGACCAAAAAATAACGTCTTTCATGGCCAAAAGGCTCTGGTGGTTACAGCAGGAACAGATTGAGATTGTTCTCAACCTACGTATTGAATGAAGCTACTTAGTGCTGGCTAATCTTGAAAAATAGAACTTATTTTGAATGCTATCTATCTGATAATCGTTACAAGACGTAGGACTTGATGTTAGTTTTTAATGATTTTCCTGCTTAACTACATTCCTAGGCTAGAAATGAAATCCACCGCCTCCATCATGACCTCTACGATGCGCACAATTGCGGTGACAGAGCCTCCACTGCACAGCAGGAGCTCCTCAGCCGCTTGGAAAGCGGTAACGAGCACGCTCAAGCGGAGATCAGCCGCCTGACGGCAGAACGGGACAGTGTTGTTGCAAAGTACAAGGTAAGGGCTCACACACCAGCTGCGGCTACCCATGCACCCTTTCTGTTGCTGCCAATTCAGCACAACTGCCTAACCTAGCAGAACTCCATCTTATTGGGATCGGTTCCAATTGTGCATCCATAAGGTTGCATCGTCAGTGTTGTTGTCATTGCTATCAATGTCGTGCGTCTCGTTTACGCTGTGCACCGCCTGTCGCGCACCGCCAGAGACCGCTGCTACCGTCCCCTCTCCTCCCTCACGGTCACCGTTCTCAACACTGAATTATCTATGCTTGTGTCCGGATGTCGGGAAGGGTGAGAGATATCGGAGAGCATGTGGGTGCCCAATCGTTGTCTAATCTTTGCAGAAGATCCTGGAACTAGAGAGTCAGGACAAACTGCGCCACAATAAACAGATGGACTACCTGGAGAAGGCCCTGAGCGAGGCCACCGCAGAAAGGGATGAGGTGATGGGTCGTGTGAACGGCCTGCGTCGGAAATTGGAGGACCTACAGTGTCATCAGGTCCAAATTGAGCAGAGACTGACGGAGAAGCAGGAAAAGTTGAAAGTACGTCCCAAGATCAACGTATTTTATGTAAGATGCCTACGTTTTCGACCCGTGTGAATTTGTCCCACTAATGATGCAAAACTCAAGAGAATATTTACTTTCTTTACAAACACAAAACCTACAGAAGTACGTTTGGTAAAATCGGAACTTCTGGTTTTCCTGACCTGAGCTTGGAATGTGACTGGCAGATAATGGTAGACAACTCGAAGATGGTCTTTACGGCCTCCTCTGTGTTTGTCAAACACACTTCCTCATAATCAGCTATGTTATAGAAGATCCGCTGGCCTTGCTGTTTATTGACATTTTAGAGTCTACTGTTGTAGTATTTCTAAGCCATTATCTTCTTGATACCATCTGCAAACTTTGAGACTTCTCTCAATTTTGCCGGCAACGAGGTTTGCGTATTTCGAAGTCGGGATTCAATTATGAATAGCGTGACCGCAATCATCATTGAACGGTGAAATTTCGTAAGCTGTCTTCCAGTGTCTTCTGATAGGTGACTATCCTTAAGCCTCCTATAAGCATTACAGAGTACTCCGGAAATTAAGTGATTTTCTTCTTGTCAGAATATTGCCAATTTTATTGCATGCTGGTGGGTACCTGTTGCAACGGCGGAAATCTTTTAATTAAGGTTAACTTCGCGGGCCTGCTGTGGAGCTGTTTAGGGCTTACATATGAGAGTAGGTAAAACTAACATTATTTAGAAGAGTGCGTGGCAAAAGTGGATAATCGAGTCAGCAGTTTAGCACAACCGAGCAAGCTCGCGACTCAGATGCAGACTATCAGCGACTGTTGATATTTATCAGCAACAATACGCCTACTTTTAATTTAAAAAAAGTTGGACACTTCTTATTTCAGGCGAAAAAGTAGGCCTAACTATCCGACCGATCTGGCTTATTTTGTTCTCACTTTATGCAAAATGGTTATGCCATTAATTCCTTCTCCGCGATTGAATAACCAACGAAATCGAGCAGCACTCTTCACACACTTCCATAGCTATTTCACGTCATATTTTGCAAAAGTTTATAAATATTTTAAGTGTGCACGGTTAGGATGGGTTGATGTTAAGAGTTCAAAGGTAACAATGATCTCACGATAACGCCGAGCCTTTTAAACCGTGGATGCGAACTTAGTGTATTTTCTAAACCTTTGTTGACTGCTGAAAGTCCTCTGTCAAACTGCATCGACGTTCATGGATTCTGCACAATTGACCAATTAAACTGATGAAAATTGTGGTAACGTGCCTCCCGTGTTTTTAGCATCGTTATGTCTGTCCCAGTTTGGAAACGTTTCGCAAAAGTCACATTTACGCGGAGTCTCCGCACTCATGGGAATTAGTTCGCTTATGACTGTCGGAAGACTTTATATTGGCGGCTACTTCAGGTGATTTCAGGCCGACGATAAAGATGGTTTGGCCGGATTTGCCTAATCAAGCGTAAGGGGATTGCGGTGAGTGGTGTTTACGGACCGTGCGTTAGTGCGCGTCCCGGTTTTAACAGTCCGGCTCCTCAGTTTACTTGCTAATGCAACGAAGCGGGAATCAAGGACATTTAATATGGTAGCTTGGCTAATGCATGGCACGTAAAAACACATCGGAAGAGACGTTTTCTACGCAAAAATGACGACAACAAAGCAAAGCAGTCTTTGTGGCACCAAAGGTTAAGCTTTCTATTTAAGGGCCTAAAATGCAACAGTGTCGTTCTCCTGGAGGCAGAGGTCTGATAAATATACTCCTTTAGACCTAGCCCCCCGCACTCTTTGACTTCGCAACCATACATCAACGCAAATGGAGGCGCATGTTCGGGATTGTGTATGCTGGTGCCAGGCCAATACCTCAACTGACTGGGTCTACATCCGAGGCCCAAGTTTCGATCGATTCTTGTTTCGCCTCAAATTTGGGCGATTATCTTGGCTACTGCGTAGTTGAACGCATGACCGGCTTCGAAGGTGTGGGCAGCTACTGACCGATCCAGAGCTATCATGCGCAGCAGAGTCGTGAAAGTCGAGAACCGATTGAATTCGAGGGAACAGTCGGGCGTGATGTATCGTATCCCGAGCCTAAACCGTCCTTGTAATTACGCAGGTCAGACCGAAAGCAAGCTCGGATCAAGCATGCATAAACATAATCTGGCTGTAGGATCGGGCGAAAAATTGTTGCTTCTTCTGTTGCTGCTGTTATCTCCGACAATGGGCTCCTGTGCGACTGCGAAAGCTCAAGGCAATAAACAGATCGTTGCGATGCTCAGCCAGTCTTACTTATTCGTAGGCCAACGCCTTGAACTAATCCAAAGTCAGCGGCTCCGTCCTCGCCGATTTCCCTCATTCACGACTGCACAGAAATAGGTTACCTATGCGTTTTAACTGCAAGGCCTACAACTGCTTTACTGAATGTCCTACCAGTTAATTATTTCAGGGCAATGTTCTCTGCATGCAAAGAATTTGTATTTTGTAATTTTCTCAGAAACTCTTATTATTGAGAATCTTTCCTTAATATGATCTGTTTTGAGAACTTAAACCCCCTCGCTTCAGTTCGATTCCATAGAAAATTTGCAAAAAGTCGTCTTGTTTGATGTTGATCTCTGTATGCGGCATATGCGCCAAAAATCCTTACGAAATTGGCGCTGTGGTTTCTGACCGCAAGCGAGGTCTACATTCTCTGTCAGAGAGACTGTTTGAGAAAAGCCCAGTTCTTTAAGGTTTAAAGAACCAACAGGCGAAAGAAAATGTAAGGTAAAGGTGGTGGGCCTAATAGGTTCCTGCGCTCCCTCTAATAGCTACTCATATTTACGTAATCATGTTCGTAAATGACAATGGGAGAGAGGAAGAAAGCGGCCCTCCGTGACCCCAAATCACTCCAATTTATTCGAAACCCACTTCAACTTTGTTGCATCTGAACACTGAGCTGAGAGGGTTGCAATCTGGTGTGCCTTCTTAGTTATCAAGGCCAACAATCAGTCTTTGGCTTCCGCGGAAAACCTTCCGGATAAGATATTTCTGCGCATTACACATAATTCGACCTGGGAGATGAGAAGGAGGCATTGAAGTACGGGACAGGCAGGTAAGAAGTGCACCAAAACTGCCGTAATCTCCAAGCTATTTGACTCTATCTTGCCACTGGAGCACGGCGAGGATGGGAATAGACATTGGAGTCCATTCTACGCAAGCCGGCCTCAAGATCCTCTTCGTAGGTAAATCACAAGCGCCGTCGTCTCTGTGGGCGTTGGTGGTCCCTTTTCAGGCACGATAGCGTAGATCACGTGCTTTCTGGTCAGGTCACCCCCTTGATGGAAGCCGACTCGATATGCACTGCCAACTGCCAGAAGGATTTGTTGGCTGCTAAGCTTAGGACTCCCGTTATCGTGCGAAAAAAAGCTGCTACGTCTACTTGCGGGGTTAGGCTGTGTGAAACACGTCCAACCGCAAGCACAGTCACTGTAAAATGCTGCGGACCAAATGGTTGTCAGTTCATGTACAAGGTTACTGCAAGGACGACTTGGATCTCACCTGGACAAGCCGGAATCGTTGCAGCCTGACCGTCAGTCCTGAGAAGAAGCAAACAGTTGGCAGGCCCTCAAGCCGTGACTATTAGCTCTTCGGGGTAGATTTAAACACATCGGGTTTACTATAAAAGGGAAAGGGCGACAGTATAGAGAAGGACCCCACTTAACCGTCAGTAGAATGTGGATCGTGACATACGTGATTTATGGTAAGGGGAGTTTTATGGGTGGGGCAGCACGCTAGACAGAAAGCTGACAAAATGAAAGAAAACGCAAAAACTGCCTGAATTTAGGTCGAAAGTCTTATCCTACGCTATTGTACGACAACGAAAATGAGAGTAGTAATTAAATAATAAACAAAAAGTAAATTTTACAAAATAACGGATTTTGAGTTAAGGCTTGAGGTCGTGGGAAGAAATCGTTGTCGGCAGTATAATTTTTGCAACAGCCTGCAAATGTAAGACACGATCCACAGTCTACTGACAACTAAGTGGGGTCCTTCCCTACACCGTTGCTAGGGAAAGCAGTGATTTTTCTAGAAGATGGATGCCCCAGTATCGGCCTCATTGTTTCATCCCTCTACCATGCACCAGTCCACGGGCAAACCTGTCTACCAACCGGTGATACGATTAGGCTAAGCGCCTGACCAAGATAAACAGCCCATCTAGACGTGCCGCCCGCGGCCTGGTTCCAACCGATTAAGTAGGTTAGGTAGGAATTTGTCGCATTTTTGAAAAAGAGGATGACACGCTAAGTTTGCGTACGGCGTGGATTGCTTGCATTTATTTAGTGCACTTTACTGACTTCTTCATGGGCTGCGTCCCCCTAAATACGCTGACCAGATCGGTTACCATCCTTGACTTTGTTACAGTTGGAAGACGACCTGAATTAGCCTGGAAGACTGGCGGAATAGCATACCCCCTTTTCCGTAGGACTTTTGGGGGGAATGACCGAATGTGAAGACGCATGCACGCCGGACAACCTCATCTGCTTTAGACCACTGGTCAAGGACGGTTGCGGGAGTGTGGTCCTCCTGATGGGCACGTCTTTGCAAAACATCGGATGAGAGCTGCGTGCCAGGGCAGGCGAATTTAAAACGTCCACCAGGTGCATCGATGTGTCTGGCGGGAACCCTCAGTCTGTTGCTTATACGTACTTCCCCACGACGATGGTCGTGCATGCTCTGGCCGGCACGGGTGATGTCGTAGTGTACGTTATATTTTCATACGTGGCTGTTACTCTCGGTGTATCTACAGCAGGATACCCTCGTCAGAGTAAGCACGTGCAACGTCCATCCAACCGCATCGGCATACTTCTAGTGTCTGTACGCTTGCAACGTGAATCCCCGTCCACTTCACTTTGTACGCTCTAGAGACAACCTACAGTACGTAACTCACATTAAACAAGTGCCTCTGGAATTGTCTATGGTTCCTACATGACGTCCAGTCGTAGACAACGATTCGGTTTATGAGACTGCTCATAAGACCGTCCTGCTCCATGACTAATAAGACTTTACCTCTAGCCGTTGCTGACTTGATGAAAACTAGGGTGCGGAAGGTCGTGGCTGTTGACTTTCTGTCAGCACCAGTCTCAACTACTCTGATTAGCGGATACGCGTTACGTACGCAATCCCGAGACCACATGCAGGACACATCCCGCCGTGCAAGTTACACCGACGACACTGCAGCTGCTGGATTATCGCGCCTGCGGGCGACGCAGACCAGGATTGACAAACATACGCTCATCCGTTCTCGCACCTGCCCATCTACCCTCTGATGGCTGTCGGCCTGTCGTGACTCAGCAGGGCGCGGCCTGGGCACGGGCGTGGTGAGGCGGAATGCTACCGCGTGCCGACCGGTGTGCGGGACGTGATTGCTCTCTTTCGGCGTCTCTCACCTCCCATCCTTCCTCCCCTCCCCTCCTCTTCTTCGCTCACTCCCAGGACGCGCTGGTTTCTCTTGCATCGCTCGGCTTATGACTATGAACCACACAGCTGTAGTTACCTTCTAACTAATCAGTAAATTGTCCGCTTACCAAAGACGCTGTCCCTGGTAAGTGGGAGGCAGAGGGGCGGGATTGTTACTAATTTAAATGTACTTTATTATAATATATCCTTTTGAAAAGTAGGTTAGTGGACGGGCTGCATTCTGAGATATTAGCAATACCAGTTGCACTTTTTTCGTACTCTAACACCGCCAGCTGCTTATCTTTCCCTACTGGCCACGATGCCTGTGCATTGAGATAAGGCGTGAAGAGTTAATATTCTTGGTTCATCAACGGGCGCCACGCTTGTCACTATCGGTTTAGCGATATTAGTCATTATACATTTTTAAACAGTGATGAAAAGGATATTTGCGAAGTATTACCGAAACCGAAATGGTCCTTTTGGTCTAGTAACTGTCGGCGAACAGTCATGCCAATTTGCAATCAATATAGATTGGTGGGCTTCGCTTCCCTGTGATCTGGTATTGTCGGTTGTATCGTATAGCGTGTTTAGCCCAAGGTAAGTTATAGAGCGTTTGATCCAAAACACCGAATGACCAGGTGGTTCTGGTTTAAATCTTTGGTCCATCCGGGCATCAGACTTGATATGGCTCACTGATGATGGTGGACAATTCCGAAATGCCCCCCAGTCATCCTTTGAAAATACAATTCAAAATGTTCGGCGAAAATGTCCCATTCAGCATGGCCTAGGCTATACACTTGCAAATAATGCAAGAGCAAGTAGGTTTGCGTAAAAGTGAATATCTATTACGGGGACAGTTCAAGTCTTGATTTGTGTGTTTCCCTTTCTTTACATGTAAGATATAGCGAGGAATACAATATGGAATGCTGATATGTCTATGTACGGCAAGAGAGATGTCCTAAAACTCGGCGCACGGGACAGGAAGACTTCGCGGCACTTAGTTTAGAATAAAGGGGATTGACAATGTCATCCAGAATCTGACCAGTGAATTGTTTGGTCGCTGTGAAATGTTGCTTTATTATGATATCCACCAGAAAGACATATGAAAGTCCCGCAGCAGAAAAGAACATTCGAAGGACTTGTTTTAAAATTAACGTGTCTTTTTCAAACATAGCAGGAGAAACAATAGCAACACAAGAAGGAATGGGATGGAATATGCAGGCATCTATAAATCTCCAAATAAATGGCTGGGGTGTGTGGTAGGAACGCAAACGACAAATGTAGTAGACAAGTTTGCGAATTTTAGTGAGAAGGATTTTCGTATGAAGGGCGAATGAAAGAATTAAGGTCAGAGTATCACCAAAGTATCAGAAAAAGGGATAGTCGTTTTGGAGAACGCCCAAGGATTCAGGAATGGGAGAGGGGCGTGGTTGAAACACATATTGTACCGATTTCAGATTATTACGTAGGAGGCCATTTTCCAACGAAAATGCAGAGACGTGATCCCAGTCATCCTTCAAAGACCGGCGATAAATCTAATTTTTGAGAGAGTTACCAACCACCATATCGTCGAATAATTCTTAACAAACAAGCAATAATCTGGGGACCTCAGACAATCAGTGTGTAGGGAAGGGAGGTGAGGGCATAAAATGAAACCTTGACGGACTCCACTTTCTCGATCAGTGATTGCTCGTCACTATGCCAAATGGAATCAATGTGTCCCATCATGCGTTCAGAATGATCAGTGATGATCACCCTCACTAGGGGTGCGATATTTGTCCCGGGAACTGAAGCTGAGGACGCAATGTGCAGCTACTAAATCAGCTGTGCAATGTTAACGAATCTTAGCCAAGTATGTTTTAGTAAATGAGAGGCAATAAGCTCAACCGGAGTTTGGTCAACAAATAAAAACGTGGGAATCATCAGTGCGGACGCCGTGCACAGTTTGTCTTTGAGCGAAGCACAAGAGTTGTTGACCTCAACATGTATGTTAGAAGAACTTCAACATTTATCTTAAAGAATACTTCAACATGCCGTCATTGTTTCTCTTGAGTCAAAGGCCCCAAGCTGACACTAAAAAATAGTCTCTATGGATGTGGATGGCCAGTGAAATTAGAACTCAGGTCGATAGAAGTACAAGCACACTTCGTATAAAAAATAGAAGAATGTAAATATCTAAGAAAACAATTGTCCCACAGCATAATATCACCAGAATAAAAAAAGTTCAACGGGTCGGATAATTACGAGCCAGAAAACCTGTATATCTCATTTGGCATTCAGTGACTAACTTAAAATAATTTGCAGCATCTCGCTCATAAGGAAGTTATTCATCCTCCCTCCTCGAGAGTGGATGATACTTTGCATATTACCCAACATTTCATCACAAAAAAAACAGCTAAAGAAGACTCAGTTAGGCCTTTTTAACAAACTGTAAGTTCAAGTATATGTTTTCATCTGGAAGCTGCCAGAATTTTGTCCATTTGTCTTAGAAATTCTCAGATTGAAGGTAGCCGTTTTTGCCTTCCAGTGCTTATCATCTAGATCTTTTTTCTCATTCCCAGAATCACTTGACCCTTAATGGTCTTCAACGATGTCTTCCTTGTATACTAAAGCAACAGTAGTGAGACATCCTTTAGTAATTACGGTGGTCATGGCCAATACAATGAATATGCACCTTTGTCAAATACGGATTTGACCGAATCTTGACGGCAGAATAAACGGACGTCTATTTTTGTTGTGTTGGAATACGCGTGTCCATGCGAAGATATTCGTGCTGATTGATCAGCAAAACAAAATTTTTATCGAAATCCAAAAACAAGATCTAGCTGATTTTGGAAGGCGAAGTTCAAAAAGAGCAAACATAAATATTCAGTGAATAACATTTAAGTTAACTCCCCAAAAAGACATTACTTTCCGGTACTCCTATTATTTAAGTACCACCCAGGGTTTGGAGAAAATTTATGAGTAGTAGGTGATCCCTCGAAGAACCTTATGCTTTTAGCCATTTGTTTGCTTCTTTTGACGACTCGGACTGCTCAGAGACCCTGTCAATTTAGTAATCATTATTCATTTCTATTCGCATATTTGCTGGCCAAGACCGGAGCATTTCAGAGAGAAACACTCACTAGGCCTAAAATTTCAAACAGACCCTCAACGGAACAGGTGTAGCTGGTTCTCCACCTCTGTCTTCTTTTCAGCGTCAAAGTTTTTTGCTTTCTTTTAAAGCGGGCCAATGAAGAGGTCACTGACTTGCGGCAGGAATTAGAGATGAAGCAGCGACGAATTGAGGAGATGGAGGGCCGAACGAACTCTTTAAAAATGCAGATTGCCGAGATGGAGACTGCTTTTGGGCGATCCGAGACAAGGGCTGATGAAACCTCTCAGCGGCTGCAGATGGAACGTGAGGAAACCGCGCGACTCCAGTTTCAAATAGATACTATGACGGCGGAGAAGGATAAACTGCAGGTAAGAGTAATCAGTTTTCAGTCTTTTGGATATTTATGCGTCTTCTTTCAAGGTTTGCCTTTTGGTGGCCTTAAAACTGGGACTTTCGTTAAGTTAAGGTGAAAGGAAAATGAAGTGCTTACTAGGAATAGAGTGCCTATGCACAGACAAGGCAATCACAACTGACTCAATTTTTCTTTCTAAAACCTATAATGTATTTTCGTTTGACCATTATGAGAGGACACTTTGTAGACTAGACATGTATTTGTAGTGCATGTGAGAGAATGAACGCTTCTACGTGCTAATAGGGCAAATAACGCTGCACTTTTTGTCATTTACTGGGATATTTAAACACCACCTCTCTGAGGGAAACCTATTAGCGTCAAAAAAATTTTTGTTCTGAATACTGTTGCAAGAATCGACATTTACTGGACGAAATAGTATCCAAAATAGAGCCATTAAAAGGCGAACGTTGTATCGTCTATGAATTCAAAACCAGTTCGCTATGAGACAAAGTATTAAAAAAAACACCAAGACAGTTCACCTTAAGTGATTAGAATTGAGTACCAGTTGGATGTTTACGAATAATGAAACAGAATTGTATTATAAAATATCGCATTTACAGAGTACTTAAACTTTAGACAAAATAGAAATTTCGGAAGATAACTGCATTCAAAATGAAGACCAACAAATACCATACGTTTACTGACATAAAATTCGAACAAACTAATTATTCCTTTGACCTAATTGCGAAAAACTCGACGGCTTTGGTGGGATACGAAACCACGTGAGCAGTGGTAAGGCTTGAGCACAACCAACGGTCTAGCCACCTGAGCTATGAAGCCCCGAGCGG